>CM076579.1:438731806-439202901 GCA_034641835.2 Pinus albicaulis
TCATGCACATCTTGATCCTTTTGTTGCCGCAGCGTGGTCCATTGGATGTATTTGTCCTCATAGCTCCCCACAGGGTAATATTGTTCCTTGATGCCGTTTCGGAACGAATTCCAAGTGGGTGTGGCCGAGAACAGAGAGGGTTCCCCTTCGCCCTCTTGCTCACGGTAGGTTTCCCACCAGTCTTTGACATGGGGGGCAGCTTTGAGGAGTGCAAAAATAATCTTTTCTCGGTCAGAGAAGTGATGGACCGAGAAATACCCTTCCAACAAATTTAACCATCCGGCTCATTGGGGCCGTTCGCATCTATTTTTCCTTCAAATATAGGAATGTCAAAGCTTACCTGTACCTTGAAGGGAGTGGCGCCTCCAGAGTGGCTGTTGGATGCAGATGCGCCATATGTGGGCAGTCGTTGAAGGATTTGAGCAAAGTTATCCATCATCACGTTCCTTTGTTTCTCGAGAGCCTCCTCGAGCAATATTTTGATAGGATCTCCTGCTCCCTCGTCTTTCTTTTCTTCCACCATGGGAGGTCGTCGGGGTTTGCGAGGCTGATCTTGCAAGGGTTCAAATCCGGGGACGAGCCCTAACTCCCATACCCCGACCGCGTTGGGGACATGCAAAGAAAACAAAGAAAAGAGCAAATTCCGCCTCCGATACCACCGATCCGGATTTTACGTGTGAACGCAAATGTATCAAAACACATAACCATAAATACAGAGATGCACCGGAAATAACACTTCATTTCATTAATATCAAATAACAAAGATGCTTACGTACATAATGGAAATAAAAATAGCTAGGGAAGCCGGTAGCGAACTTCGAGAAGAGATTGTGGTGGCTACCGACCTTCCGAACTATGTTACAATGAGGCTCGAGGGCCTATTTATTGTTGAGAAACAATGTAGAATTTGAAACGTCCAAAAACCTAACCGTAGGAGACGAGGCGCCAAACTGTGGGCGCTCGTTTGGGTAAATTGGTGGTTCAACTTCCCGGGGGCATAACTTTGGCACCCGATCTCCGTTTTACGCGCTCAATAGCTCGTTAGAAAGATCTATCCGAGGACTACAACTGTCAGGACGAATTTGATTAGAAAATTCGCTGGCGCTTTCATACCCAAAAAAACGTCGTTTAGGGCCTCAAAACGGCTCCAGAAGTTCGGGACCCGAAAAACTGCTAAAAATAGTAAGTTGTGCTGAATGTGAAAATCTGCAAGAATTGATGGTGCTGGTCCAAATGGAATAGGTGGGTGGCCACCGATATCCACCTGGATCATTCCTCCCTCCTTAGGAAGCAATGGTCCCCATTGCGTTGAGATCCTCCATGAGATGAGGCAAATTCTGTTGAATTGAGTATTAGATGTGTTGAAGATGTCATGGACCTGCGGGTGGACATGCTGGATGCGTTTAGTAAATTTGGTTTCTTTATCAGCCTCATACAGTACATGTTTGGATTCTGTATGTGTAGTTGCAGGATGTATGGAAAAATCAGGTGGTGGTGCATTGGGAGTCAGATCAATGGAGTGCTTGTCCTGACAGTGTAGAGGAACCTCCATGAGTGAGGAGAAATTGTCATCGTATTCCTCCATGACTTTGTCCATCTGCTGCAGCCGTGAAAGGGAGCCCTGTTTCGAGGTTGTGGCCACAATATTCTTCTTTCCCTGCGAGCGAGTCGTAAGGAAAATGAATTTCCTGGTCTGGGAAACAATCTTACTGCGTTGTTTTGCAGTAGTCAAAGAGATGGTAGGAGGCGGTACTACCTCCGGTATCCTGTACAAGTTATTTCCCAAAGTAATAATAACAGCACGAGGCCTAGACTCATACACAGCATGTCGTCTCCATAAGTATGGTTGGCCCAATAATACATCAGCTACATCAAGAGGAGCAACATCACACAATACATCATCCGTGAATGGCTTGATACTGTATGGAAGTCGGCACTGCTGGCGGATGCGGAGATCTCTCCCTGGGTGGAGCCACCCAATGGTATACGGTTGCAGGTGTGCTATGGTTGGTAGGCCGAGCCGCTTCACGATGTCTGCTGAAATGAGGTTCTTTTGGCTTCCGCTATCGACGAGAAACTGCAGCGGAGAACCCTTCACCCACATCTGCGACTGGAAGAGGCGCTCCCCCTCCTCTGGATCCTCTGGACCCTCCTTCGGGATCTTGGTGGTGGAAACAATGGCACTGGGATCCGCATCAATGATCTGCTTCCCTTGTCATTACCTTTGTATGGTTCTAACTCAGATCGAAAATGCATCCGATTCGGTGCCTTTAGTTCGTGTCCCACCAAAGATTGTTTGGCCCGACACCTCCGTGGAGGCCGGTGAGTGGGGCTGTTATAGAAATTCACACCACTTCCCCGTGTCCTTCTTTGGATTTGTGGTATTGTCTGAGTCGCATTGCTTTGGCCTTTCCCCTTGTTCTTCGGTTCGGGGGCACCTTTCGGATTCGCAGATCCAAAGTCTCGCTTCTTCTGCTTAAATTTCTGCTCGATCTTGGCGGCATAGCGATATGCCGTGCCAAGCGATGTAATGTCGAGGAAATCCATTTCCTCCTGAATGTGTTTGTGCAGACAGCCGCGGTACTTGAGCACCAAATGTCTCTCTGAATCTTTAATACCCAACTTTGTGCGTAGGGTATGGAACAGATTCGTCAGTTCGTGCACATCTTGATCCTTTTGTTGCCGCAGCGTGGTCCATTGGATGTATTTGTCCTCATAGCTTCCCACAGGGTAATATTGTTCCTTGATGCCGTCTTGGAACGAATTCCAAGTGGGTGTGGTCGAGAACAGAGAGGGTTCCCCTTCGCCCTCTTGCTCACGGTAGGTTTCCCACCAGTCTTTGACATGGGGGGCGGCTTTGAGGAGTGCAAAAATAATCTTTTCTCGGTCCGAGAAGTCATGGACCGAGAAATACCCTTCCAACAAATTTAACCATCTGTCTACAGCGTCTGCATCTATTTTTCCTTCAAATATAGGAATGTCAAAGTTTACCTGTACCTTGAAGGGAGTGGCGCCTCCAGAGTGGCTTTTGGATGCAGATGCGCCATATGTGGGCAGTCGTTGAAGGATTTGAGCAAAGTTATCCATCATCGCGTTCCTTTGTTTCTCGAGGGCCTCCTCGAGCAGTATTTTGATAGGATCTCCTGCTCCCTCGTCTTTCTTTTCTTTCGCCATGGGAGGTCGTCGGGGTTTGCGAGGCTGATCTTGCAAGGGTTCAACCAGATCGAGCCCTAACTCCTTATACCCTGACCGCGTCGGGGACATGCAAAGAAAAACAAAGAAAGAGCAGAACCGCTCTGATACCACTGATCTGGATTTTATGCAAGAACGCAACAGAATACAGATATAACCATAGATACAGAGATGCAACGGAAATAATGCTTCAATTTATTAATAAAAGAATGACTGAAATAAGCTTACAAACATAATGGAAATAAAATAGCTAGGGTGCTGGTAGCGAATCTCTGAGAAGAGATGTGGTGGCTACCGACCTCTGAACTATGTTACAATGAGGCTCGAGGGCCTATTTATTGTTGAGAAAAAATGTAGAATTTGAAACGTCCAAAAACCTAACCGTAGGAGATGAGGCGCCAAAACTGTGGGCGCCCGTTTGGGTAAATTGGTGGTTCAACTTCCCGGGGGCATAACTTTGGCACCCGATCTCCGTTTGACGCGTTCAATAGCTCGTTAGAAAGATCTATCCGAGGACTACAGCTATTGGGATGAATTTTATCAGAAAATTCGCTGGCGCTTTCATACCCAAAAAATGTCGTTTAGGGCCTCAAAACGGCTCCGGAAGTTCAGGACCCGAAAAACTGCTAAAAATAATAAGTTGTGCTGAATGTGAAAATCTGCAAGAATTGATGGTGCTGGTCCAAATGGAATAGGTGGGTGGCCACCGATATCCACCTGGATCATTCCTCCCTCCTTAGGAAGCAATGGTCCCCATTGCGTTGAGATCCTCCATGAGATGAGGAAAATTCTATTGAACTGAGTATTAGATGTGTTGAAGATGCCATGGACCTCCGGGTGGACATGCTGGATGCGTTTAGTAAATTTGGTTTCTTTATCAGCCTCATACAGTACATGTTTGGATTCTGTATGTGTAGTTGCAGGATGTATGGAAACATCAGGTGGTGGTGCATTGGGAGTCAGATCAATGGAGTGCTTGTCCTGACAGTGTAGAGGAACCTCCATGAGTGAGGAGAAATTTTCATCGTATTCCTCCATGACTTTGTCCATCTGCTGCAGCCGTGAAAGGGAGCCCTGTTTCGAGGTTGTGGCCACAATATTCTTCTTTCCCTGCGAGCGAGTCGTAAGGAAAATGAATTTCCTGGTCTGGGAAACAATCTTACTGCGTTGTTTTGCAGTAGTCAAAGAGATGGCAGGAGGCGGTACTACCTCCAGTATCCTGTACAAGTTATTTCCAAAAGTAATAATAACAGCACGACGCCTACACTCATACACATCATGTCGTCTCCATAAGTATGGTTGGCCCAATAATACATCAGCTACATCAAGAGGAGCAACATCACACAATACCTCATCCGTGAATGGCTTGATACTGTATGGAAGTCGGCACTGCTGGCGGATGCGGAGATCTCTCCGTGGGTGGAGCCACCCGATGGTATACGGCTGCGGGTGTGCTATGGTTGGTAGGCCGAGCCGCTTCACGACGTCTGCTGAAATGAGGTTCTTTTGGCTTCCGCTATCGACGAGAAACTCCAGCGGAGAACCCTTCACCCACATCTGCGACTGGAAGAGGCGCTCCCCCTCCTCTGGATCCTCTGGACCCTCCTTCTGGATCTTGGTGGTGGCAACAATGGCACTGGGATCCGCATCAATGACCGCTTCCCTTGTCATTACCTTTGTCCGGTTCTAACCTCAGATCGAAAAATGCATCCGATTCGGGTGCCTTTAGTTCGCCCACCAAATACCGTTTGGCCCGACACTCTCGTTTGTGCTCGGTGGAGTGGGCCGTTATGAAATTCACACCACTTCCCTGTGTCCTTCTTTGGATTTGTGGTATTGTTCTCAGTCGCATTGCTTTGGCCTTGCCCCTTGTTCTTCGGTTCGGGGGCACCTTTCGGATTCGCAGATCCAAAGTCTCGCTTCTTTTGCTTAAATTTCTCGTCGATCTTGGCGGCATAGCGATATGCCGTGCGCGCGATGTAATGTCGAGGAACTCCATTTCCTCCGAATGTTTGTTCGTATAGGCCGCGTACTTGAGTTAATTGGAATGTCTCTCTTCGAATCTTTAATACCCAACTTTGTGCGCAGGGTATGGAACAGATTCGTCAGTTCGTGCACATCTTGATCCTTTTTTTGCCGCAGCGTGGTCCATTGGATGTATTTGTCCTCATAGCTCCCCACAGGGTAATATTGTTCCTTGATGCCGTCTCCGAACGAATTCCAAGTGGGTGTGGTCGAGAACAAAGAGGGTTCCCCTTCGCCCTCTTGCTCACGGTAGGTTTCCCACCAATCTTTGACATGGGGGGCGGCTTTGAGGAGTGCAAAAATAATCTTTTCTCGGTCAGAGAAGTCATGGACCGAGAAATACCCTTCCAACAAATTTAACCATCTGTCTACAACGTCTGCATCTATTTTTCCTTCAAATATAGGAATTTCAAAGTTTACCTGTACCTTGAAGGGAGTGGCGCCTCCAGAGTGGCTGTTGGATGCAGATGCGCCATATGTGGGCAGTCGTTGAAGGATTTGAGCAAAGTTATCCATCATCACGTTCATTTGTTTCTCGAGAGCCTCCTCGAGCAGTATTTTGATAGGATCTCCTGCTCCCTCGTCTTTCTTTTCTTCCGCCATGGGAGGTCGTCGGGGTTTGCGAGGCTGATCTTGCAAGGGTTCAACCAGATCGAGCCCTAACTCCTTATACCCTGACCGCGTTGGGGACATGCAAAAAAAAACAAAGAAAGAGCAATCCCTCTCTGATACCACTGATCCGGATTTTATGCAGGAACGCAACAGAATAAACACATAACCATAAATACAGAGATGCAGCGGAAATAACACTTCATTTCATTAATATCAAATAACAGAAAGATGCTTACAGACATAATGGAAATAAAATAGCTAGGGTGCCGGTAGCGAATCTCTGAGAAGAGATGTGGTGGCTACAGACCTCTGAACTGTGTTACAATGAGGCTCGAGGGCCTATTTATTGTTGAGAAACAATGTAGAATTTGAAACGTCCAAAAACCTAACCGGAGGAGATGAGGCGCCAAAACTGTGGGCGCCCGTTTGGGTAAATTGGTGGTTCAACTTCCCGGGGGCATAACTTTGGCACCCGATCTCCGTTTGATGCGTTCAACAGCTCGTTAGAAAGATCTATCCGAGGACTACAGCTGTCGGGACGAATTTTATCAAAAAATTCGCTGGCGCTTTCATACCCAAAAAACGTCGTTTAGGGCCTCAAAACGTTCCCAAGTTTAGGACCCGAAACCGCTAAAAATAGCAAGTTGTGCTGAATATGAAAAGCTGCAAGAATTGATGGTGCTGGTCCAAATGGAATAGGTGGGTGGCCACCGATATCCACCTGGATCATTCCTCCCTTCTTAGGAAGCAATGGTCCCCATTGCGTTGAGATCCTCCATGAGATGAGGCAAATTCTGTTGAACTGAGTATTAGATGTGTTGAAGATGTCATGGACATGCGGGTGGACATGCCGGATGCGTTTAGTAAATTTGGTTTCTTTATCAGCCTCAGACAGTACATGTTTGTATTTTGTATGTGTAGTTGGAGGATGTATGGCAACATCAGGCAATGGTGCGTTGGGAGTCAGATCAATGGAGTGATTTTCCTGATAGTGTGGAGGAACCTCTATGAGTGAGGAGAAATTGTCATTGTTTTCCTCCCTGACTTTGTCCTTTTGCTGCCTCGTGAAAGGGAGCCCTGTTTCGAGGTTGTGGCCACAATATTCTTCTTTCCCTGTGAGTGAGTCGTAAGGAAAATGAATTTCCTGGTCTGGGAAACAATCTTACTGCGTTGTTTTGCAGTAGTCAAAGAGATGGCAGGAGGCGGTACTACCTCCAGTATCCTGTACAAGTTATTTCCCAAAGTAATAATAACAGTACGAGGCCTAGACTCATACACAGCATGTCGTCTCCATAAGTATGGTTGGCCCAATAATACATCATCTACATCAAGAGGAGCAACATCACACAATACCTCATCCGTGAATGGCTTGATACTGTATGGAAGTCGGCACTGCTGGCGGATGCGGAGATCTCTCCCTGGGTGGAGCCACCCAATGGTATACGGTTGCGGGTGTGCTATGGTTGGTAGGCCTAGCCGCTTCACGACGTCTGCTGAAATGAGGTTCTTTTGGCTTCCGCTATCGACGAGAAACTGCAGCGGAGAACCCTTCACCCACATCTGCGACTGGAAGAGGCGCTCCCCCTCCTCTGGATCCTCTGGACCCTCCTTCTAGATCTTGGTGGTGGCAACAATGGCACTGGGATCCGCATCAATGATCTGCTTCCCTTTGTCATTACCTTTGTCTGGTTCTAACTCAGGATCAGAAAATGCATCTGATTCGGGTGCCTTTAGTTCAACCACAAAAGATTGTTTGGCCCGACACTCGTTTGTGCTGTGAGTGGGGCTGTTATGAAATTCACACCACTTCCCTGTGTCCTTCTTTGGATTTGTGGTATTTTTATGAGTCGCATTGCTTTGGCCTTGCCCCTTGTTCTTCGGTTCGGGGGCACCTTTCGGATTCGCAGATCCAAAGTCCGCTTCTTCTGTTTGAATTTCTGCTCAATCTTGGCAGCATACCGGTATGTCGTACCAAGCGAGGAGATGTCGAGGAACTCCATTTCCTCCCGAATGTATCTGTGCAGACAACTGTGATACTTTAGCACCAAATTTTTCTCTGAATATTTGATACCCAAATTTGTGCGCAGGGTATGGAACAAATTCGTCAGCTCATGCACATCTTGATCCCTTTGATGTCGCAGCGTGGTCCATTGTATGTACTTGTCCTCATAGCTCCCCACGGGATAGTACTGTTCCTTGATGCCGTCTCTAAATCTCTAACGAATTCCAAGTGGGTGTGGCCGAGAAATTGCAGAGGGTTCCCCTTCTCGCCCTCTTGCTCATCAGAGGTTTCCACCCACCTCGCCTGACATGGGGGCACGAGGAGTGCAAAAATAATCTTTTCTGGCCGTAGAAGTCATGGACCGAGAAATACCCTTCCAACAAATTTAACCATCTCGTCTACGCGTTCGTATCTATTTTTCCTTCAAATATAGGAATGTCAAAGTTTACTCCGTGTATCCCTTGAAGGGAGTGGCGCCTCCGCAGTGGTCATGGATGCATGCGCCATATGTGGGCAACATGGAAGGATTTGAGAAAAGTTATCCATCATCGCGCTCCTTTGTTTCTCGAGGGCCTCCTCGAGAAGTATTTTGATAGGATCTCCTGCTTCCTCGTCTTTCTTTTCTTCCGCCATGGGAGGTCGTTGGGGTTTGCGAGGCTGATCTTGCAAGGGTTCAACCAGATCGAGCCCTAACTCCTTATACCCTGACCGCGTTGGGGACATGCAAAGAAAAACAAAGAAAGAGCAGACCCGCTCTGATACCACTGATCCGGATTTATGCAGGAACGCAACAGAATAAACACATAACCATAAATATAGAGATGCAGCGGAAATAACACTTCATTTCATTAATATCAAATAACAGAAAGATGCTTACAGACATAATGGAAATAAAATAGCTAGGGTGCTGGTAGCGAATCTCTGAGAAGAGATGTGGTGGCTACCGACCTCTGAACTATGTTACAATGAGGCTCGAGGGCCTATTTATTGTTGAGAAACAATGTAGGATTTGAAACGTCCAAAAACCTAACCGTAGGAGATGAGGCGCCAAAACTGTGGGCGCCCGTTTGGGTAAATTGGTGGTTCAACTTCCCGGGGGCATAACTTTGGCACCCGATCTCCGTTTGACGCGTTCAATAGCTCGTTAGAAAGATCTATCCGAGCACTACAGCTGTCGGGAAGAATTTTATCAGAAAATTCGCCGGCGCTTTCATACCCAAAAAACGTCGTTTAGGGCCTCAAAACGGCTCCGGAAGTTCAGGACCCGAAAAACTGCTAAAAATAGTAAGTTTGTGCTGAATGTGAAAATCTGCAAGAATTGATGGTGCTGGTCCAAATGGAACAGGTGGGTGGCCACCGATTTCCACCTGGATCATTCTTCCCTCCTTAGGAAGCAATGGTCCCCATTGCGTTGAGATCCTCCATGAGATGAGGCAAATTCTGTTGAACTGAGTATTAGATGTGTTGAAGATGTCATGGACCTGCGGGTGGACATGCTGGATGCGTTTAGTAAATTTGGTTTCTTTATCAGCCTCATACAGTACATGTGTGGATTCTGTATGTGTAGTTGCAGGATGTATGGAAACATCAGGTGGTGGTGCATTGGGAGTCAGATCAATGGAGTGCTTGTCCTGACAGTGTAGAGGAACCTCCATGAGTGAGGAGAAATTGTCATCGTATTCCTCCATGACTTTGTCCATCTGCTGCAGCCGTGAAAGGGAGCCCCGTTTCAAGGTTGTGGCCACAATATTCTTCTTTCCCTGTGAGCGAGTCGTAAGGAAAATGAATTTCCTGGTCTGGGAAACAATCTTACTGCGTTGTTTTGCAGTAGTCAAAGAGATCCATTATACAGATACTCTCCGCATCGACCGTCCCGCCAATCGACTTTGTGCTTTTAAGATACGAGGCCTAGACTCATACACAGCATGTCGTCTCCATAAGTATGGTTGGCCCAATAATACATCAGCTACATCAAGAGGAGCAACATCACACAATACCTCATCCGTGAATGGCTTGATACTATATGGAAGTCGGCACTGCTGGCGGATGCGGAGATCTCTCCCTGGGTGGAGCCACCCGATGGTATACGGCTGCGGGTGTGCTATGGTTGGTAGGCCGAGCCGCTTCACGACGTCTGCTGAAATGAGGTTCTTTTGGCTTCCGCTATCGACGAGAAACTGCACCGGAGAACCCTTCACCCACATCTGCGACTGGAAGAGGCGCTCCCCCTCCTCTGGATCCTCTGGACCCTCCTTCTGGATCTTGGTGGTGGCAACAATGGCACTGGGATCCGCATCAATGATCCGCTTCCCTTTGTCATTACCTTTGTCTGGTTCTAACTCAGGATCAGAAAATGCATCTGATTCGGGTGCCTTTAGTTCAGCCACCAAAGATTGTTTGGCCCGACGTCACATAGAAATTCACACCACATCCCTGTGTCCTTCTTTGGATTTGTGGTGTTGTTTTGAGTCGCATTGCTTTGGCCTTGCCCTTTGTTCTTCATTTTGGGGGCACCTTTCGAATTCGCAGATCCAAAGTCTCGCTTCTTCTGCTTAAATTTCTACTCGATCTTGGCGGCATAATGATATGCCGTGCCAAGCGATGTAATGTGGACGAAATCCATTTCCTCCTGAATGTGTTTATGCAGACAACCATGGTACTTGAGCAACAAATGTCTTCTTCCAATCTTTAATACCCAACTCTTTGTGCGTGTGTCATGGGAAATGTATTCGTCATGTGGTGCACACATCTGGATCCTTTTGTTGTCGTTAGCCGTGGTCCATTGGATGTATTTGTCCTCATAGCTCCCCACGGGGTAATATTGTTCCTTGATGCCGTCTCGAAACGAATTCCAAGTAGGTGTGGTCGAGAACAGAGAGGGTTCCCCTTCGCCCTCTTGCTCACGGTAGGTTTCCCACCAGTCTTTGACATGGGGGGGGGGGGGCTTTGAGGAGTGCAAAAATAATATTTTCTCGGTCAGAGAAGTCATGGACCGAGAAATACCCTTCCAACAAATTTAACCATCTCGTCTGCCGCCGTTCGCATCTATTTTTTCCTTCAAATGGGCACCAGCCAAAGTTTACCTCCGTACCTTGAGAGCAATCGCGCCTCCAGAGGGTCGTTGGATGCAGATGCACTGTCGTTGGGTAGTGGTTGAAGAATATGGGCAATGTTATCCATCATCGCACTCCTTTATTTCTCGAGGGGCTCCTCGATCAATATTTTGATACGATCTCCTACTCCCTCATCTTTCTTTTCGTCCCCCATGGGCGGTCGTCCGGTTTTGGGAGGTTGATATTGCAAAGGTTCAACCATATCGAGCCCTAACTCCTTATACCCTGACCGCGTTGGGGACATGCAAAGAAACAAAGAAAGAGCGTACCCCTCTCGATACCACCGATCCGGGACGGAGGCAGAACGCAACAAAATATAGAAATAACCATGAACATAGAGATGCAGCGGAAATAATGCTTCATTTCATTAATATCAAATAACATAAATATGCTTACAAGCATAATGGAAATAAAATAGCTAGGGTGCTGGTAGTGAATCTCTGAGAAGAGATGTGATGGCTACAGACCTTCGAACTGTGTTAAAATGAGGCTCGAGGGCCTATTTATTGTTGAGAAACAATGTAGAATTTGAAACGTCCAAAAACCTAACCGTAGGAGATGAGGCGCCAAACTGTGGGCGCCCATTTGGGTAAATTGGTGGTTCAACTTCCTGGGGGCATAACTTTGGCACCCAATCTCCGTTTGACGCGCTCAATAGCTCGTTAGAAAGATCTATCCGAGGAATTCAATTTTTTAACGAGCAACATCGGTCCATGGACCCATGTTTCTCTCCGTTTTCCCAAAAAAATTCGTTTAGGGCCTCAAAACGGCTCTGGAAGTTCAGGACCTGAAAAACTACTAAAAATAGTAAGTTTTGTTGCAACTTGAAAATTGAAAGAACTGAAGATGGGGGTTCAAATGGAATAGGTGGGTGGCCACCAATATCCACCTGGATCATTAAGCCCCCAAAACGCTCCGAGAGTGGAGGACCCGAAACCTCGCTAAAATAGTAAGTTGTGCCGAATGAAAAGTCATAAGAATTGATGGTACTGTCCAAATGGAAGGTGGGTGGCCACCTCGAAATCCACTCGGATCATTCCTCCTTAGAAGCAATGGTCCCCATTGGCGCTGGAGATCCTCCATGAGATGAGGCAAATTTCCGTTGAACCGAGTATTAGATGTGTTGAAGATGTCATAGACCTGCGGGTGGACATGCTGGATGCGTTTAGTAAATTTGGTTTCTTTATCAGCCTCAGACAGTACATGTTTGGATTCTATATGTGTAGTTGCAGGATGTATGGCAACATCAGGTGGTGGTGCGTTGGGAGTCAGATCAATGGAGTACTTGTCCTGACAGTGTATAGGAACCTCTATGAGTGAGGAGAAAATGTCCTCGTATTCCTCCATGACTTTGTCCATCTGCTGCAGTCGTGCAAGGGAGCCCTGTTTCAAGGTTGTGGCCACAATATTCTTCTTTCCCTGTGAGTGAGTTGTAAGGAAAATGAATTTCCTGGTTTGGGAAATAATGTTACTGTGTTGTTTTGCAGTAGTCAAAGAGATGACAGGAAGCAGTACTACCTCCGGTATCCTGTACAAGTTATTTCCCAAAGTGATAATAACAGCATGAGGCCTAGAATCATACATAGCATGTCGCCTCCACAAGTATGGTTGGCCCAATAATACATCAGCTACATCAAGAGGAGCAACATCACACAATACCTCATCCGTGAATGGATTGGATACCGTATGGAAGCTCTGCACTACTGACGGATGCGCAGATCTCTTTCTCCGGGTGGAGCCACCCGATGGTATACGGCCGCGGGTGTGGTATGGTTGGTAGGCCCAATCGCTTCACGACTTCTGCTGAAATGAGGTTCTTTTGGCTTCCTCTATCGACGAGAAACTGCAGCGGAGAACCCTTCACCCACATCTGCGACTGGAAGAGGCGCTCCCCCTCCTCTGGATCCTCTGGACCCTCCTTCTAGATCTTGGTGGTGGCAACAATGGCACTGGGATCCGCATCAATGATCTTCTTCCCTTTGTCATTGCCTTTGTCTGGTTCTAACTCAGGATCAGAAAATGCATCTCATTCGGGTGCCTTTAGTTCAGCGACCAAAGACTGTTTGGCCCGACACTCGTTTGTGCTGTGAGTTGGGCTGTTATGAAATTCACACCACTTCCCTGTGTCCTTCTTTGGATTTGTGGTGTTGTTCTGAGTCGCATTGCTTTGGCCTTGCCCCTTGTTCTTCGGTTCGGGGGCACCTTTCGGATTCGTAGATCCAAAGTCTCGCTTCTTCTGCTTAAATTTCTGCTTGATCTTGGCGGCATAGCGATATGCCGTGCCAAGCGATGTAATGTCGAGGAACTCCATTTCCTCCTGAATGTGTTTGTGCAAACAACCGTGGTACTTAAGCACCAAATGTCTCTCTGAATCTTTAATACCCAACTTTGTGCGCAGGGTATGGAACAGATTCGTCAGTTCGTGCACATCTTGATCCTTTTGTTGCCGCAGCGTGGTCCATTGGATGTATTTGTCCTCATAGCTCTCCACGGGGTAATATTGTTCCTTGATGCCGTCTCGAAACGAATTCCAAGTGGGTGTGGTCGAGAACAGAGAGGGTTCCCCTTCGCCATCTTGCTCACGGTAGGTTTCCCACCAGTCTTTGACATGGGGGGGGGGGCTTTGAGGAGTGCAAAAATAATCTTTTCTCGGTCAGAGAAGTCATGGACCGAGAAATACCCTTCCAACAAATTTAACCATCTTTCTACAGCGTCTGCATCTATTTTTCCTTCAAATATAGGAATGTCAAAGTTTACCTGTACCTTGAAGGGAGTGGCGCCTCCAGAGTGGCTGTTGGATGCAGATGCGCCACATGTGGGCAGTCGTTGAAGGATTTGAGCAAAGTTATCCATCATCACGTTCCTTTGTTTCTCGAGGCTTCCTTGAGCAAAACATTTTGATAGACCTCCCTCGCTTCCTCGTCTTTTCTTCCGCCATGGGAGGTCGTCGTGGTTTGCGAGGCCGATCTTGCAAGCGTTCAATATTGCAAGCGTTCAACCGTATCGAGCCCTAACTCCTTATACCCCGACCGCGTTGTGGACATCAAAGAAAACAAAGAAAGAGCAAGGCACCTTCTCGATACCACCGGAAATAATTTATGAACGCAACAAAATATAGAAATAACCATGAACATAGAGATGCAAAGGAAATAATGTTTACTTCATTAATATCAAATAACAAATATGCTTACAGGCATACGGGAAATAAAATAGCTAGGGTGCTGGTAGTGAATCTCTGAGAAGAGATGTGATAGCTACAGACCTATGAACTGTGTTACAATGAGGCTCGAGAGCCTATTTATTGTTGAGAAACAATGTAGAATCTGAAACGTCCAAAAACCTAACCGTAGGAGATGAGGCGCCAAAACTGTGGGTGCCCATTTGGGTAAATTGGTGGTTCAACTTCCCGAGGGCATAACTTTGGCACCCGATCTCTGTTTGACACGCTCAATAGCTCGCTAGAAAGATCTATCCGAGGACTTCAATTTTTGAACGAGCAACATCGGTCCATGGACCCATGTTGCTCTACGTTTTCCCAAAAAATGTCGTTTAGGGCCTCAAAACGGCTCCGGAAGTTCAGGACCCGAAAAACTGCTAAAAATAGTAAGTTTTGTTGCAACTTGAAATTTGAAAGAACTGAAGATGGGGGTTCAAATGGAATAGGTGGGTGGCCACCAATATCCACCTGGATCATTAAGCCCCCAAAACGGCTCCGAGAGTGGAGGACCCGAAACCCTGCTAAAAATAGTAAGTTGTGCTGAATGTGAAAATCTGCAAGAATTGATGGTGCTGGTCCAAATGGAATAGGTGGGTGGCCACCGATATCCACCTGGATCATTCCTCCCTCCTTAGGAAGCAATGGTCCCCATTGCGTTGAGATCCTCCATGAGATGAGGCAAATTTCGTTGAACCGAGTATTAGATGTGTTGAAGATGTCATGGACCTGCGGGTGGACATGTCAGATGCGTTTAGTAAATTTGGTTTCTTTATCAGCCTCAGAAAGTACATGTTTGGATTCTGTATGTGTAGTTGGAGGATGTATGGCAACATCAGGCAGTGGTGCATTGGGAGTCAGATCAATGGAGTGCTTTTCTTGATAGTGTGGAGGAACCTCTATGAGTGAGGAGAAATTATCATCGTATTCCTCCCTGACTTTGTCCTTCTGCTGCAACCGTGCAAGGGAGCCTTGTTTCAAGGTTGTGGCCACAATATTCTTCTTTCCCTGTGAGTGAATCGTAAGGAAAATGAATTTCCTGGTTTGGGAAACAATCTTACTGCGTTGTTTTGCAGTAGTCAAAGAGATGGCAGGAGGCGTACTACCTCTCGTATCCCCGTACAAGTTATTTCCCAAAGTAATAATAACAGCACGAGGCCTAGACTCATACGCAGCATGTCGCCTCCACAAGTATGGTTGGCCCAATAATACATCAGCTACATCAAGAGGAGCAACATCACACAATACCTCATCCGTGAATGGCTTGATACTGTATGGAAGTCGGCACTGCTGGCGGATGCGGAGATCTCTCCCTGGGTGGAGCCACCCAATGGTATACGGTTGCGGGTGTGCTATGGTTGGTAGGACGAGCCGCTTCACGACGTCTGCTGAAATGAGGTTCTTTTGGCTTCCGCTATCGACGAGAAACTGTAGCGGAGAACCCTTCACCCACATCTGCGACTGGAAGAGGCGCTCCCCCTCCTCTGGATCCTCTGGACCCTCCTTCTGGATCTTGGTGGTGGCAACAATGGCACTGGGATCCGCATCAATGATCTTCTTCCCTTTGTCATTACCTTTGTCTGGTTCTAACTCAGGATCAGAAAATGCATCTGATTCGGGTGCCTTTAGTTCAGCCACCAAAGATTGTTTGGCCCAACACTCGTTTGTGTTGTGAGTGGGGCTGTTATGAAATTCACACCACTTCCCTGTGTCCTTCTTTGGATTTGTGGTATTGTTCTGAGTCGCATTGCTTTGGCCTTGCCCCTTGTTCTTCGGTTCGGGGGCACCTTTCGCATTCGCAGATCCAAAGTCTCGCTTCTTTTGCTTAAATTTCTCGCTGGATCTTGGCGGCATAGCGATATGCCGTGCCAAGCGATGTAATGTCGAGGAACTCCATTTCCCTCCGAATGTGTTTGTGCGTACAACCGCGGTACTTACACCAAATGTCTCTCTCGAATCTTTAATACCCAACTTTGTGCTAGGTATGAAATGAGCTCCGCGCTCGTGCACATCTTGATCCTTTTGTTGTCATAGCCGTGGTCCATCGGATGTATTTGTCCTCATAGTTTCCCCACCCGGTAATATTGTTCCTTGATGCCGCGTCTCGGAACGAATTCCAGTGGGTGTGGTCGAGAACAGAGAGGGTTCCCCTTCGCCCTCTTGCTCACTTCGTAGATTTCTACCGCCTTTTGACATCAATGCTTTGAGGAGTGCAACAATCTTTTTCTCGGTCGCAGAAGTCATGGACCGAGAAATACCCTTCCAACAAATTTAACCATCTCTGGCTTGCCGCGTCTTTCCCCGCATCTATTTTTCCTTCAAATATAGGAATGTCAAAGTTTACCTGTACCTTGAAGGGAGTGGCGCCTCCAGAGTGGATGTTGGATGCAGATGCGCCATATGTGGGCAGTCGTTGAAGGATTTGAGCAAATTTATCCATCATCATGTTCCTTTGTTTCTCGAGGGCCTCCTCGAGCAGTATTTTGATAGGATCTCCTGCTTCCTCGTCTTTCTTTTCTTCCACCATGGGAGGTCGTCGGGGTTTGCGAGGCTGATCTTGCAAGGGTTCAACCAGATCGAGCCCTAACTCCTTATACCCTGACCGCGTTGGGGACATGCAAAGAAAAACAAAGAAAGAGCAGACCCCCTCTGATACCACTGATCCGGATTTATGCAGGAATGCAACAAAATATAGAAATAACCATGAACATAGAGATGCAATGGAAATAATGCTTCATTTCATTAATATCAAATAACAGAAATATGCTTACAGGCATAATGGAAATAAAATAGCTAGGGTGCTGGTAGCGAATCTCTGAGAAGAGATGTGATGGCTACAGACCTCTGAACTGTGTTACAATGAGGCTCGAGGGCCTATTTATTGTTGAGAAACAATGTAGAATCTGAAACGTCCAAAATCCTAACCGTAGGAGATGGGACGCCAAAACTGTGGGCGCCCGTTTGGGTAAATTGGTGGTTCAACTTCCCGGGGGCATAACTTTGGCACCCGATCTCCGTTTGACGCGTTCAATAGCTCGTTAGAAAGATCTATCCGAGGACTTTAATTTTGGAACGGGCAACATCGGTCCATGGACCCATGTTGCCCTCCGTTTTCCTAAAAAATGTCGTTTAGGGCGTCAAAACGGCTCCGGAAGTTCAAGACCTGAAAAACTGCTAAAAATAGTAAGTTTTGTTGCAACTTGAAAAATTGAAAGAATCAAGATGGGGTTCAAATGGAATAGGTGGGTGGCCACCAATATCCACCCGGATCATTAAGCCCCAAAACGCTCCGAGAGTGGAGGACCCGAAAACCTCGCTAAAAATAGTAAGTTGTGTCAATGTGAAAAGAATGTGAAAAGTCGCAAGAATTGATGGTGCCGATCCAAAATGGAATAGGTGGGTGGCCACCGAAATCCACCTCGATCAATTCCTCCCTCCTTAGGAAGAAATGGCCTCCATTGTGCTGAGATCCTCCATGAGATGAGGCAAATTTCGTTGAACTCGAGTATTAGATGTGTTGAAGATGTCATGGGCCTGCGGGTGGACATGCTGGATGCGTTTAGTAAATTTGGTTTCTTTATCAGCCTCATACAGTACATGTTTGGATTCTGTATGTGTAGTTGCAGGATGTATGGAAACATCAGGTGGTGGTGCATTGGGAGTCGGATCAATGGAGTGCTTGTCCTGACAGTGTAGAGGAACCTCTATGAGTGAGGAGAAATTGTCATCGTATTCCTCCATGACTTTGTCCATCTGCTGCAGCCGTGAAAGGGAGCCCTGTTTCAAGGTTGTGGCCACAATATTCTTCTTTCCCTGTAAATGATTCGTAAGGAAAATGAATTTCCTGGTTTGGGAAACAATCTTACTGCGTTGTTTTGCAGTAGTCAAAGAGATGGCAGGAGGCGGTACTACCTCTGGTATCTTGTACAAGCTATTTCCCAAAGTAATAATAATAGCACGAGGCCTAGACTCATACACAGCATGTCGCCTCCACAAGTATGGTTGGCCCAATAATACATCAGCTACATCAAGAGGAGCAACATCACACAATACCTCATCCGTGAATGGCTTGATACTGTATGGAAGTCGGCACTGCTGGCGGATGCGGAGATCTCTTCCTGGGTGGAGCCACCCGATGGTATACGGCTGCGGGTGTGCTATGGTTGGTAGGCCGAGCCGCTTCACGACGTCTGCTGAAATGAGGTTCTTTTGGCTTCCGCTATCGACGAGAAACTGCAGCGAAGAACCCTTCACCCACATCTGCGACTGGAAGAGGCGCTCCCCCTCCTCTGGATCCTCTGGACCCTCCTTCTAGATCTCGGTGGTGGCAACAATGGCACTAGGATCCGCATCAATGATCTGCTTCCCTTTGTCATTGCCTTTGTCTGGTTCTAACTCGGGATCAGAAAATGCATCTGATTCGGGTGCCTTTAGTTCAGCCACCAAAGACTGTTTGGCCCGACACCTGCTTGTGCCGTGAGTTGGGTCAAGATGAAATTCACACCACTTCCCCGTGTCCTTCTTCTTTGGATTTGTGGTGTTGTTCTGAGTCGCATTGCTTTGGCCTTGCCCCTTGTTCTTCGGTTCGGGGGCACCTTTCGCATTCGCATCCAAAGTCTCGCTTCTTCGCTAGCCCTCGCTATCTTGGCGGCATAGGCGATATGCCGTGCCAAGCGATGTAATGTCGAGGAACTCCATTTCCTCCTGAATGTGTTTGTGCAAACAACCGTGGTACTTAAGCACGAAATGTCTCTCTGAATCTTTAATACCCAACTTTGTGCGCAGGGTATGGAACAGATTCGTCAGTTCGTGCACATCTTGATCCTTTTGTTGCCGCAGCGTGGTCAATTGGATGTATTTGTCCTCATAGCTCCCCACGGGGTAATATTGTTCCTTGATGCCGTCTCGAAACGAATTCCAAGTGGGTGTGGTCGAGAACAGAGAGGGTTCCCCTTCGCCCTCTTGCTCACGGTAGGTTTCCCACCAGTCTTTGACATGGGGGGCGGCTTTGAGGAGTGCAAAAATAATCTTTTCTCGGTCAGAGAAGTCATGGACCGAGAAATACCCTTCCAACAAATTTAACCATCCGTCTACAGCGTCTGCATCTATTTTTCCTTCAAATATAGGAATGTCAAAGTTTACCTGTACCTTGAAGGGAGTGGCGCCTCCAGAGTGGCTGTTGGATGCAGATGCGCCATATGTGGGCAGTCGTTGAAGGATTTGAGCAAAGTTATCCATCATCGCGTTCCTTTGTTTCTCGAGGGCCTCCTCGAGCAGTATTTTGATAGGATCTCCTGTTCCCTCGTCTTTCTTTTCTTCCGCCATGGGAGGTCGTCGGGGTTTGCGAGGCTGATCTTGCAAGGGTTCAACCAGATCGAGCCCTAACTCCTTATACCCTGACCGCGTTGGGGACATGCAAAGAAAAACAAAGAAAGAGCAGACCTGCTTTGATACCACTGATCCGGATTTATGCAGGAACGCAACAAAATATAGAAATAACCATGAACATAGAGATGCAACGGAAACAATGCTTCATTTCATTAATATCAAATAACAGAAATATGCTTACAGGCATAATGGAAATAAAATAGCTAGGGTGCTTGCATAATCTCTCGAGAAGAGATGTGATAGCTACGTACCCATGAATTGTGTTACAATGAGGCTCGAGAGCCTATTTATTGTTGAGAAACAATGTAGAATCTCAAACGTCCAAAAACCTAACCGTAGGAGATGAGGCGCCCAAAATCGGTGCCCATTTGCACCAGGTTCAACTTCCCGGGGCATAACTTTGGCACCCGATCTCCGTTGACGCGCTCAACAGGCTGTTAGAAAGATCTATCCGAGACCCCCCCACTTAGAACGAGCAACATCGGTCCATGTGAATCGATGTTGCCTCCGTTTCCCAAAAAAACGTCGTTTAGGGCCTCAAAACGGCTCCGGAAGTTCAGGACCCGAAAAACTGCTAAAAATAGTAAGTTTTGTTGCAACTTGAAAACTGAAAGAACTGATGATGGGGGTTCAAAAGGAATAGGTGGGTGGCCACCAATATCCACCTGGATCATTAAGCCCCCAAAACGGCTCCGAGAGTGGAGGACCCGAAAACCTGCTAAAAATAGTAAGTTGTGTTGAATGTGAAAAGCTACAAGAATTGATGGTGCTGGTCCAAATGGAATAGGTGGGTGGCCACCGATATCCACCTGGATCATTCCTCCCTCCTTAGGAAGCAATGGTCCCCATTGCGTTGAGATCCTCCATGAGATGAGGCAAATTCTGTTGAACCGAGTATTAGATGTGTTGAAGATGTCATGGACCTGCGGGTGGACATGCTGGATGCGTTTAGTAAATTTGGTTTCTTTATCAGCCTCATACAGTACATGTTTGGATTCTGGATGTGTAGTTGCAGGATGTATGGCAACATCAGGTGGTGGTGCATTGGGAGTCAGATCAATGGAGTGCTTGTCCTGACAAAGCAGTAGAGGAACCTCTATGAGTGAGGAGAAATTGTCATCGTATTCCTCCATGACTTTGTCCATCCGCCGGCAGCTCCGTGCAAGGGAGCCCTATTTCAAGGTTGTGGCCACAATATTCTTCTTTCCCTGTGAGTGAGTCGTAAGGAAAATGAATTTCCTGGTTTGGGAAATGATCTTACTGCGTTGTTTTGCAGTAGTCAAAGAGATGACAGGAGGCGGTACTACCTTCGATATCTTGTACAAGTTATTTCCCAAAGTAATAATAACAACACGAGGCCTAGACTCATACACAGCATGTTGCCTCCATAAGTATGGTTGGCCCAATAATACATCAGCTACATCAAGAGGAGCAACATCACACAATACCTCATCCGTGAATGGCTTGATACTGTATGGAAGTCGGCATTGCTGGCAGATGCGGAGATCTCTCCCTGGGTGTGCGGGTGTGCTATGGTTGGTAGGCCGAGCCGCTTCACGACGTCTGCTGAAATGAGGTTCTTTTGGTTTCTGCTATCGACGAGAAACTCAGCGGAGAACCCTTCACCCACATCTGCGACTGGAAGAGGCGCTCCCCCTCCTCTGGATCCTCTGGACCCTCCTTCTGGATCTTGGTGGTGGCAACAATGGCACTGGGATCCGCATCAATGATCTACTTCCCTTTGTCATTGCCTTTGTCTAGTTCTAACTCAGGTTCAGAAAATGCATCTGATTCAGGTGCCTTTAGTTCGGCCACCAAAGACTGTTTGGCCCGACACTCGTTTGTGCTGTGAGTGGGGCTGTTATGAAAGTCACACCACTTCCCTGTGTCCTTCTTTGGATTTGTGGTGTTGTTCTAAGTCGCATTGCTTTGGCCTTGCCCCTTGTTCTTCGGTTCGGGGGCACCTTTCGGATTCGCAGATCCAAAGTCTCGCTTCTTTTGCTTAAATTTCTGCTCGATCTTGGCGGCATAGCGATATGCCGTGCCGAGCGATGTAATGTCGAGGAACTCCATTTCCTCCTGAATGTGTTTGTGCAGACAGCCGCGGTACTTACACCAAATGTCTCTCTCGTCTTTAATACCCAACTTTTTGTGCGTTGTGGTATGGAACAGATTCTTCGCCCGTGCACATCTTGATCCCTTTGATGCCGCAACAGGTCCATTGGATGTATTTGTCCTCATAGTTCTCATACTCGGGTAATATTGTTCCTTGATGCCGTCTCTCAAACGAATTCCAAGTGGGTGTGGTCGAGAACAGAGAGGGTTCCCTCTTCGCCCTCTTGCTCACGTAGGTTTCCCACCGCCTTTGACATGGGGGGGGGCTTGAGGGAGTGCAAAAATAATCTTTTCTCGCCCTCGAGAAGTCATGGACCGAGAAATACCCTTCCAACAAATTTAACCATCTGTCTACAGCGTCTGCATCTATTTTTCCTTCAAATATAGGAATGTCAAAGTTTACCCGTACCTTGAAGGGAGTGGCGCCTCCAGAGTGGCTGTTGGATGCAGATGCGCCATATGTGGGCAGTCGTTGAAGGATTTGAGCAAAGTTATCCATCATCACGTTCCTTTGTTTCTCGAGAGCCTCCTCGAGCAGTATTTTGATAGGATCTCATGCTCCCTCGTCTTTCTTTTCTTCCGCCATGGGAGGTCGTCGGGGTTTGCGAGGCTGATCTTGCAAGGGTTCAACCAGATCGAGCCCTAACTCCTTATACCCTGACCGCGTTGGGGACATGCAAAGAAAAACAAATAAAGAGCAGACCCGCTCTGATACCACTGATCCGGATTGATGCAGGAACGCAACAAAACATAGAAATAACCATGAACATAGAGATGTAGCGGAAAGAATGCTTCATTTCATTAATATCAAATAACAGAAATATGCTTACAGGCATAATGGAAATAAAATAGCTAGGGTGCTGGTAGCGAATCTCTGAGAAGAGATGTGATGGCTACAGACCTCTGAACTGTGTTACAATGAGGCTCGAGGGCCTATTTATTGTTGAGAAACAATGTAGAATCCAAAACGTCCAAAAACCTAATCGTAGGAGATGAGGCGCCAAAATTGTGGGCGCCCGTTTGGGTAAATTGGTGGTTCAACTTCTCGGGGGCGTAACTTTGGCATCCGATCTCTGTTTGACACGCTCAATAGCTCGTTAGAAAGATCTATCCGAGGACTTCAATTTTTGAATGAGCAACATTGGTCCATGGACCCATGTTGCTCTTCGTTTTCCCAAAAAATGTCGTTTAGGGCCTCAAAACGGCTCCGGAAGTTCAGGACCCGAAAAACTTCTAAAAATAGTAAGTTTTGTTGCAACTTGAAAATTGAAAGAGCTGAAGATGGGGGTTCCAATGGAATAGGTGGGTGGCCACCAATATCCACCTGGATCATTAAGCCCCCAAAACGGCTCCGAGAGTGGAGGACCCGAAAACCTGCTAAAAATAGTAAGTTGTGCTGAATGTGAAAATCGGCAAGAATTGATGGTGCTGGTCCAAATGGAATAGGTGGGTGGCCACCGATATCCACCTGGATCATTCCTCCCTCCTTAGGAAGAAATGGTCCCCATTGCGTTGAGATCCTCCATGAGATGAGGCAAATTCTGTTGAACTGAGTATTAGATGTGTTGAAGATGTCATGGACTTGCGGGTGGACATGCTGGATGCGTTTAGTAAATTTGGTTTCTTTATCAGCCTCATACAGTACATGTTTGGATTCTGTATGTGTAGTTGCGGGATGTATGGCAACATCAGGTGGTGGTGCATTGGGATTCAGATCAATGGAGTGCTTGTCCTGACAGTGTAGAGGAACCTCTATGAGTGAGGAGAAATTGTCATCGTATTCCTCCATGACTTTGTCCATCTGCTGCAGCCATGAAAGGGAGCCCTGTTTCGAGGTTGTGGCCACAATATTCTTCTTTCCCTGTGAGTGAGTCGTAAGAAAAATGAATTTCCTGGTCTGGGAAACAATCTTACTGCGTTGTTTTGCAGTAGTCAAAGAGATGGCAGGAGGCGGTACTACCTCCGGTATCCTGTACAAGTTATTTCCCAAAGTAATAATAACAGCACAAGGCCTAGACTCATACACAGCATGTCGCCTCCATAAGTATGGTTGGCCCAATAATACATCAGCTACATCAAGAGGAGCAACATCACACAATACCTCATCCGTGAATGGCTTGATACTGTATGGAAGTCGGCACTGCTGGCGGATGCAGAGATCTCTTCCTGGGTGGAGCCACCCGATGGTATACGGTTGCGGGTGTGCTATGGTTGGTAGGCCGAGCCGCTTCACGACGTCTGCTGAAATGAGGTTCTTTTGGCTTCCGCTATCGACGAGAAACTGCAGCGGAGAACCCTTCACCCACATCTGCGACTGGAAGAGGCGCTCCCCCTCCACTGGATCCTCTGGACCTGTCACGGATCTTGGTGGGTGACAGCAGTAGCCTTTGTGATCATCAATGATCTTCTTCCTTTGTCATTGCCTTTGTACGGTTCTAACTCGGGATCGAGAAAATGCATCGATTCGGGTACTTTTTAGTTCGGCGACAAGGCTTGTTTGGTCGGACACTCGTTTTCTTGTGGAGTGGGGCTGTTATGAAATTCACACCACTTCCCTATGTTCTTCTTTGGATTTGTGGTGTTGTTAAGTCGCATTGCTTTGGCCTTGCCCTTATTTCTTGATTCGAGGGCACCTTTCGGATAACGATCCAGTCTCACTTCTTCTGCTTAAATTTTTGCTTGATCTTGAGCGCCATAGCGATATGTCGTGCCAAACGTCTGTAAATGTGAGAACTCATTTCCTCTGAATGTGTTGTGCGGACAACGCGGTACTTAGCCTCAAATATTTCTCGGATCTTTAATACCCAAATTTGTGCGGGGTATGGAATAGATTCGTCAGTTCGTGCACATCTTGATCCTTTTGTTGCCACAGTGTGGTCGATTGGATGTATTTGTCCTCATAGCTCCCCACGGGGTAATATTGTTCCTTGATGTCATCTCAGAACGAATTCCAAGTGGGTGTGGCCGAGAACAGAGAGGGTTCCCCTTCGCCCTCTTGCTCACGGTAGGTTTCCCACCAGTCTTTGACATGGGGGGCGGCTTTGAGGAGTGCAAAAATAATCTTTTCTCGGTCAGAGAAGTCATGGACCGAGAAATACCCTTCCAACAAATTTAACCATATGTCTACAGTGTCTGCATCTATTTTTCCTTCAAATATAGGAATGTCAAAGTTTACCTGTACCTTGAAGGGAGTGGCGCCTCCAGAGTGGCTGTTGGATGCAGATGCGCCATATGTGGGCAGTCGTTGAAGGATTTGAGAAAATTTATCCATCATCACGTTCCTTTGTTTCTCGAGGGCCTCCTCGAGCAGTATTTTGATAGGATCTCCTGCTCCCTCGTCTTTCTTTTCTTCCGCCATGGGAGGTCGTCAGGGTTTGCGAGGCTAATCTTGCAAGGGTTCAACCAGATCGAGCCCTAACTCCTTATACCCTGACCGCGTTGGGGACATGCAAAGAAAAATAAAGAAAGAGCAGACCCCCTCTGATACCACTGATCCGGATTTATGCAGGAATGCAACAAAATATAGAAATAACCATGAACATAGAGATGCAGCGGAAATAATGCTTCATTTCATTAATATCAAATAACAGAAATATGCTTACAGGCATAATGGAAATAAAATAGCTAGGGTGCTGGTAGCGAATCTCTGAGAAGAGATGTGATAGCTACAGACCTATGAACTGTGTTACAATGAGGCTCGAGAGCCTATTTATTGTTGAGAAACAATGTAGAATCTGAAACGTCCAAAAACCTAACCGTAGGAGATGAGGCGCCAAAACTGTGGGCGCCCATTTGGATAAATTGGTGGTTCAACTTCCCGGGGGCATAACTTTGGCACCCGATCTCCGTTTGACGCGCTCAATAGCTCGTTAGAAAGATCTATCCGAGGACTTCAATTTTTGAACGAGCAACGTCGGTCCATGGACCCATGTTGCTCTCTGTTTTCCCAAAAAATGTCGTTTAGGGCCTCAAAACGGCTCCGGAAGTTCAGGACCCGAAAAACTGCTAAAATAGTAAGTTTTGTTGCAACTTGAAAATTGAAAGAACTGAAGATGGGGGTTCAAATGGAATAGGTGGGTGGCCACCAATATCCACCTGGATCATTAAGCCCCCAAAATGGCTCTGAGAGTGGAGGACCCGAAAACCTGCTAAAAATAGTAAGTTGTGCTGAATGTGAAAAGCTGCAAGAATTGATGGTGCTGGTCCAAATGGAATAGGTGGGTGGCCACCGAAATCCACCTGGATCAGGAAAACCAGTTGACTGAAGGAATTATGATTTCTAAGGTTGGTTGGAGGAAAATGTAAGTGAAATTAGTTGTAACTGAGTGATTCGAATTTGTAACAAAGTTGGAAGTGTAGTTATATGAGTTGTAAAGTAGTTTAACTCAGTTAAGTGAGTTAAACTCAATTTTGCTAGTTGTAACTAGTTGTAACTAAAGATACACTAGTGAGAGATCAGTGAAATAAATATTAAATTAATTTACATGGAGTGATCTCACGTGCTACTCAAGATTTACTATTGTTAAATACATGCATGTCAGATCTAGTGGAGACCCAGTTGAGAGATAGGTGAAAGGAACAGTTTGACTATCTGTTGTGACAATAGTGGGTGCACTCATGCAACCACACACACATTGGAGATGCTTATGAGTATTGTGCAGTAAAGGAAAGCTAGAACTAATCATTCAGAGATTCTTGACCATCATGGATTGCGTAGTGGAGGCAGGCTGTCAGGAGGCAGTAAATTGGTGCATCTGTGAGCCAATTTTTGTATGACAGTGTGAGACGATTGTATATTGTACTAAGAGCTCTTGGATTAGAGTTTTATATGATATTGTTTCATGATCCATGATATATACATAATATATGATAGTGGGGTTTTTAGCTTTATGCTTTCCCAGTAAAAACATATGTGTTATGTGTGATTGATATTTCTTCATGTGTTTGCAACTGGAAATTAAATTTCCACAAAGATTTTAGTAGAAGGATTTTGTATTTAACAGTGGCATATAATTTTTAGATCAAGAGAATCCAGGAAATACATAATTGTATTAAAATTTCTACATGGTATTAGAGCAAATAAGATTTCAATATTGAAGCAGTAGCTGAGTTTGTTGGTGGAAACAATTTGAATTTGCTGCAATAATTTCTTGGTGTGACAGTTGAGTAAACATCGAAATGGCTTTCAATGGCTTGTGGCTATAGTATGCACTCGATGGAAAATCAAACTACAATGCATGGAAGGATAGGATGAAGGTGGTGCTTGAAGATAATGGCTTGAAGGAATTCAATGACAGAGATGTTCCTAAGCCCACTTCGACGGATGATGCATTACTTGACGCATGGAAAAATAAAGTAGCAAGGGCGAGGATGATTATGTTGGAAGGTGTGGGAAACCACATTGTCTCAAGCCTTCATGGGAAAGCCACTCCATATGTTATGTGGAAGGCTTTGATGGATCTTTTCCAAAGTAGCAGCGACTATAGGAAATTGGCGCTGAAGGATAAACTCAAAAAGATCAAGATGGAAAAGAACAACACTATTCCGGTATACTTAAGAAAGTTTGTCCAATGCAGGGATGAGCTTGGGATTGTAGGAGTGTTTTTGATGATGATTTGGTGAGCTTGGCTCTCTTGGGACTTCCTAAGAGTTTGCACAGTTATGAAGACTCGGTCAACGAACAGGAAAAACTGCTAGATTGGGAACGATTGTGGTCAAATCTAGTGCAGGAGGAGTTCAGGCGGAACACCAGAGATGGATATTCATCAAAGCTTGATGATGAAGAGGATTGTGCTTTGGCTGCCAAGGCAAAGAAGGAGAAGGGGAATAAATTCCATTCTAGATCTGAGGCCGATGAATATGGCAAGGAGCACAACATATCCAAAGTGAAGTGTTTTCACTGTCACAAGCATGGACATATTGCCACAAATTGTCCACATAAGAAGAAGAACAAGATGGTTGTTGGAGCTGTAGCTGGTGGGGCTCTTGCCTCGCAATTTGAGCTTTAATTCTCATTGATCTCATGCATGGTGTCTAGTACATTGGGATCGGAGTGGTACTTGGATAGTGGTGCTTCCTTTCACATGACGGGAGATAAGAAACTTTTCAGTGACTTGGAGGAGAAATATCTCCAGATGCATATTGAGTTGGCTGACAATGGATGATATAGTGCGACTGGAACTGGTACCATTACCTTTTAGAGGGATTCAGGTAAAATATTTCATTTAAAATATTTTATGCATGTTCCAAGTTTGAAGAAAAATTTAGTTTGAGTCACAATGTTAGAGGATAGAGGCTATGATGTTGTCTTTAGTGAAGGAAAATATTTCCTGTGACACAAAGCAATAGGGCAAGCCAAGAAGGTTGGGATTCAAGTTAAGAATCTCTACAAACTTGATGTAGATAGGATTTATACTAAGCTTCCTAATATTGGGAAGTGTGAGAAATTCATGCAATTGATGCTTGAGAGGAAGCTGGATTTGCATGCAAGTAAGAGTGAACCTTAGGATGTGGAGCAGCCACAAGATGAGGATAATGGAGTAGGAGAAACCACTCATGTAGAGAAATTTCATGCCAGATAGGTAGAGGGAGTGCATGCAGCTATACCTCCAAGTGAGAAGTGGGGCGACATGCATGGATAATCCAAAGAAGAAATTTCTGGACAGGATTCATTGAGATGGTGTGGATCTCATGAATTGAACTTGGCTACAAGGAGCCCAAAGAGTAGCAATAGCAGGATCAGTTGGATTGATGCAGTCAGATGTCGTGAGGACATGGAATCAAAGTGATAGTGTTGGATACTAGAGCGTGGATCAGAATGACAACAAGTGCAGAGTGCATGGATGCAGAGGTCAACAACGCAGTGGATCCAGAAGACATGTGTAGTTGGTACCAGCAGAAGTAAGATGACTTTGATGACAAATGAATTATACTGATTCAGTTATTTGGAGGCTATTTAGTTTCAA
Organism: Pinus albicaulis; assembly: GCA_034641835.2. Classification (NCBI taxonomy): domain Eukaryota; kingdom Viridiplantae; phylum Streptophyta; class Pinopsida; order Pinales; family Pinaceae; genus Pinus; species Pinus albicaulis. Next base: position 438,760,433 of record CM076579.1, read on the forward strand.
AAGTGTTGCATGAAAGATTTTCATGTGCGAGAAACACTAGAGAAGTGTTGCATACAAGGTTGCAAGGCGCATGCATGGAGTTGCATGGCGCATGCAAAGGTTGCAGGGCGAATGCATGGAGTTGCATGTCGCATGCAAAGACATTCATTTCTTGTTGAAAGGGATTGTTGAAGTTTGCAACAAGAAACAGTGAAATTGGCATCCGAAAATAACATCCTTGATCCTAGTGAAAATTAAGCACCTACACTAGGTGGGGCCCACACAGGCCATTTTTAGGTGTATGTCTATTTTTAGAATGTTGAGAAAATTCTATTTATAACGAGTTTCTATTTTTAGAATGGTGATAAAAATATATTTATAGATGAGTTTCTATTTTTAGATGCATGGGAAAAGTCTATTTATAGATTTCATGTCTAAAAATAGAATGCATGTGGATTATTATTATCTCTTAATTATAATTAGACAATAAATAATAATATATTCTCTTGAAGCACTTGATTTCAGTTAACTGATGTGGCAAACCAGTTGACTGAAGGAATTATGAGTTCTAAGGTTGGTTGGTGGGACATGCAAGAGGAATTAGTTGTAATTGAGTGATTCGAAGTTCTAACAGAGTTGGATGTGTAGTTATGTGATTTTTAAAGTAGTTTAACTCAGTTAAGTGAGTTAAACTTAGTTGTTCTAGTTGTAACTAGTTGTAACTAAAGATACACTAGTGAGAGATCAATGAATTAAATATTAAATTAATTTACATGGAGTGATCTCACATGCAACAGAAGATTTACTATTGTTAACTACATGCATGTCAGATCCAGTGGAGACCCAGTTGATAGATAGGTGAAAGGGACAGTTCGACTATCTGTTGTGACATTAGTGGGTGCACTCATGCAACCACACACACATTGGAGATGCCTATGAGTATTGTGCAGTCAAGGCAAGCTAGAATTAATCATTCATAGGTTCTTGACCATCAGGGATTACACAATGGAGGCAGGCTATCAGGAGGAAGTAAATTGGTGCATTTGTGAGCAACCTTTTGTAGGACAGTGTGAGACGATTGTATATTGTACTGAGAGCTCTTGGATTAGATTTTTGTATGGGATTGTTTCATGATCCATGATATATAAATAATATATGATATTGGGGTTTTTATCTTTATGCTTTCCCAATAAAAACATGTGTTATGTGTGATTGATCTTTCTTCATGTGTTTGCAATGGGCGATTAAATTTACGCAAATATTTTAGTAGAAGGATTTTGTATTTAACATTGGCATATAATTGTTAGATCAGGAGAATCCAGGAAATACATAATTGTATTACAATTTCTACATGGTATCAAAGAAAATAATATTGCAATATTGAATCAGTAGTTGAGTTTGTTGGTGGAAACAATTCGAATTTGCGGCAAGAATTTCTTGGTGCGACAGTTGAGTAAACATCAAAATGGATTTCAATGGCTTGCGGCTAGAGTATGCACTCGAGGGCAGCTCAAACTACATTGCATGGAAGGATGGGATGGAGGCGGTGCTTGAAGATAATGGCTTGAAGGAATTCATTGACAAAGATGTTCCTAAGCCCACTTCAACGGATGTTTCATTACTTGATGCATGGAAAAAGAAAGTAGCAAGGGTGAGGATGATTCTGTTGGAAGGTGTGTGAGACCACATTGTCTCAAGCCTTCATGGGAAAGCCACTCCATATGCTATGTGGAAGGCTTTGATGGATCTTTTCCAAAGAAACAGCGACCATAGGAAATTGGAGCTGAAGGATAAACTCAGAAATATCAATATGGAAAAGAACGACACTATTCTGATATACTTAACAAAGTTTGTCCAATGCAAGGATGAGCTTGGGAGTGTAGGAGTAAGTGTTGATGATGATTATTTGGTGAGCTTGGCTCTCTTGGGACTTCCTAAGAGTTGGCACAGTTATTAAGACTCTGTCAACAGACGGGAAAAACTGTCGGATTGGGAACGACTGTGGTGAGATCTAGTGCAGGAGGAGTTCAGGAAGAACACCAGAGATGGCTCTTCATCAAAGATCGATGATGAAGAGGATTGTGATTTGGCTGCCAAGGTGAAGAAGGGGAAGGGGAAGAAATTCCATTCTAAATCTGAGGACGGTGAAGATGGCAAGGAGCACAACATGTCCAAAGTGAAGTGTTTTCACTGTCACGAGCACGGACATATTGCCACAAATTGTCCACATAAGAAGAAGAACAAGATGGTTGCTGGAGCTGTAGCTGGTGAGGCTCTTGCCTTGAAATCTGAGCTTGAATTCTCATTGATCGCATGCATGGTGTCTAGTGCATTGGGATCGGGGTGGTACTTGGATAGTGGTGCTTCCTTTCACATGACGAGAGATAAGAAATTTTTCAGTGACTTGGAGGAGAAAGATCTCCAGATGCATATTGAGTTGGGCGACTATGGACGATATAGTGCGACTGTAATTGGTACCATTACCTTTCAGAGGACATGAGGTAAAATATTTCATTTAAAATATGTTATGCATGTTCCGGGTTTGAAGAAAAATTTATTCTCAGTCGCAATGTTAGAGGATAGAGGCTATGATGTTGTCTTTAGCGAAAGAAAATTTTTCCTGCGACACAAAGAAACAGGGCAAACCAAGAAGGTTGGGATTTGAGTTAAGAATCTCTATAGACTTGATATATATGGGATTTTTATTGAGCTTCCTACTGTTGGGAAGTGTGAGAAAGTCATGCAATTGATGCTTGAGAGGGAGCTGGATTTGCATGCAAGTAAGAGTGAACCTCGGGATGTGGACCAGCCACAAGATGGGGATCATGGAGTGGGAGAAACCACTCACGCAGAGAAATTTCATGCCATATGGGTAGAGGGAGTGCATGCAGCTATACCACCAGGTGAGAGGTGGGGTGACATGCATGGATAATCCAAAGAAGAAATTTCTAGGCAGGACTCATTGAGATGGTGTGGATCTCATGAATTGAACCTGGCTACGAGGAACCCATAGAGCAGAAGTAGCAGGATCAGTTGGATTGATTCAGTCAGATGTCATGAGGACATGAAATCAAAGTGATAGTGTCAGATACTAGAGCACGGATCAGAGTTGACAACAAGTGTAGAGTGCATGGATGCAGAGGTCAACAGTGCGGTGGATCCATAAGACATGTGCAGTTGGTACCAGCATAAGTCAAAAGACTTTGATGACAGATGCATTATACTGATTCAGTTTTTTGGAGGCTATTCAATTTTGGAAGTGTTGCGTGCAAGAGTTGCATGTGCGAGAAACATTAGAGAAGTGTTGCATACAAGGTTGCATGGTGCATGCATGGAGTTGCATGGCGCATGCAAAGGTTGCAGGGCGAATGCATGGAGTTGCATGTCACATGCAAAGACATTCCTTTCTTGTTGAGAGGGAGTGTTGAAGTTTGCAACAAGAAACAGTGAAATTGGCATCCGAAAACAACATCCTTGATCCTAGTGAAAATTAAACACCTACACTAGGTGGGGCCCACACAAGCTATTTTTAGGTGTATGTCTATTTTTAGAATGTTGAGAAAATTCTATTTATAGCAATATTCTATTTTTAGAATGGCGAGAAAATTATATTTATAGATGAGTTTCTATTTTTAGATGCATGGGAAAAGTCTATTTATAAGTCGCATGTCTAAAAATATAATGCAACCCGATTATTATTATCTCTTAATAATAATTAGACAATAAATAATAATCTATTCTCTTGAAGCACTTGATTTTAGTTAACTGATGTGGCAAACCAGTTGACTGAAGGAATTATGAGTTTTAAGGTTGGTTGGTGGGGCATGCAAGTGGAGTTAGTTGTAACTGAGTGATTCGAAGTTTTAATAGAGTTGGATGTGTAGTTATGTGAGTTGTAAAGTAGTTTAACTCAGTTAAGTGAGTTAAACTCAGTTGTGCTAGTTGTAACTAGTTGTAACTAAAGATGCACTAGTAATAGATCATTGAATCAAATATTAAATTAATTCACATGGAGTGATCTCACATGCAACTAAATATTTACTATTGTTAACTACATGCATGTCAGATCCAGTGGAGACCCAGTTGAGAGATAGGTGAAAGGGATAGTTTGACTATCTGTTGTGACATTAGTGGGTGAACTCATGCAACCAAACACACATTGGAGATGCCTATGAGTATTGTGTAGTCAAGGCAGGCTATAATTAATCATTCAGAAGTTCTTGACCATCAGGGATTGCGCAGTGGAGGCAGGCTGTCAGGAGGCAGTAAATTAGTGCATGTGTGAGCCAATTTTTGTATGACAGTGTGAGACGATTGTATATTGTACTAAGAGCTCTTGGATTAGATTTTTGTATGAGATTGTTTCATGATCCATGATATATACATAACATATGATAGTGGGGTTTTTATCTTTATGCTTTCCCGATAAAAACATTTGTGTTATGTGTGATTGATCTATCTTCATGTGTTTGCAATTGGCGATTAAATTTCCACAAATATTTTAGTAGAAGGATTATGTATTTAACAGTGGCAAATGATTGTTAGATCAGGAGAATCCAGGCAATAAATAATTGTATTAAAATTTCTACACTATGGAGGAAAGATGATTTTTCTCTTGGAATGTGAGGCCCTTAAACTACAGAGAACAGTACCCAGTCTTGGGTCCCAATATGGCGGAAGCGACCCGAGAGGATACACGGTAAGCTTATCCAACTGTCAAAAAGAAATTTGTTTGGGTTCCAAAGAATGGTTGGCCCCCCAACGCCTCCTTTGGCATCTTCTGTCATTACCTCATACCCTAATCTTGTTTTTTGGATAATCTCTAAAAAATTTGTCTCTTGTAAACACAATATACTGGGCCTATCCTTCTTTAGTATTTATTTCAAATATCTTCTCTTACCTCTACGTTTGAGGCCTCTAACATTCCAAGAGATAATTATCATTGAAAAGGTTTGTTTAGATGGTGAAATATTGTCGATAGAGGTATCACCCTACCAGAGTTAACTAACATCTCACCTATCAACTGTATTAATTCATGTAGGTTCTTCCTTCCTAATTTTTCCCCTCCTTTACCATGGCTTCCTTCATTGTGGGTAGTCCTAGTTTGTGAACCTATAGTGCTTTGGGGCTCAACCTATTTTTGGGCCTCTTGGGCTTGATATCATTGAAATGTGTTTCAATACAATCTATTTTGATCTTTTGGTATGAATCTTTCATCTAGATTCCTCCATTCCTGCAGCAATTTCTTGAGAACTCATTCCTTTGTGCTCAGCTCCTCTCTATTTCCATCAATCTCCATGGACTGGTCTTGTGTTAGTTCTGGTCCATATTGATTTGATGGCTCCTCTTGTGATTTTTTCTTCGATATTGGGTTTGTTCTTGGAATTTATTTTTTCTCCTCTTCTTGACCTTTCTTCTTTTCCTTCGAGCACTCTCCCTCTTCCTGAAGGAACCCAAAATGGTTATGGTTTTCTGGGGTATTTCGGGTCTGCTTAGTTTGATTAGCCAGAGTAGATTTCGGTGATCACTTCTTATAAGATACTTCTTGAAACCCTTATTTCTCCTCTGGTTGTTATGAGGCCACTTTCGTGGCGATCACATCCTACGTTACTGACTAGTTCAAGGGGAATTCCTTTTAGAGATGGTCGTACTCATGGTGCCTTCGACATCTAAATGGGATGTTCTCATAGTCCAGAGGTTGTTTCCAGATCGTACCTTGATACTCAAGTTCTATAGAATCTGGCAGTGGTTCTGTTATGTTCATGTAGACGCAGATCCTCACATACGAGGTATATCTTCCTCTTCTGGTAGAATCTACAACCTTAACAAATCTTCCTATGGATTTTTCGATCCCCTCAAGGATTTTTGGGTCCCAGAAGTCCATGAGCAAGGAAAAAATTCGAACCTATACTGGAGCTGCCATGCAATGTTCTTGATCTGGATTATAACACTCCACCTATAATCTCATAAACAGGTCAATGTTGTAATAAAAATACGCTCCATTCTCGAATATTCTCTCCTTGTCTTCTATATTTTCAAATATGATTGTGAAAAAACCTTTTGCTCCTAGTTTTAGAACTATGTGACATTTTGGATTCCATTTTAACTGGATCCATTTGAGAAGGTCCCTTTCAAGCGACCAGATGCCTATGAACTTGCAGATCAGGGCATGATCTTTCATGTACTTTCTATAGTTTTCAATTTTTTTCTCTAAAATGACAAACCGTGACTTTTTAGAGGCGCAGGGGAGGCATTGCACTCGAAAAAGGTTCTGCCATTAGGTGCATAGCACTGAATCCCCTCACAAATTTGTCGATTGAGAGGTTGTGGGGATTGCGACTTGTTTCCCTCTAGGTTCTCTAGCCACTACATATTTGTAGGATGGGATCTCTCCCCCCCCCCCATGGGTTCAATCATCTCTTACCTCAACCTCGTATTGACACGATGCAAGTTGCAACAGTCAGCTCACTGATCTGACAAGCTTCAGGTGTTTGTCAGAAACCCTAGTTTTACCATAAACCCTAGCAAATCTTTCTTCTTAGGAAATATTTTCCCCCAATTCATGAATATAGTATTGATTCTTTTTCCACTTTGTGAGCATTGGATTTCTCTTCAAGTTTGTAAATAGTTTTTAAGTTTGAATAAATGGAAGTCCAGCTAGTCAAGGCTTTCGAAGGTTCTCAGTTTATATCCATCAATAATCAAATTTCTCAGAGACAATTGAAAGAAAAAATATAGTGGAATCCATTTTCCTAATGAGAAGGTAGATTTCCTGATGTTCTCATTGTTTTACAAAAAAATCCCTATCCTTAGTTGGAGCCAATGTGTTGTATCCAAATACTGCCATGCTAAAAATTTCAAATATTTCTCAGGAAAATTCCAACAAGAAACCAAATTCGCACGTAAAAGGTTTTGATTGTTCAATAACTACAGAAAAATAAGTATTTTATCATTTTTGGTGGATAACTATTTCACCTAATGGGCTCCTGCAAAACCAAAAATATTGGTTCTCTGAAAGCATGATATTTGAATATTATTAAAATATTGTCCATGCCCATTTTCTCACATATAGGGAAGGTTTTTATATGTTGTGGCTTTGTTTGTCTTAAAGCATTTCCATTATAAGAAATTTTGTTCCTAAATTGTAGAAATGGAGTTTTTTATAATTTTTCTCATAATCCCGAGTTTATATGCCAAAAAGTTATTTTTATAAATTATTGGGCTCAATGCCCAATCTCCAAGTTGAGGTTTCCAGGTGACAAGCCAAACACCAAATTTCACCAACCGACTGACAATGTCAACCAAGGCTAGCGCCCCACGCAGGGTGCCAAATCAAGGGAAAATACTACAATGAGACTGAGATCTACTTCACACATTTTCATATTTACCTCAAGATCTTAACTTAATTGGATGGACTAATGCCTTGGCTTGGAAAGAGAAGAAGAGAATTAAAACAGTTATCGTCGATCCTGGGTTGTATAAATTAAAAAATTCTAATATATTTTGGGCTATAGAAAAGAGAATCATGCTTACTACATTCAATATGTTTATAGTTTCTTCTTGGATGGCACTGTCTAGAAAGTTTGTTTAATTCATAATCTGGGGATGTCCTTACACTTCTCATGTACCATGCAAACATCATTTCTACACCAGAGTTTTACTTTCGTACGCTTTCTTTCAACTCTCCAGAATTTTGAAATATTACTATCAACAATGATCTACATTATATATCATGGGAGAATCCCCCAAAGTAGTGCCCACCTTTTTTTTGGATCAGAGACTTCAGAATGGTTGTCTAGAGAAATGCCTCATTCACAATAAAGTTTAGGAAAAATGATTTGGCGCTTCGAAAGATAGACAAAGAGATTTTGGGTCGCAACATAAGCAGTCTTACTCCTGGTGGTTGTTGAAAGAGGCTAGGATAGTTTGTTTCCAGGGGCTTGACTAGGAAGAACTTTCGTGTTGACAAATGTAAGCGATGAAATCAAATTTTCAGTTAGAGTTGCATGTGTGTTATGTGGGTTCCCTTATTGATTGCAAGTTTTACTACCAAAATTTTATATTCAATTGTGAGATTTTCGTTTAAGGTTAATATTACTATACTTCATTGCCTATGAATGAAAAAGTGCACATTGCAGTAATTCATTCAAAGACCTAACAAAAGAAAATAACTATTATTTTTCCTTTTTGTGACTGAAGGTAGACTAAAGTAAGGCATCTAGGAAAAAGCCACAGTTATTTTGAAGTTGGAAGTCAGCACTCACATGAATATTCTTGACTGAAATGTGACATAGGCCATCCTAGGGGTAAAATTTAATGTATAGGATTGCATACATGCAAGCTCCATGAAATTTCATTTCCTAGATTTATAATGTGGTAGTTGAAGTAATAAGGAGATCTTAATGAAGGAAATAATATTTCTTTTGTTTCCAAAGAGATTTTCCAACATGCAATACACGAAACTAATGTCACAATAATATGAAAAGAGTCAGGATTTATACTTGTCGAAGATACCCAAAGATTAATTTCCTAGAATTACTTATTCTCTAAATCAATGGAGTCCCGAATGTTTAAAATAATTGAAGTTTAATGAGATCAGTGGTCTCGTGAAGTAGTTTCTTGAAACATGTGATCGTTAAATCAACAACTAGCACTGACCCTGGGGGAACTCATCCTTTGTTTTGGAAACCACTAGAGTTGACATCGAGGGAAGAAAATGGTTTTCCAAAACCATTACCTGGGCCCACTCGACTAAATGTATTATATTAAAAGTTATTGCATATATACATTTCTATTTAAAGGGGTTGAAAGCTCCATAATGGAAGTGATTATGCACGTGAATTTTTTATAAAGGTTGAGCCCTTTTTAAAATATACTAATTAAAACTTTACATATGAGTTACTTTAATATAAATCATTTTTATTTGTATTTCTAAGGGTTTAAAAAAAAAAAAAATTCTAACTGAGCGAGCTTTAAAACTAATTCTTGAACAGTTAGACTAGGGGCATAATAAAAGAGGAAGAAAAATATTTGGCACGAGTTCAGAGTCTTAAATTCATACCTCTATTGTAACAGAGAAATCTCTCAAGAACTTAGTAATTGAACCAGTATTGATTCCAGCATTGGGAATGGTTGTAGCTATTGTGTTCTCTCTTGTATGTAGTATTTCATTTATGTTTTTGCCTCTTTGGAATAGTGTAAGATGCAGCAGGTTGTCTCAATTTAATATTTCATGAATTTACTTGCTAGTACTCATGTGGTTAAAATTTGAGACCCTTAAAGAGTGCTCCATGTTCCAGGAATCCACTCACAATATATTAGATAAAGAAGTGGAAACTTCACAAGATATAGAGCTAGAAGAGACTACTCCAATGATAATTTTTCATGCATTGGCCAACATCGACACTCAACAAACCCTCAAGATAAAAGGATATATCAAAAACCAAAAGGTAATAGTACAATTATTGATTCTGGTAGTACCCATAACTTCATCAATCAAATTGGGAAGAATTGTTAATTGCTTTGTATATCAAGGACTGAAATTTCAAGTGATAATTGCAGTTGGAGGTGCCATAAAATTTTCAGGGAAGTGATATAATATTAAGCTTAATATGGGAGTGTTTATTGGCTAGTTCCATGATTTCAGTCAGAATTTGTGGTACTAATGATGTACTGGGGGTACAATGGTTACAATCATTGGTAATAGTAGCCCTTAATTATCAAAATATTTTAATACATTTTTCTCAAAAGGAAAGGAAATTAAGCTTATAGGTATCCAAGGGAAACCCAGTAAAGTAATAAGCTGTAATAGCACAAAATTCTCAAAAAGGGACAACAAGGTGTAGTTGTATAATTTTGTTCATTAGATGTTCAAACATATATATTATTTTCTCCAATGGATTTCCAAAAAGATATGAACAAATATGCTAATATATTTGGAGAAATATCTAAGGGTATTCCACCTATCTTGGATATTGTGACCATGCTATTCATTTGCAACCTGAAATTGTACCACCTAACATTAGGCATTACATATATCCACTTGCAAAAAAAGAGTGAGATTGAGTGTATGGTTCGAGAAATGTTAGAGGTGGGCATCATGTTGTTTTTCCACAGAACTCGAATCTATGTTAGGGCCTTAGAACCTCTAACACTAATAATCCAAATACCAAAGAAAAATACTTTACATAGTGGAATATAAATAATAATAAATCAACTAATGCACAAAATAGACAACTTTTTACAACTGTCAACAACCCAACTTTGTTATATTAACAAAATGTAATACAACTTTATATTAACAAGATACACTAACCATATAGTTGATGTATTCGATAGTCATAGTTTCCTTGATCGTACCCTAATCACACCTGCTAGTCCATCAAATCCCACTATGTAACATTTCATCTATCAATTGGCGTGCTCCTTTAGGTCACTAAACACAACATCAATATTCCCTCTAGTTGATAATTTTTCCATCAATGACTCAACACATAGGGACTCTTATTGATTTTTTCACTACTCCATTTGTGAACAAATTTAGACTTCTCACTGCTACTCCTTAGCTCCTTTGGTACTTCTTCCCTCTATTTCCTTCATGCGTTGCTCCAGTGAAGACAAAATTTGGGATGAAGCGCTACTACCTATAACTTTCAAATTTCCTTATCCAACAATGAATTTGGGTTGTTACATCTGCTCACTTAGCTGTCATTTTTCCTTGAAGGTGTCAACACTTGAGGTGCTCCAAAACAGTACCTCTCCTAGTAGATCTAAAATAATTTTCTGGTTTGTATTTAGGGCCTCTTTGGGAACCTACTTTTTCCCCTCTAATATCCTTAAGATACCCAAAAATTTTGTCCTATACTAGGATTATTATCCTCTATGAAAACAAATATTGAAACACATCAACAACATACATTTTCATTATTCTGTAACTATGTGCATCTGTTGTTAGGTCGATGGTCTGGTTAGGGCTTCCAACAGTCCATGTTAACCCTTACCTTCAATTCCAAAAACTCTCCTACAGTTGTGGCCTTCCTCCCTTAACAATATGTTCCTATACGTTGGCTCCTATGCTACTTTCCAACCCCTGTTTAGGCCTTTAATACCCCTTCAAATTGAGGTACATGACTTGGCCCTCTTGTCCAAATTTTTGTTTAGATATGTGGCCTAGTTTGAGAGGCCTTTACACATAAAAAATCACACAAATATTACCCATAACTCTCCTCCAAGGATCGGTCTTCCTTCTCCCAAACTCGGCCCCTAAACAGATTAAAAAAGGACACAATCACAACCTTCTTTCTACTTCGCTAGGCTGCTTTGGTCCTACAGATTCCTCAGATGTGTATTCCTTATGTTTGTTTCACTTGGATGAAAATATTATAGCCTCAATGTTTCCTATATTTATATGTTTTCTCTTGGGCTTAACGAATTGTCCTTGAGGGCTTATTTTTAACCTAGCCGACCTGACCTTTTTGTTGCAAACCCAACTAACACACAAATAAATTAATATCTCATAAATTACAAAACCTCTCTTGGTGTTCTTTGTGGCCCTTAATTCCATTAAGTGTCTTCTACAATCTCCAAGGGTTTGGTTAACAAAATTATATTAGGTTTCACACCCACAAGCTTGGGTGAAAATTCCACATGCTTGGGTTCTTAACCGACAACTGACCTTGTGTGAGCCAATTCCTCCACAACCCCGAACCCTAGAGTTTGGAGTACCTCCCAACCTACAAAATTCAACACATCATTCAACCTAGTCAGAGCACTTTCTCTTCACCAATGGTGATTGTTATAAAAAAGTATGGTTCATGACATCTGTATCCAAATTACATGAAGCTAAAAAAAATGAAAATCAAAGATAAGTTTCCTATTCCCATCATTGATGAATTATTATATGAATTGCATGGAGAAAATTTATTTACTAAATTGGATATTTAATATCTTCAAATTAGAATGATGTAAGAATATATTCCCAAAACAACCATTAGAAGACAATAAGGTCATTATGAGTTTTCAGTTATTTCATTTGGACTTACAAATGCACCTTCAACATTTCAAATCTTGATGAATTCTATTTTAAAACCCTTCATTAGAAATTATGTGCTAGTATTTTTTGATGACATACTAATCTACAAAAAATATTGGGAAGAGCATGCAAAACATGTTGACAATGTTCTGACACTACTAGAAGATCAACAACTATATGAAAATCCTTCCAAGTGTGCCTTTAGGGTTCAAGAAGTAGAATATTTGGGGCATATTGTATCACATAATGGTACCAAGGTAGCGTTAAAAAAAATCAAAGCTATGAGTGAACGGCCAATCCCAAATACCTCAAAGAAACTCAAAGTATTCTTATGCTTGATGGGATATTACCGCAAGTTTTTCAAGAATTATGGTTGAATAGAAACACCTCTAACAATTTTTTCTTGGAATGAAGGCACGAGAAACCTTGATGTAATTACTCACATTTCATGGATGGTAAACCAGGTAAACCATTAGCCCTAATTATCCTAAGGATCAAAGAGATTCAAACCCATGATCAATAACAACTAGCAAAAATATCACATAAATTCATGTTTGTCTCTAGACCACTTGAGCTAATCCTTGGGTCTTAACACCACTAACAAAATTATTGAAGAAGGAATTATTTTATTGGACTAAAGAAGCAACCAAATCTTTTGAAGAAATTAAAGAATATGTGTGTACAACTACCATCTTGGTGACACCTAAATTCACAAAAATATTCATTTTAGAGTATGATGCCTCAATCCATGGAATTAGTGTAGTTTTGATGCAAGAAAGAAGTTCCCTTTCCTTTGAAAGTAGTGAAGTTAAAGGAACTAATTTACTCAAACCCATCTATGAAAAAGTAATGTAATTCATACTAAATTTAGTTAAGAAATGGTGTCCATACCTAATAGGAAGACATTTGAAAGTAAAAATAGAATATGATAGTATGGAGTACTTCTTGGAGAAAAGACTATTTTCAGAGGAGAAAAAAAAATGGGCCATAATTTTTTTGGGTTAACAGTTTGAAATTATCTAAAAAAATGGAAAACAAAATATTGTGTCAGATGCACTCTCTAGGAAAGAGGAAGACACAAATGGTTTAATATGTGTTGTTTCCATTCCATGATTTGACTAGGTGGTAGAAGCAAGGATGTAACTGCAACAAAATGAGAAGATATGCAAGATCATTCAACATATATAGGAGGATCATGTTGTAGTAGAAAAATTTACCTGGAAAATTTTATTTTTTATGGTATCAAGATATCTTACAATTATTAAGAATTATTAAATCAAACAGAAGGTACTTTTGGAATTATACACCTCTCCTATAGGAGGAAATTTAGGTTTCTTGAAGACATACCATAGGATCAAAAAATATTTTTTTGGGAACTTCTTAAAGTAGATGTAAAAAAAAATTTGACGGGATGCGTCATATGATAATAAAATAAAGGAGAGAATATCAATACCCTAGGGCTCCTTCAGCCATTATCCATACCAATCAAATGTTGGGAAGAATTTTCAATGGATTTTATTACAGGTTTATCCAAATCTATAGGAAAGAATGTCATTATGGTAGTGGTAGATTGAATGACAAAGTATTACCATTTTTTCTCTCTTTATAATCCTTTTAAAGCAATTAATATGGAAGAATCATTCATGGAAATAGTCCAAAATATACATGGAACACCAAATATTATTGTAAGTGATAGAGATCCATTTTTCATTGGAATTTTTGGAATGAATTATTTTCTTGATTGGGAACTCAATTAGCTCACCGTTCTTCTTACCATCCTCTATATGATGGGAAAACTAAGATTGTGGTAAAATTTTTAGAATTATATATACATTTATTTCCAACTAAAAAATAGACAAAATGGGCCAAATGGTTCCCCTTTGCAGAATGATGGCACAACACATCCTTCCATATTTTATAAAAAATGTCACCATTTATGGAAGTTTATGGATACCATCCTCCATTCATCACACCACCCTTGAAAGGAACTATAAAGGCTCAAGCACCATAGGACCACATACAAAACCAACAAGAGGTTCTCAAACTATTAAAATACAACTTAGTTATCGAACAAAAATAGGATGAAACAACAAGCATATCAATATCGCAGTGAAAGGGAATTTGAAATGGGTGATAGGGCATTTGTGAGAATAAAACCATATAAATAGATATCCCTTAAGAAACAAAAGAAGCAAAATAAACTATCTCAAAGTTATTAAGGCCCCTATAAGGTGTTATAGAGAATTGGAAGTATGGATTTCAAATTAGAGTTTCCCACATCTTCACGTGTACATCTAGTCTTCCATGTTTCTTGCTCAAATAAGGTAATCAATGAAAAGATCCATCCAAACTATTCTGCTAGAGATTAATGAAGAAGGAAAAGTATTTCTAGAACTGAAGCAATTTTGGAAACAAGAAATAAGGAACAAAGAATAATATTGAAAATCTGAGACATGGGTTTTGTGAAGAACGGACCAAATTAGTTTTTTAATGAGCAATTTTCCAAAATTCAGTCTTCGTTGGGAGAAACACAAGGTTCTTCGAAGGACATATTCACAGATTTTCTGTTGTGACTGTTTTCCAAATTTCCTCAATTGAAATAATCAGATTTGACTTGTTACAACTGAATCATGATGGAAATATCTTTTAGATTTTGTAATCAGTTGGTTGGAAATTTCCCTTTTGTAGCTTGTATATTTAAAGGACACAAATTAGAGATATCATCATCTTGACTCTATAACTTTCAATCATCATAATAAAAAAATATTGTGTTGTTACACGCGTTGTTTGGTTTAATTTCCATTTAGTTTCTATCTCTTCCTGCGCCCTGCTAGGGAGGAAGGACCCTCCTCTTTAGCAGGGACTACAGCAGTTAAGGTAGTTGTACATATTTCTTCTTCGCTTTACGTATTGGTGGAAATGTTGTTGTTGTTCTGACTGTGAGTAGATCTGCTTCAATTTCAATATCATTATGTTGCTACACAGATGTAATTAGAAATACCAGCTGGTGTAATTATTGTGTGGCATGCTAGGTACAATTAATTGAGGCTTGATCACATTCATGTAGATTGTTTTTATTTATGCATGAGTGATTTATTTCAGCATTTGATTCAGCAACGATTTCTCTTTAATTTGATTTGCTTCTGGTTTGATGTATCGGCACAGACAGTGCGACTGTCATTGAAATAAAAGACCTCCCTGGATTGATAATTTATCTGTACCATCTTAGTCATTTAACAGTGATTAATACAGTCCAACATTTTGGCGTCGTTGCTGAGGATGGCAGTGACGATCCAATAAACCAAAATTGTTTGTTTGATGATAGAGTGTTCCTAGTCTGCAACTGTTGGGTGGTAAGACGAGAGGTAAGAACCTGCGCATCACTCTAACATACCTGGGCGGGCTCACCATTTCTACACTAGGGCACTTATAGGTGCAAAATTTGGGTTTTTTTTTAGTGTGTCTTCAGCTACACAATTTTTGGGTGGTAAGACGAGAGGTAAGAACCTGCACATCGCTCTAACATACCTAGGCAGACTCACCAATGTCTTGTTGAGATACTTAGAAGTGTGAATTTTGGGGTGTTTTCTTCAATGTGTCTTCAACGATACAGTTGTTGGGCAGTAAGACAAGAGGTAAGAACCCGCGCATCACTCTAACATACTTGGGCGGGCTTACCGTTGTAGAATCTCAAGCACTTGTAGGACGAATGGATACACATAGGGTCCATATGTGCCAGTAGGAAAATAGAGAAATCCACAACACCCCCACTCTAACTAACTACAGGAAATCCCCCAAAATTCATGGGATGAGGTTAAGAAACAAAGCATCAACACAATCTAGAATCCAGTCGAAGAACTTCACGATATAACAACTATGAGAAATCAAGAGTATATTGAAGACAGGTTTCACTCTGTTGTTTGCTCGCAACATCACTCCATACTTCAGCAATTCTTGGCACCATCCTCAGGGAAGTTGGTCTCTCGTACCCTAGTACTTATTAACATACATATTTTAATTATGAGTATGTGCATACTTGAAGCCTTATTTCGAAAATGGTTTCATTGGAAGTACTCTTATATGTAAGTATATATTATTTTTTAAGGTAGAGTAGTGTAGTGTAGAAAATAGAATAAACGAAGACATAAACAAATAAAAAAATTTATATGTAAAAATAGTTGTTTTTGTTGCAACACGCTGTGAAAATTAACATCGGTGATCAATATTTGGATTTATTTATGTATGTAGATGTATTATATTGAAAAATGAATTTTTTACAAACACTCATATTCATTTTGATCACCTTCTTAGAAAAATTCCTTGATTATCATATTTTATGGCTTGCGAGCTTGGTGAAAATTATGGAAAAACAATCGGGACATTCATGTTTTGAGGGACCAAATGGACATATTTTCAAGACCTGTTTCTATCCTACATATCCCTTTATGTCTACTTTCTAAACCAATTTGAATCACTTTATTTGGATTTGAAACGAAAAAGTTATGACCAAAACAATGACAAGATGTCTAGTAGGTAGCTCAGGAACAGAGTTGGGATAGTTTGTTTTTGGAGGCCTAAATGAATATATTTTGGAAACATGTTTCTATGGTATATTCCTCTATGAATCTAGTTTACAACGCAATTTTAATCACTTTATTTCGATATTTTATGAGAAAGTTATGACCACAATACTGACTGTATATCATAAATCAGCATTCTTAAAACATTGTTTTTCCAGCCGTTCACTAGCGGATTTGACCTATCAATTCTTCTTTCCTTAAAAACATGTTGCTATTGGGGATAGCTACATGAATATAGTTAAATCTCCAATTTGAATCAGTTCAATCCGTCATTAAACGAAAAATTTATGCTTAAAATATAAACTATTGGTCTGAGATGGAAAATCGAAAATGACTCTGTTATGCAGGTTGTTCTAAGAAAATTTAACATACCATTACATGGAATTTTTAAAATGAATTTCTCTTGGAGACATATATTTTAATTCACTTTCATTTGGATTTGAAATAACTCAAATCGGACGAAAAACAAATAATTTATGATTGAAACACTGCTAGTTAGTATGGTTGGCCACCACTCACTCGCAAGTAATAATTTTTTTTTGTTTATCTTTCCGTGGATTTGTTTTACAGAGTAATTACTTGTTATTTTTTTTGCATATGTCTTGAATGATTAGAGCCCACACATCTCTCTTCTTCCATGATTTTATGTTTTATTCCAGGTATATGCTCGTTTTTTGCAAGTCCCAAGATAAATAAATGAGGTCAATTTATGAACAAGTGATTTTTGAAAACAATGATAATGAAATAAGAACATTTTCAAAGACGTTTCCTCACACAGAGAAAAAAATATGAATATTTTTTTATCAATTAACAGATTTATAACATGAGAAATGGGGAATTGATTTCTATTTGAAGATCCAAGTCATTTCCGAAAAAGCATTTTTTCATTCATTCACCATTCACAAACAACATTGTTGCAACAAAAAACATAACCATTGTAACTTAAGTTATTTATTTATTTATTGGTTTTCAATAAAGAGTCATTTATTTTCTGATTTCTCTTATGTTTATATGGTTCAGGTATTGTTTACTTCAAGGTCAATTTTTTTTGTTTTGTTCTCAAAATAAAAGAACAGAGTTCTTAAGTTTCACGATGATGTTACACCGTCAGTGATGTTACTCCATTACTGTTGTGACTCTGTCACTGTTGTTACACCGTCAGTGTTGTTACTCTGTCACTACTGTTACATCGTCAGTGATGTTACTTCATTACTGCTATGACTCCCTTACTACTGTTACACCTTTAGTGATGTTACTCCGTTACTACTGTTACTCTGTCAATGTTGTTACTCCGTCGATGTTGTGACTCTGTCACTGCTGTTACTCCGTCATTGTTGTTACACTGTCACTGTTGTTACTCCATTACTTCGGTGACTCCATCAATGTTGTTACTCCGTCACTGTTGTTACATCGTCAGTGTTGTTACTCTGTCACTGTTGTTACTCCATCACTGTTGTTACTCCTTCGGTGTTGTTACTCCAAAAAAATTTCTAAGTATCTGGTGTTGTTACTCCAAGAATTTTTCTAAGTGTATGGTGTTGTTACTCCTCTGATATTGTTACTCCTCCGATGATGTTACTCCATGGTGATATTTTTCTAAGTACTTGGTGTTGTTACTCCTCTAGTGTTGTTACTCTTCCAGGTAAGTTTTCAAGTATGTCCTCAATCAACTCCATGGATTTAATTGGTATTTTACTTATGACATGACCAAATATGACTGATGACAAACATACTTTAGTTGGGGGAGGTATCATATTTAGTAATAAGGATGATTATTATGGTAATTCTTGTCAGGAATGATTCACTCTTAATTCATCATTATTTTGTAAGTGACTAATCCTCCTTCATGTCACCTTCCTAACATCGTTCTTTTTCCCCTTTCCCTGTTATTACCTAATTCATGGTTGTTGTTACCATAGTCACAACTATTTTTGTTGGCCAATTTTCATGCTGAATTCAACATACATATGTCTTTCTAATTTGTTTTTCTCTTTGGTGAATGGGAAATACTTTTAATGGTCTAGTTCCTCTTTGACATAATGATTGGGTAGTCAATTTATCTTTGTTTATCTATAAACATAATCTTATTTTTAAGGAAAAATTATGAAAATATGATTTCATCATGCCAACTTTCAACTTTCCTAATTGGTCAAGTCCCTGATCTTGTAAAATTTATGATGATGACCACATAATTGTAGTTAAATATTTACGCCATTATCTAATAAACTGTTCCTCAACCCAAATATTAGCAATGAAAAATATATTTATCAGAAGTCATTTGAAGGTTATTAGTTTTTGAGAAGAAAAACTATCAAAGTTGAAAATAGTTACTACATAACTTTTTACACCATCCCTAGCTCTTAAGGAGCTGACCTGCCACCCATATATTAAGTAATATTTTATTGATTAACAATAACCATAGTTGAATCTTAATGTTGAACGGAGCGATGGAGGAGCTTAGGGTTTCCTGCGCCAAAACCCCAGCCGTCACTGCATTCTCCACGGCCGCGGCTGTTGCAGGAGCGCCTCCCTTCGCTCTGAATCAAGAACTCCTCTGCCTTCGCCAGGAGACCCTGTTCCTGCTGTGGAAGGCATTCAATTCAGCAGCACCACCCTCAGATCTGCAGCATGAAGCCGTCAACAGCTGCATGAAGAGCCCGATTGGGCCTCAAGACTTCATCAACCAGAAACACAAGCGCCAGATCTCTGTTTTGGCTGCCGATGCAAATGCTTCCTTCATTGACTCGCAGCAAAGCGCTGCCATTTTCAGCAAGAAAGGACAGGGAAGGAAGCGAGTTGGCCACATCCCCTCTCTAGCCATCGCCGCCTTGGGACACTCTGCTCTGTTGGATCCAAGCGCCGACATTTCTTATTCAGTTTCTCTCAAAGCTAAAAACCCTTTGGATTTTGGGAATCCAAGCACTTTCTCGGTTCAGAAGCTCGCTATTTCAGATCATTCAGCATCTGCTTACCAGATCCAGATCTCTCTTTTAACAGGAGGAACACAACTGCTCTGGGTGCGAGCCACCAATCTGGTGCAGGAAATTCTTCAAGATCTCGAACTTAGATTGGGGATTCCCTCAAATCTCATGAGGCTGCTTCACGGAGGTAAACAACTTGAAGATTCTCTACCCCTGTCTCATTACAATATAAAAAAAGATGCTATAGTTAGGCTCTCCCTTCGTTTGAGAGGAGGAGCTGTTGGGCAAACCTCCTCGGCTCCTTCCTTCTCCTACAAGGATGCGGTTCATTCATATCCTTCCAAGAAAGCCGCTCAACCAGCTGAGGCTCCCAAGCCTTTCCTGGTGGACAAAAGGGAGGAAACCCCTTCCATTGAGATTTCCCATCCAACTTTGGAGGACCAATTTCAGACATTTACAGAAAAGGCTATCATTTGCAGGTTTAATGGTCTATGGCCTCGAACTGCAGATCTCTATCAGTGGATCCATTCCAACTGGACCAACAACTGCAAGTTTTTCTTTTGCTCGAAAGGTTTCTTCATTGTGGCCTTTGCTTTCAGTGAATACTATCAGAAGGCTTTAACGAAAGGCCCCTGGTTCTGGGGTTCAGCAGGGCTCTTCCTTACTCCTTGGTTTCTAGATTTTGACCCTTCCACTGCTGTCATCACCAGACTTCCCATTTGGGTCAGGCTTCCAAATCTACCCGCGCACCTCTGGCACTTTGCAGTCTTCCAAGGAATTGGGAACACTCTAGGCCGCTTCCTGGCCACAGACGCCTCAAGGGGGGAGAAAGGAATATACACATTTGGAAGAATTTGTGCAGAAATAGATATCAGTAATGGGCTTCCTGACAAGATAAATCTCAAAATTGGGGACTTCCACTGGACCCAAACCTTAGACTATGAGAATACAGCCTTCCGGTGTCGTCACTGCCATCAGACGGGACATCTCCAAAACTCATGTGCCACGTTCCTCGGCAAAACGAAGAATAAAAAATGGAAATCCAAATCAAAGAGCTGGAAGCCATGTGCTCCACCTCCCATGGACGACATTGACTCCTTCAGCTTGGACGAGGAGGAAAAAGATGCGAATGAAGAAAATGAGGAGCAGGCAAAGGACCCCCCCTCAGCCAACCCTATGGATCTTTCGGCATTGCAGATATCGCAGAAACTCTCACAAGCGCCCTCTTCCTCGGATTCAGATAAGGAGGCTTCTCCTTCAGAACAAAATTGTCAACAATTGGTTCCTGCCCAGCCAAATCTCATTGGCTGGATTAAGGTCAGCAAAAAAAAAGTGAAAAAATGTCGTTTGGAGGTTCCTACCCAATCTGGGTAGACCCCTTTGTCTCGCTTAATGCTTTCAGTTCCCCTTGTTCCCCCTGTTACTTTCTGCTTGCACTAGATTGCTTATAGGAGCTGAGGTTGATATCTATCATTTCCAGCTCCCCTGTCTCTTTTCTTTGCTATCTGGCAAAGCTCTGATTGTACTATATGGTTTTTTCTTAATAGATTTAGTCTTATTTAGAAAAAAAAAAAAACAATAACCATAGTTGAATTCTAAACAT
The DNA here is from genome assembly GCA_034641835.2 of Pinus albicaulis. NCBI lineage: Eukaryota > Viridiplantae > Streptophyta > Pinopsida > Pinales > Pinaceae > Pinus > Pinus albicaulis. Next base: position 438,781,547 of record CM076579.1, read on the forward strand.
ATATAGTCAACTAGAGGATAAGAGGTCTCATCACGAGCTGACATACCATGATCATAGGTCCTAATAAAGTGACATTACCACTGTTGGTCACCAAGTCATGGTATTGGCCTTTGGTCATAAAACTGAAGGGAAAGAGGTCTCATCACAAGCCAACTTTTTCACTTTTGTTAGCTCTCATGAATGGAATTTTTATTAACTGGTTACCACGCCAGAACAATTATATTCAGTTGACATTTAAGTAAATTGAAAGACTTTCTGTAACTATGTACTTATAACTAAATGGGTTAAAAAGGCATCCCTGTTGAGGCTATGGACTCCTTCTGGTAGCTGTGGCTATGCCTAAGGTGTAGAAGTTAATTTAATACTATAATCTACTTGGTTACCTTGTTTTCTCAAAGAAAATTTTCGAGAAAGTTGATTGTTGCATATACAAGGTTTTCCAGAACTCATGGTTCATGAGGTAATATTTAATCGGTTCTTAGATGATGGTGGTTATGGTTTATATCTATTATTGAGTTATAAATATTTACTTTACATGTTAGGGATGAAACTTTTAGGATATTTGATAGTTGAAATTTTGTATCATCTAATCCATCATTCCTTTATTCTACAAGTATCATATCTTTAACCAAATATAGTTTCTTTGCACAAGCAGTCACCATTTATTCATAGCTTAACAACACCACTACTTTTTTGAGGTGGGATAAAGAGGCCTAATTCTGATTTTGAACCCCAGATAATTGGATAGACCTTGAAAAGAAAAGACTGAGATAAGTGATTCTCATAATTTTTGTGCTCATAACAACCAAAGCTTATGGGCATAGGGAATGCATCTTTTCCCTTCTTATCCATTATTGTCCCATGCCATTCACAATATAATTATGTCACTTTTACATGTAATGAGGTAATTGAGATTGTGAATTACTGATTAAGGATACTCATGAGATTTTTTAAAGATGACAAGGAAACTAATCAGTTTGGTGGAAGGAAACCCTGCTACACTTCTTGATTACTTTTTTCCAGCTTGCATGGCTTCCACCTTCCGCATCACTTTCAGCATCAGCTTAGCCTACATCAGCTTCAATAAATGTCAATCCATACATGCCATTCCACATTTTTATAGGTAAAAATTGAGGTAAAATAGCATAAGGTTTTGATTTATTAAAAGTTTAGGAGAATGTCATGAAAAACCATTGAGCCTTATTCACTCATATTTTTCAACCATTATTTCCCCTTCTTAACCACTTCCCATTTTTCAGAGACAAAATCTTTTAGTTTGGGGGAGTGTTACTTTCATTATCATGAACATGCCATTAATATTCTTTATCATCCATCGATCTCCTTATTCATTCTCAAAATCTCCTTTATTCCATGTTGTTATATACCAAACAAAGATTTCAGCCATGATTATAGTAACCACCTCAATTTGTTTTCTAGTGTAGCATGAGGGCATGCTAATTCTCTAATTTGGGGGAAGGGTTGCTATGCATGATGAATTATTTCTCATTTCTTCCTCATTTAAGGTATACAATCCCAAAATTGAATTGTGTATATTCTTAAAACTATTAGGATTCTTGTGATTTTTGGACAACAAAGAGGTATCATTAAACCCATAAATTTTCAAGCTAAACCATTTTGTAAATTCCAAAAAAATCATGAATTATTACCTACAACCATTTTTATGACATATTGAAATCCGTTCATTGTAAGCTATTAGATTCATTAGAGGTACTCATTCTCTTACTCCCGGAGCTAATTAACACTTCCTTATGAACTTACTCATTAAGGCTCTCTCGAGATATACTTTCGGGGACAAGAGATAGATCCTCCAACAGAACGTCTAGTGAGCACAGTAAACTCCTAGGTAACGCCTACCTTATTTACAGCTCTTGCCTCCTCTATCAATACATTGCAGAATCCATAAATGACCTGCCCTCTTTACTATCCTACAATACAATACCCAGGAGGGGTTATCTACGTTGGGAGCAAAGCGTGCAAGAGCTCGAGACAGTAAACAACGCCTTAGCATCCGCTATCACTATGCAAGAATGACAGTGCTTCGTGGGGATACATTCTTTCTCCACTATCTTATTCATCAGGGTTAAGCCAGGGGGTTCAGCCATCAGATCGGGGTTACTGCCTTACTCTAGACATCATAGCCCACATAGACCTTGCCCTTGGGGACCAACACCATACCTGAGCTCATGTCCTTAGGTCTTACAATACCCTTTCTTCGTAAGGCTCTAACCAACCCCCCATGTGCTCAGTATCCCTTCACCGTCCAACCCGCCAACTAATGTTGGCTGGCTTTCACAGACAGAATCTTCCAACTACCATCTTTCCTTCATTTCTTATGCAATACATCCATCTTTGTCGGCAGGTAAGGTTAAGCACCTTCTAATAGTTTCAAGATGGCTTATTATATCCTTTCACTAGGTCAGATTGCTACCCTTCTATCTATATAGTTTGTTTCCCTCATCTAACCAACCAGCCAGATAGGTCCGCATGTATGTGATCCGGCAAAACCAACCAGAGAGGTCCGCATGTATGTGATCCAGCAAGCAGTGAGCCTCCTTACCTTCCTTCGCTTCGCTCTTTGAGGGGAAGAAATGCATAATTACATATATAATGATATCTATTTGTATATGTAATAGTGCTTTATGCTTTAACAAGTATAAAATAAGATAGAGGGGGAAAAGTAAGCACGATATAAGTTTCTTAGCTTATTTTTTGTGTATATTCACGTATATAATGCAATAAGTAAGGAAGTAGTTTGAGTGAGGTGCACCGATGAAATGAACCACCAATACATGCAGTGTTACCAATTACCAGGACAATAACGGATTCCCACTGTCCGAGAACGACTTGACACTAACCGGACTTGGACGGATACACTGCCCTCGATCCTTAAACTCATCCTTGGGACCCGCATCCACCTACTCCTTGGAAACATTATTATCAGACTTCCTTGGCACCCCTTCATACCTCCTCCTTGGGACCCTCCTGACACTCCTCATACCTCCATACTTGGTACGCATCCTCGGGAATGATTTTCAGATTGGAGAAGTTATTGGAAATACTGAGAGGGGGGGGGTGAATTAGTATTTCTTTCAATTAGAGCATTAGTTAATCTTCAATTATTATCAGTGTTTGTACAATGATAGCAGAAAACAAGAGGAACACAAATGCACACAAATTTTAAGGTGGAAACCCACTCCGACACAAAAACCACCTAATGCTTTTCTAATAATTCTTTAATATTCAACTCCAATTGAAAATAAAGCTCCAACTTCCTAGAATATAGAAAAGCATTCTTCTCTAGATCCCACTGGATGGACGCTCCAACGCCCGAGATTCTTCAATAGTCAACTGAACGGATGCCCCAACACCCAATGAGCTACAACTCACCCTAGCACCACCCTACCACCCTATAGAAGAATAAAGAAGAATGGACTCTCGTACCAGGGAAAATGGTCCACTTTACAATGATATAGAATGATGCAGAAGAAGAAGATATACTAGACCATAACCCCAACTTTTATACAAGCACTTAATGATGATCCTAGACCTCCCAACACTGCCTCTTCAACCCTTTGTAGATAGACACTAGTACAATTTGTACAATAATGTATTTACAATGATTAAGTACAATGATACCTTTACAATGATTGTATGCAGTGCTGCCCACTTGAAGACTTCATATGATGAACTTCTTGTTGTTGTTATGCACCTTGGTTGTTGCTCTTGTCATGCTACCCTCTGTTGCACCTTGCTTTGCCTTGTTTCTGTAGAAAGTCTGGTCCTTTGCAACCCTTTACAACACATGATCTAGCTTTTTCTTGCCTTCTAGGAGCTTGATATTGAATCTGGTGTATCTCTGTTATTTCAAATCCTCAATATATGATTTTTGGTCCTGTAGTATTCCTCCGAGTCTTCTTTCCAATGCCACAGGTCTGACCCAATTTTTATTCTTCAAGAGAGAGTTATACCCAATCTCTCACAATGCCCTAATTAAGGACTGTTTTAGCAAAGCGCACTTGTACGACGTGCCACGTGTCATTGTTTCTTCATTTGTCTCTGAAATTGATAGAGCGAAAAGTACAGACTGTGCACTATCCGCCACCTATTATGGAATTCCAATTCGATACTTAGCGAGAGAGTTATGACGAATTTTCCAAGGTCACTTCTTTGAGATGAATTTCAGGAGCCTGCAAAAACCCTGACTTCCACAGATCATATCTCCAAAAATATTGCGCACCTTCATCTAAAATTTTTACTGCAGCTTCCTTAGGATTTCAGATTTGCCTCATAAAAATTTCAACTTTTGAACCTTCGTAGAAAAAAAATTTAGAGCGAAAATTCCACGATGACCTGTTTCAGATGGCCGAATCCCTTACCTAAGGAGGAAATGAAGATCACAATTTATATAAATGCTTAAGTTGAGAGGGGCTTCAACAAGTGAACGTGGGAGGGATTTTAGGAGCTTAAAAAATATATGACTTTTCAATGACCCATGCCCCAACCCCATGGGGTTTTAGCCCACTAACTGGGGGTACAAACTTCAAACATGAATATCTCTCAAACAGTGAAGAATTACATGGCATGCCATATATCAACGGAAAAATATCGACAAGTAGAAACCATCAAAAACATTATTGACCCAGAATATATTAATTTGGTAGGTCAAAATTCCCATGCAATATTGGGTTAGCCCCTGGTGCTGCTTGGGTTGACATCAATGACAACCGCTGATCAACAATCTCCCCCTTTGGCATTGATGGCAACACAAGTACTCCCCTTGTGATCATAACACCTCTTCCTACAACATTATCTCCCCCTTTGACATCAATGGAAAAGGGTAAATCCCTCTTAAACACAACCATCCTGTGGACCTGTACACACTTCCACCCCCCCTGACACACAACCGTCCTGTAGACCTGTAATCTACTTCCACTCCCCCTTTATATTCCGAAAAAGGAAAATATAATGAAAACTTGGGAGAATCCCAAGCTTCTGGTGAAGATATTCCAATGTTGGTGAATATTTAATATGTGATTCTTTTGTTGCTGCTTGGAATATTGCTACTTGTCCAACTGCTTGCATAACATCTATTTTGGAGGCTGTTACATATAGAAGACTACTAATCATAGATCTATACAACCTTTGATCCACATCCTTGGATGAGTCGTCTATGCTCAATTTGCAACCTGTTACCATTGGAGTAAGGATGGGTTTGAAATCTTCCATTTTAAATTTCTTGAACATTTCCTTGATGTACTTGGCTTGACATATAAATATTCCTTTCTCTTGCTGAGATATTTGAAGCCCTAAGAAGTATGTCAGCTCGCCAAAAGCAAACCAATCTCGAAATCACTTTTTACACCTTTGTAGCAAACTTCTTTTAATCGATCATCATTGCCACCAATTATTGTATAATCCTCTTTAGCTATTAGACATGCTTTAGTTGCTTCATCCACAACATATATGTTGTTTGGAGCTCGACTTCTTTACATACAATTTTACCATACACGCCTTTCTTGATTTCATTTCGTGAGTTGAATAGTATTGTGTGTCCTTGATCACACATTTGTCCAACAACGAGCAGATTGTGATTCATGTTTTCAACCAATAGTACATTCTTGGCTAGAGCATATTTTCTTCCGAGAGTGATGGTACCTGATCCTATAACATTTGATGATCCATCATTTCCAAAGGGCAGGGTTCCATCCTTCTTCTCTTTCAGAGATACAAATTTATCTCTATCTCCAGTCATATGCGTTGAGAAACTGCAATCAACATACCACACATATTTTTTGTTTTGAGCCTTGAGAGCGAGAGAACCATTATCAGTCTTCTTCTTCTTCCATATTCGTTCATTATGTGGCTTCAAAGATTCTTCGGGAGGATTTTCAAGTCTGCCGATCTTCTATGTGTTCAAAAGTTTCGACATTTGTAACATTCAATATTATTTCTTAAATGTTCAAAATCTATTGATGTTTAGCTGAGCCCTAGAGGTTCATATTTTGTGAGATCTGGAATTGCTTCGTTCTAAGTCACGTGTGACAGTCTCTGACTTATGAACAAATTTTCTATATGAATACTTGATAATATCTAAAAAAAATATATTTAGTACTGGATGGAAATTTTCATCAGAACATATTCAAAAATTTGTTCTTGCGAATCTTGTCCAATGAAGTCTATATGCATGTCAGATCTCATAGGTTCATTGTATTTTGTTGTAGAAGGTCCTGCTTCTTCTTCTTTGAAACCGATGCTAGTTTTTTCATTGTAATATCGTTGATTGTTGATGAGTTCTTCCAATGCCCTTGCGCTGTTGGCATAGTTTTGAATAGTTTTTCCTTTCTTCACTTCCTCACACAGCGAGATTACTTCGGCTTCTAATTATTCCCTTTCTTGGTTGCTTTCTTCCAACTTCTTTTGAAGTGACTCTTCAATGCATTTGTGTTCTTCAACTTCAATTTTGAGACCTTGAACTTGTTCTTCAAGAGTTTTGGAACGGATCTTCTCCGCCTTGAGATATTTTATAAGCTTGATTGCTTCCTCATAAAATTTGTCTATGGTCCATCCTTCTTCTTCGTTTTTTGATACCTCTTGCTTATTGTGCTTGGGTTTATTGTGCTTGGCCATAAACAATACTCTTTCATTGGCTTCTTCTTCACTATCATTGTCTTCATTGAATGATGAGCTATCTTCTTTAGAGAGAAATTTCCTTTTGGATCCTTGCTTGTTGAATTTCTTAAAGCCTTTATTTCCTTTTGAGTTGCCATCACTTATGTTTGGACATTTTGCTGCGAAATTCCAAACCTCATTACAGCCGAAACATATCAATGGAAGTTTACCTTTGAATTTTCCCTTACCAAATTTTAGTTTTCTCGTGAAGTAAGCATATTCTTCATCTGAAAGACCTTCTTCGTCATCTCCCTTTTCTTCACACTTGTAGGTGCATGTCTTTTCAATTGAAGGTTGTTTATATTTCTTGGTTTTCTTAGATGCAACGAACGTAATTTCTAGATGTGAAGTACCCTCTTCTTCATCAAGTCTCATTTCATATGAGAACTCCATGTAATTCCTCTTTCTTTGAGTTGTCAGATTTGCATTGTATTCTAAGACCGATACCTTTGGGTTGAATCTCCGTGGTAACATTCTAAGAATCTTTCGTATAATAGTCTTCTCATCAAATGGCTCTCCGAATCCTTCAAGAGTATTGGTTATTTCATCAACGTATTGAAATTATGCAGCAATGTTGCAATCTTCTTTCATTCTAAGTTGCTCGAGTTTTCTCTATAATTTTGAAGCTTTGTTTCTTTGACATTTGAGTCACCTCCATATATATTCTCAAGCTTGTCCCATACATTTTTTGCGATTTCAAAACCAAACACCTTATGATAAGCATATTCAATAAGTCAACTGATAATAATATTCATTTCTTTTGCATCATTTACCAAATTCTTCTTACCTTGTTCATCCGCAGTTGATGTAAATCCATTTTGAATAGTGTCCCATACTTCATAACCTTGCGCAAAGAGATAGACCTCCATTCTTCCTTTCCAGAGTGCATAATTATTTTCATTGAACAGAGGTACACCATTCTTGGTATGCTCCATGACCTCCTTCCAGTTGTTAAACTGCTATTGAAGGAACCAAGCTTCGATACCAATTGTTGGAAATACTGAGAGGGGGGGTGAATCAGTATTTCTTTCAATTAGAGCATTAGTTAATCTTCAATTATTATTAGTGTTTGTACAATGATAGTAGCAAACAAGAGGAACACAAATGCACACAAATTTTAAGGTGGAAACCCACTCCGAGACAAAAACCACCTAATGCTTTTCTAGTAATTCTTTAATATTCAACTCCAATTGAAAATAAAGCTCCAACTTCCTAGAATCTAGAAAATCATTCTTCTCCAGCTCCCACTGGATGGACGCTACAACGCCCAAGATTCTTCAGTAGTCAACTGAAAGGATGCCCCAACACCCAATGAGCTACAACTCACCTTAGCACCACCCTACCACCCTATAGAAGAATAAAAGAAGAATGGACTCCCATACCAGGGAAAATGGTCCACTTTACAATGATATAGAATGATGCAGAAGAAGAAGATACACTAGACCATAACCCCAACTTTGACACAACCACCTAATGATGATCCTAGACCTCCCAACACTTCCTCCTCAACCCTTGGCAGATAAACACTAGTACAATTTGTACAATAATGTATTTACAATGAGTAAGTACAATGATACCTTTACAATGATTGTATGCAGTGCTGCCCACTTGAAGACTTCATATGATGAACTTATTGTTGTTGTTATGCACCTTGGTTGCTGCTCTTGTCATGCTACCCTCTGTTGCACCTTGATTTGCTTTGTTTCCGTAGAAATTCTGGTCCTTTGCAACCCTTTACAACACATGATCTAGCTTTTTCTTGCCTTCTAGGAGCTCAATATTGAATCTGGTGTATCTCTGTTATTTCAAATCCTCAATCTCTGATTTTTGGTCCTGTAGTATTCCTCTGAATCTTCTTTCCAATTCCATAGGTTTGACCCAATTTGGATTCTTCAAGAGAGAGTTATACCCAATCTCTCACAATGTCATAATTAAGGATTGTTTCAGCAGAGTTCACTTGTACGGCGTTGCATGTGTCATTGTTTCTTCATTTGTCTCTGAAATTGATAGAGAAAAAAGTACGGACTGTGCATTATCCACCATTTTTTATGGAATTCCAATCCGATACTTAGAGAGAGATTTATGACGAATTTTCCAAGGTCACTTCTTTGAGATGAATTTCAGGAGCCTGCAAAAACCCTGACTTCCACAGTTCATATCTCCAAAATATTGCGCACCTTGATCTAAAAATTTTACTGCAACTTCCTCAGGGTTTCTGCTTCGCTTAATAAAAATTTCAGCTTCTGAACCTTCGTAGAAAAAAATTTAGAGCGAACATGCCACGATGACCTGTTTCATATGGCCGAATCCCTTGCCTAAGGAGGAAACGAAGATCACAATTTATATAAATGCTTAAGTTGAGAGGGGCTTCAACAAGTGAACATGGGAGAGATTTTAGGAGCTTAAAAAATGTTAATTATGACTTTTCAATGACCCATGCCACAACTCCATGGGGTTTTAGCCCACTAACTGGGGGTACAAACTTCAAACATGAATATCTCTCAAACCGTGAAGAATTACATGGCGTGCCATATATCAACGGAAACATCTCGACAAGTAGAAACCATCAAAATAATTATTGACCCAAAATATATTAATTTGGTAGGTCAAAATTCCCATGAAATATTGGGTTAGCCCCTGGTGCTGCTTGGGTTGACATCAATGACAACTGCTGATCAACAGAAGCATTGATATAGTATAAATTTGCTTACAAAATTTCAACAAAATATAGTTTGTAATGAAGTTTGCTGTTACTTGTATCATACTTTGTTGCAACTTCATATACATATGGTTGAAAGTAAATATGAAAATTGTTTTAAGGAAGCATTTGGGGAAGAAGCCTTCTCTTCCATCAATATCATGCGCTGGGGTGACATTTTGATTATTGTACTACAACATGGTTAATACAAAGGCATTGGGTTGCATGAGGACATGCATCATGTTTAGTTTGGGGGAGATGTTGGGCCACTAAATTTTCATTCTTATTACTACTTCTTAACATATGTTTCATCCATTCCTCCCATTATTTGATCACATTATTGATCATAATTTATCATTTAATCCCATTTCATAATTATTTATGCTCTTATGGATAAGTAATATTTATTCTCCTTTATTTTTAATAAATTGAATATTATTATGAATTGTTTTGTAAATGATGGTTTATTAATGAATTTTTTATAACTCACGATTTTAGCCTCCAATATCTCTTTCATATTGCAAATCCGATCTTCAGTTCATAATTAAATATTCCAACTCATAAATTCGCTGGAATAACAAGTGACCAATTTGTGTTAGACATTTCGGGCAAACAAATAAAAACATTAAAAATCTGAGACATGGGTTTTGTGCAGAATGGACCAAATTATTTTTTAAATGAGAATTTTCCAAAATTGGGTCTTCATTGGGAGAAACACAAGGTTCTTCGAAAGACATATTCGCAGATTTTTTGTTGTGGCCGTTTTCCAAATTTCCTCAATTGCAATAATCAAAGTCAAATTGTTACAGTTGAATCATGGTGGAAAGATCCCTTAGATTTTGTAATCAATTGGTTGTAAATTTCCCTTTTGTAGCTTTTATATTTAAAGGACACAAATCACAGAGAGAAGGGGGGATATCATCATTTTGACTCTGTAACTTTCAATCATCATAATACAGAAATATTGTGTTGTTGTTACATGTGTTGTTTGGTTTAATTTCCATTTAATTTCTATCTCTTCCTGCGCCCTACTAGGGAGGAAGGGCCCTCTTCTTTAGTAGGGACTGCAGTGGTTAAGGTAGTTGTACATATTTCTTCTTCGCTTTACGTATTGGTGGAAGTGTTGTTGTTGTTGTTCTTGCTGTGAGTAGATCTGCTTCAATTTCAATATTATTGTGTTGTTACACATATGTAATTAGAAATATCAGCTAGTGTAATTGTTGTGTGGCACGCTAGGTATAGTTAATTAAGGCCTAATTACATTCATGTAGATTGTTTTTATTTTTGCATGAGTGATTTATTTCAGCATTGATTCAACAACGGTTTCTCTTTAATTTGATTTGCTTATGGTTTGATGTATCGGCACAGACAGTGCAACTGTCATTGAAATAAAAGATGTCCCTGGATTGATAATTTATGTGTACCATCTTAGTCATTTATCAGTGATTAATATAGTCCAACGAGTATAATGGTTGATTTTAACAATTATTAACAATATACAATATTTCAAACCATTTAAAAATTAATCATGTAAACAAAACATAAAAACACTAGATGTACATGGAATTCCATAAAGGGAGAAAACCACAAAAATTATGTATTAATGTTGTCGTAAGCTACAACCTACTATTACATCAACTTTTCTGGTTCCAACTGGAATGAGATACCCATCCCCCTGAAATTAAAAGCACCCACTTGAAGGAGGCGCCAAAACCCTGAACTTTACAAGAACCAACTTGAAGGAAGCACCCACTCCCTGATCTTTATAGACACCAACCTAAAGGAGAAACCAACCCCTTAATATGAAGGTACCAACTTTCTTTTCCTAGTAAATACATCTTTTATTCATTTTAAAACTCAAACCCACATGATTTCTTTCCATTTTATATATTTATACTTATTTGTATTCCTCGTATTACTTCATCTCCCACTCAAATAGATATTCTACTACAAATTAGACATACTTAGGCTATCAACACTTTTGGTTCCAACTCAATCATATCTAATCATATCGGGTTTTAGTCTATTGTTTTGTCTGCCCATGGTATGTGGACCATGGTTTTGTATGATGTAAATTATATATAAATAAATGTAATATTGAGTCGAATTCATGAAGATTGTAATATTTGATGAGCACAAGCACTTGAGATATTTGTTTTAGTCTCATTTTGGGCCTAACGGAAGGCTTCGCAATTGTGTGCGCAAAGGCCTTGAAGAGTTTGCAGTTGTGTGCGTAGACCACCTACAGTTGTGTGCGCAAGTTGGAGAAGTAAATGTAATGAAGAGACTTATCATAATAAAGAAGAAGAAGTTTTGAAGGAATCTTTCTGTTTATGTGTGAATTTTCTTATTATTTGTATTTCGAAAATATTAATGTTGATTATATGTTGTATATTTTTTTGATTATCGCATAATAATAATCACGGCGCAATGTGCACCGTGTTAATTGATGAATTGAGTATATACTATTAAAAGCAGATAAATGCATCAACGCAGATTGAATTAAGCCCTAAGTAGAATTTTAGTAGTAGATCAACACTCCATTGTCCCTCTGGATGCAGAAACATGGTTCTGACATCCCCCAAAATTTCCTCAGGTGAGACTGTGATCTACGCTACAGGTCATTATCAAAAGGGATGGTAATAGATGGTTTTGTTGGTGCGTAGTTAACTCTAAGCCTGGTTCAAGCACCCCCCCCCCCCCGGAGCCAACAAAGAAACTTGTCATACTGAATTTTAACACATTTTTTATGGGCATCATTGGCTAATAAAGTATCACAACATTGTTCATCGAATTGGTATAAATGAAGAAGTCATTCTTCCTCAGTCAGATTATTAGGGAGACATTCAACAACAAGTTTTAACAATGGTATATCACATTCAATTGGAAACATTGCTTCCATGCCATATACAAGTTTTAAAGGAGTAAATTCTATGGAGGTCTTAGCCAAGGTTTAATAATCCAAGAGGGCTGAAAATAGAATTAGGTGTTAATTTCATTTATGGTTCCCAAATGTGTATTGGATCATAGTTTTTAAGAAGTGATTGATTTGACCATTATCTTGAGGGTAGTAGAGCGAGGGTTTCTCATGGTGGAACCCTAGCTTGGCTACCAATCCATCCATCATATCATTATGAAAGTGAGATCCATGATTAGTCACAATCTCTTTGGGGTATTGAAACTAGCGATGATGTTGTTGAAGAGAAAAAAATCTACAGTGACATCATCGTTTAACTAGGTAGTCATAGCTTCATCCCACTTGGTGAAGTAATCTGTAGCCATAATTACATAATTATTACCTTGAGATGAGGAAGGCTTACACTACATGAAACTGATACCCCATCTAGAAAAGGGGATGACAACAACCATAAAATTAAACAAAGTAGGAGGGGCACGCATTTTACGAGTATATACTTGATAAGGGTGACACATTTAGACCACATTCATACAATCCTTGAAGATAAATTACTAAAAGTACCCAATGCATAATAATTTTTGGGAAATGGCTAACCCAAAGAGATGACCACCACATGCTCCCATATGGAAATCATTTAAAACATGTTCGCCCTCGGCATGACTCAAATATCGACATAACACCAAATCAACCTCGCCGAAATAAATGGTATCATCTATGATGAGGTATGTTTGGTGTTGTCACATGAGTAGATGATCGTCATGGGACAACTCAGGCCAAAATTTTTGAGTCTATAGATAAAGAAGGTAATCCCCATACCATGGATCAAAAGAGTTAATGAGGACTAAAGGCTCATTAGGAAAATAATAAAAAATCATTGTTCCATCAGTAGCAAGAGGAAGGTCAGATAACATCATTGTAAAGATTAATGATTTCTTATATTTTGCAGCCATAAACTTCAAATCAAACTCGTGGAATATAAAAATCCATTTGGAATACTTGCCCCCAATGACTTGTCTTCTAAGTGAGTTATGCATGGGGTTGGATTCAGCTACGGAAATAGTATTACACAAGAGGATGTAATGTCTAAGTCATTGAACAATGAAGAAAATAGCTGGATTCAATACTTCAATGTATAAATAGTGAAGTTTCATTTGCACTAACCCTTTTCTAAGGTAGTAGATGACATGATCATTGTGTTCCTTTTCCTCTTGGAGAAAAAATTCCAAGACTTGAATAAAATTCTATGAGATATAAAATGAAGTCCCAACCATAATTAGGAAGGCTCAATAGTAGCGCTGGCATCAAGGCTTATTTCAAGGCATCGAAAGATTATTATTCTTGGAAATCCCATAAAATGGTATCCTTTTTTAGAAGTCACATAAAAACCTTTGTAATATTAGGATAGTTGGAAATGAATAGAAGTAAGAATTTCTCTTTTCCTTGCAAATGTTAAATTTGACTGATAGTGCGAGGAGGAGGAAAATTGAAGATTTCCTTGACCTTGAGAGGATCAACCATGATCCCATACTTGGACATGGTGGATCCTAACAATAATCTATAAATAATGAAAAAGATGCATTTTAAGGGATTCAAATGAATACTATAGGAGCGATAATGCATAAATATGGTTTGTTTATGCACAAGATGATTGTCCCAACAAGGAGAGTGAGCAGTTTGGTCATCAAAGTATGCCTTCACAATTTGATGCCATGAAAAGCATAAGACATGGTCCATTGGAAAGTGGACCCAACATTTTTAAGACCAAAAGGCAATTTCCTATAAGTGAAGGTCCCCCAAGGCGAAAGTTGTTTTATGTTGATATTTCAATTTAATCTATATGTGTTTATAGTTATAGAAACCGTCCATGAAGGAATAGATCTCACTATCGGTGCATTCATCGTTGATATGGTCAATGAATGAGGTTTGATATTTATCTTTTGGGCATGCCCAATTAATATACTCGGGTATACATAAACATGAATGGTACATTATTTCAATGGAAGGAACTATGTTAGAAACCCATTTTGTCAAGGGAACTAGATAGATAAACTCAACTTTGAGCATTTTTTCCACTTCCATATTGATGGTAATAGATTTTCAAGGATTAATTGGTTGGAGCCTTTGCCGAACTAGTTTAGCCCCTTCATAAGCAATGATTTCGTCCTCTACAATCCAAGGATCAATGCCGGGAATTTATTCATAATACTAAGAAAAAACATCATAGAATTGTATAAAAAGAGAAATGTAGGTAGAAATCTTGCCTAGAGTGCAGTCTGATCCTGTCATAATTTTTTCCATTCCCCATGTTTCACAAAAATATCAATGGGATTGATGGGAGAAATGTTATCTAAGATCCCTTCAAATAATGCATTATGTGTCATGATGAGATCTTGTACCCAAATGAAGTTTCATGATGAAACGAGGTGGTTTAAGTCATCATCCAAGTGTTTTGAACAAGGGGGGAAAGATGATCGATGGTGATATTATTCCCAAGATATGGCTTCTAAGTTGGTTTCATTAGATGGAATTTTAGTATCAATGAATTAATGGGAACTATAATGACCAATAGCCCATGCAAGCAAGGAATAAGCGTTGAGCTCCACATCATGTGAGAAACTTGGCTCAGGGTTAACAGTCACCATTTGGATAGATTGATAATCCAAATCGACGAGGATCAAAGGCATATGATCGTCATACATTTCAATGTCCGAAGAAGAAGGTAATAGCCATGAATAAACAAATCCATAAAAATCGTAAGTGACAGACATGATCATGTTGATGGTGTTCATAGACTATGACATGCTAAGAGGAAGAAAGGGGAAATTTCCCATTAAGGAAGAGCCTTTGAACATATCTGGTCCAATTATTTCATCAACAGAATGTAAAACTCCTACAAATGGAACCAAATGACTATCATGAAAATTCAAATTAGACTTGAAAAAGGTCAAATGCTCGATAATGACTATTTTACCCTGTTGGGGGGACATCACAACACAAAATATGATGAAACAATGGCATTCATGGGATAAAACTAGATTCACCTGAGCAATAGGTTATAATCTAATGGGGCATCGATGACCTCTAATTTTATTGATATCATTTTATCCCTGAGATCGAAGAGAAAATAAGGTAAAATCCCTTGAGGTTGTAAGGCATGCTCATAAAATGTGTTTAACACATACTTAGGCAGTGACAACATTGGTGATTCAAGAGCTTTCCAACACTCCGATAACATAATATAGGTAGATTCCTCTTTGTCTAAAATTTTCTAATGAATGTGTTGTCCAAAGATGTGGACCATTATCTAGAAGGTCAAATGATGTAGAATATGGGGTTTCCATGAGAATGGATCGAAGGTGATGAGATTTGAATCTAAGGGATCTACTTCAACAATGGTACTTATAAATGATTCGTGTTGTGTGGGTAAAATTTGCAAAATTTTGAGTGTAGACATAACAACATGTGCTTGAGCCATATCCTCAAGAATGTTATAGTTTTGAGTACCCTTGCATTGGTATTATGTGTATCCTTACAAAGTACACCTTTATGAGGACGTGACATAATGCTTAATGATGGTTTATCAAAAAGAAGAAGACCATCGGGTTGAGTATGGATCATGGGTTCCGATGTGGAAGTACCACTCTTTGAATTTTTATAATTATGCACCCTAATTATGACATGTATTTTTTGTTATACCTTAAATATATGTTATGTGGATGGTGAGGCATTATTCAAATAATTTCCCCCACTACCCCCTTACTAAGGAGGAGAATAGTTCGCAACCATATGTTATTTCTAGGTCGAAAATGGATTTGTCAGGATAGTAAGTTAATGAGCATTTATTTGTTGTGAGAAGTAATAGTGGAACTCATCCATTTGGGGACACTCATGAGTAAGATGATGCTCCCTGCATATATTGCAATGAAAATTATTATTTTACTATTTCTCTTTCGTGCTGCCCCTAAGTCTCTTGGGTTTGAGGTGCTTCTTGTTCAATGTTCGAAGTTTTATTGGAAATTTTTTCTTATTTTTTCCTCCAAGTTGTTTAGGGTTCTTCGAAGGTGTTTATTACACATAATTCACCTCAGCGGTTTGAAAGGGAACACTAGGAGTTTGAGTGGTAGGCTTAGTAGCCAAGGCACCAGAAGAGATTTTAATTTGACCCAATTTTGTGGCTAACTGTCTATCTTTCTTGAGGATATGGATACCACCAGACCATCGGTGTTAGATCAGAGCTTCAATTTCAATACTTCATTCGATGACCAAGGAGCGTTAAAACTTATTTCATAATTAGTGCTTGCTTGAGAATAGATTAAGTCGAATTGGTGGGCATGCATGATGACTCATTCCTCAGATTAGGCTCCTAACTTGGTTACATATTCAACAATCCTAGGTAAGAGAGACTTTCTAAACCACTCACATACTAACTCATCAAGAAACTTGGTTCTAAATAGGCTTCATAGGTGGAGGTATCATAATGAAAGTTGGTGAGTGTATCAGTTCCAGTTTCATACCTAATAGGAAATTGATAATGGTGGACAAAGGCCTATGTTAAAGACATAAATTTATCATAATTTGTGCTTTCTAAATAAATGTACCATTTGTAAGCACCACTGATAATAGTACACTATAAATATTCAACCTAATGCTATCATCCTTGAAAGAGTTAGATGAGCACCATAGGTGGTAAGTGGTAATATGATTTGCAAGTTCTTCATCAAGTTTACCATCAAACTTAGGAATTTTAGTTGGTGGTATAGGTGGAACTATCGAACATGCATGGTTATGTTAATTTTGTGATCTGTATGGGGAATATTATTTTTTCTATGCTAAGATCCTCATCAGAATACAAAAAAAGTGCTTGAGGTTTGTACTTCAAACTAGAAAGTAAAAGCATGAGTTTTTACGTGTGTTTTTTTTTAATTTTAATTTCATGAAAACTTTAAACATGAATTAAATACATTGAATAGAAGTATGCATAAATCAGTAATACAATAGCCATTGTTGAAGGAGTTCACCCCTCCTGGGCTACATCTCCTTGGATCAGCTCTAATGGCATGAACCCCTTCTAATTATGCTCAATGTTTAGGAAAATAAGAGTACATAAAGTGTTGAGAAATGGAGTGGTTAGTTTCTCCTTCAAAGAAACAAATTTATGCAAGATGTATCACTCCATACACATGTTAACCTACAGTTAAACATGTAAAATTTTAGCAAACAAAGGAATCTTGCACCAAGACCCCATACTCCAATCTCAAAGAGCATAAACAATACCACAATCCACTTGAAGTACATAAACACGACTCTCCTCAAAAACACATAGAGAAAAGAGGAACATAGGCTACATCATTGATGTAGTAGTTGTTGCAGAAAACACATGGAGGCTAGAAAAACCCCTGCAAGGTCATATCCATCTTCAAAACTCCTCCATAAACTGATAGAACACTCTGGTTGACCATGGCACCCATAGACTTCATCCTACAAAAATCCTATCTAAAAGTGCTCCATTGGCTCTAAAAACGGCTCCAATGAGTCTAGAATATCCAAAAATGCCTGTCTAGCCCCTTTTTTCATTGAATTTGGCCAAAAAATAAAGAAGTTATGACCTCTCCTAGCTTCCCCACTATTCACTCCACAAATTGCCCAAAATATGGCACCAAACCCTAATTTTCGCCCGGGTTTCCGCTAATTGGCCACCAAATCCAGTAGAATCCGGGTAGATTTTTCAGATAGTTAAATTGGAGTCGAGGCCCTAAGAAATCGAAAAGTGCAAGGTCGCATGGAGGGACCATGTGCCTAACGGCTAGCCCCCAATGCTGGCCGCTTACCCTTGTCAGTTAAATTTTATGTTTAGGCCCGCATTCACATGGCGGTCTAATCGACAGCTTATCCTTGGGTTCAGTGTTACACTGGTGGTGTCGGCGTGGAATGGTCATATGGGGGCAGGCCTGGTGGTGTCGTAACGGTCATAGTTTAGGGAGGTGTGTGTGGCTAGCCTCCCACCCATGGTCCCACCTCTGGTGGTGACCAAGGGTTGGGGCTAGACCCTAGCCCCCACCCCCCAATGTGCCTCCCACATCTCATTAAAAACTCGCGGCAATCATACCATGTTAAGAATCATGGCATAGCACATGTGGTAAGGTGGTTTACTGTCCATTGGGAGGTTCTACGATTGTTACACAGTAATTTGTCACCGTCCCTACCATTCCCCGTCCCGCACAATGGAGGACCCATTTTGTGACCTGTGAACATTGTCATGCCTTGAAAACATCATCAATGCATTCCTCTAAGCATGAGCTTCATCTGCCCTTGAGACATCTCCTTGCAAAAATCATGAAAAACATCCCTTTTTGCATTGGCGCGGGAAGGCAGTTCAGTACTCGCGCTAATGGGGAAAATCCTGCAAAGAGGTCGCGCCAACTGGAGCTCTATCATAGAGCAGTAGTCACGCCACCCAATTTAGGGACTGTTTTTTAAATAAAGATGGCGGAAGTTGAGTTCCAACAAACTCAGAAACCATTGCCTATCTTGAGTTGGGAGGTTTGGCTGCGGGAGTTCTATGGAAGGGAAGTGGTTTTGCCACCTCCCATGGAACTTTCCTTGTTGATAGGGCCAATCCCATAATAATAGGGATCCCAACTCCCTCCTTCCCCATCTATAAAAGCCTGCTCAAATCCATGGCAAGCTAGTCTTGAAGTGCCTAAGCTCTGAATCTCCATATTCCCAAGAGCCTTTGTGTTGTAAAGAATCCCCTCTTTCCCTTAAGGCCGACTCAAGTAAGGAGACCATTGTCGAGAGACTCCGGAGAGGTTTTCCCTTTCCTTGGCGAGCTTTGCGAGACGTGGACGACTGGAGACCCATCCGAAGGAGACCGCGACGTCAGAACTTGGTTGTAATCTCTCTTTGTTTGTTATTTAATAGATGATTATGATTATGGTTCCACTATGTTTTCCATCATGTTAATATGAGTAACATCCTTTCTGACTGATGTTTAGTTACGTATGCCGGATTTTATGCTTGTATCTGTTCGTTTCTTCCATGTGCAGGTGTTCATCCGCGGAGATCGTGGAGGGATTGTGATCTGCCGAGGCTGAGGAACGGGGACGCTTCTTCTTCAGATCATAGCGTTAGAATCCAGGTAGGCTTCTATCCCTAGTCTTTTCATTCGTAACTAGGAACTTGTGTCATAACATTGTTTGATTGTTGCTAGACCCCTGCTGGGCTAGTAGGGATCGCCTCTGTCCGCAGAGGGGATTTACCTCCTCAAAAATTTGGCGACTCCACTGGGGATCGTCCAGATTTCATTGTCTCGTTTGTGTTGTCTCGCTTTGATTATTTTATGTTTTTCCTTGCTTGATGAACCTTCTGGGTTGGGTTCTTTCACTGTTTTTTGCTTCTTGGTTTGCTTGGTTTGCATTGATCTGCTTCTGGAGTAGCTTGTTTTTAATTTTGGCTGAGAAACTCGACTGGCGCGGTTTTTAACCTGACAGTCGCGCCAATTGGCGCACGTTGCTTTTGTCTAGCCCGCGCCAATTGCTTTCTGGCGCCAGTTTCACTCTTACAGTCGCGCCACCCCTGTAAGGTTTTTGAGTTTCCTCATTTTTGAGCTCTCTGGATTTGGTCAGTGTTTTTCTTCTTGATTTTCCGACTGCCTGAGTGTGTTGGAGTCCTGTTTGACTGGGAATTCACCTCTATCCTTTGGTTGTTTGCTTTTATCTACCGATTTCACGTTTTAAGCCCTAGGGCATCTAGTGGCTTAGTGTATCGAGCCCTCCTTGGGAGTTTTGGTGTTTTGATTGTCCTGTCAACTGTCTGATTGATTCTCCGCATCCTCTAAGTAGTTGTTCATTGTTCTGTTGCAATTTTTGGGTGATTGTTCATTCCTTCATTCGAAATTCGTTTGATCTTGCCTTGGACCTAGATCACACGGTCCATTGGAAGCTTTTGAGTCTTTTCTTCGTTTTGAGAGACTTTGGTCGATTTGGGGATCTGATTGCTTGTGTTGTTGAGTGAACTTTGTTTGTTTCGCTCTCTTGAAGATCGTTTCTCAAGTTGTTCCATTTTGTTTTCAAGATTGTTTAGTGCATATTAGCTATTAAACATTGAAAATTTAAAATAAAAAAAAAATCTCTTTTGCTTTTGTTAATTAGTGCAAATTGTGATCTTTTCCATATCACTAGTGATTAGTGTTTTGAATGAAAAGTTTTCAATTTCATTAGTTGCATTAGAGATCTCATTGTTTGTCTTCCGTTCATTTCGTTTGTGTAAAGCTCTCAACTCTTCTCTAACTAGTTTTCATCGAACGAAATGTTGGACTGTGGCATATAGCTTTGCATTTAGGAGTCTTTCGAGACACTACATACGATAGGGCCTGAAAATTGAAACTTAATTGAAGATCAACTGTAAAATTTATTCAATTAACCTAAGGCATCATTGGAACTTAACGAAACATATTTAGAAGGTCTAGGCTAGAGACGTGTTCCGGCGTCGTTAAACCTAGCAGCTGTCATTCGCCTGTTGGCTTTAGACAGCGCTAGTACGGACTTGTGCTCCCCGTACCGTCGCGTATATAAAGGGAGACCCCCATAGGTTTTCAATCCTTTATCCACAGGAAGCCGAGTCTGCCGCCCTATACCCGTGATACACCGAACACAGCATTCGGGGAGACTACCTGGACGTACGGAAAGTCCTTGGTCGATTTCTGTTTCATTATTTGAAACCAAGGTGTATATTGCAGTTCACGGATATTTGGTACACCCTTTGTGCCTAGTTTTTCCTGAGCAGTCATTTGGTCTTTTCTGACTCCCTAAACTTGAAAATACCGTCAAGCGCTTCTCCTTTCACGCTTGTGTCAACTCTGAAAGAGATAGAGTCATCTTTTTATCGTTTCTCGACTCTTAAAATATGAAACGGTAGAATTTCTTACTTTCCAATGTGGTAAAAAATTAATCGCCCACGATTACAGACCCGTTTAGACATTGCTTGTTGACCGTTTGATCGTGTGTCTTAACTCATTTTCAGCCCGTGTGTGTGTTTGCTCTTTTTCTCTAGTCTTTTGCCACAGTGGCGGAACCTTCGGTTTCGTCTACTGGTAGTCCTTACACGGACGATTCTTTAGAAGCTTCTCAGCCTTCTGTTGAACCACAGCAGCCTGTTGTTTCCGAGTTTCCTGACGGGGGACCGGTTCTCGCCGAGCAACCCTTTGGAGGACCAGTTGAGTTCAATTGGCCCTTTTCGGACCCTGTGTCTGAATTGAGATTAGGAGTTGATTTCCTTTCTCTTACATCGGGTTCACCGTTTGTTGCTGCTGTTTTTCCTCCTAGTCCTCACCGTCTTTTGTGTGATTTAACGGCAGGATCAACCATGAGTGATTCTGGTGAGGAAATTCCTGGTGAAGACTATCAGCGCATCCCGCGTAGATTGTTTGAGGGAGACGACTCTGAGCTGGCTACCATGTCGTCAGCCAGTCCTTCTTTACCACAGGGATACAGATCTCTGGGTCAGATTATTTCAGCTGCAGCTTCTATGGGAATATCATCTCCTGCTTCGAGGCTAGCTGTCACTGCACCCGGGGTGTCCCCTTCGACGCCCGTCACTTCTGTTCCCGTTCGGCCCACTGTTTGTGTGGCTGCCTCTTCTTCTGTTGTCTCAGCTACCAGGGCTGGGCCAACTCCTGAAGATGTTTATCTAGCTACTGCTATACCGGAGAATATCTCTCCGGAGGAGTATCGGTTGTCTTTACAACAGCCGAACGCCGAAGCTGGACCGTTCCCCCAAGATCCTTACCGATATTTCTTTTCGCACTATGCACAGGATGGTACTCCCGTGTATGCTTTCCCAGGTCAGTATGATGAGCACGGGGAGGTTTTGCGCCTTCCCGCTCCTGAGGCTTATTTACATGCTCAAGGCTTACCGTACAACCAGGCTTATAACCCGCAGGGACAGCCCTTCCAAGGCCAACCTACGGGCCAACCTGGCTATCTGTATGACCCACAGGGACAGCCCATCCAAGGCTACCCTGCGGGCCAGCAAGGGCCATTGTACAATCCGCAAGGACCATATTATAGCCCTTCTGGTCAACCTGCTCAACCTCAGCCGGGGTATCAACCGGGACCGGCCTATGGTCCTGGGGGGCAAATCCAGCCTTCTTTACCGATGCAACCGCAGTATCCTGTTGTTTCTAATGTTGCATATCAGCCAGGACCATCCTATGGTCCTGCTTCAGGTCAAATTGGTTTCCAGCAAGCACCTGGTCCTGTTCCACCACCAGGCCAACCGGTTCATCCGGTACAACCCGGTGTCCCGCCTTCAAGCTAGCCGGCCCATCCGGTACAACCTGGGGCTCACTTACAACCAGGTCAACCTGCGCAACCAGCACCGCCTGTTTATCCGGGCCAGCCTGGTCCTTCAGGCCAGCCCTCTCAGTCGGGTCAACCTGTTCATTCAGGGCAGCCCTCTCATTCCGTTCACTCTGCTCAAGAGCCTGTTCATTCAATGTCGCAGCCAAATCAACAGCTGCGCCCTACGTACCAGGCTCCGCAGGGTTCCACTTTTCAGCAGCCTACTCATCCTCAGAGTGTTTATTATCCTCATGGTCAGTCTCAACCAAACTATAACCACCCCAGAGGCTCTCAGTATTATCCTCCTCCACCCGGTTCTACCTACGCTCAACAGCCAAATCCAAACGCTGCTTATACGGGGCCGACACCTAATCAAGGCCCGAACCCTGGTTATCAAGCCCTGCACTATGGTTACCAGCATCCAAATCAGTCTGGTTATATGAACTATGCCCCCTACGGTCAGAATCCTGCGGGACAGAACCCGTGGGGGCAGGGATATTCCCAACCATCGTGGAGCATGGGTACCGGACCTCATCCTGGGCCTGGCATGGCAGTTAACCCTCCATTGTCGTTCCTGGCTACCTTGGAACTGCCGGACGTTTCAAAGTTGACCAATGATCCGATTTTACATAATCCATATTGGCCTCCGGTTCCCACCAAGATACCAGGTGATTGTCCCAAGTTTGAGGGCAAAGCTGGCGAAGACCCCCAGGTGCATGTGATGACGTATCACCTCTGGTGTTCGTCTAACTCTTGGGTCGACGATTCAATCCGTTTGCGTCTTTTCCAGCATAATTTAACAGGAGCTGCTGCTAAATGGTACATAGAGCTATCCCATGGCATTTTCCAAGATTTCAACTCTTTAGCCATGGCTTTCCTCACGCACTTCTAGTTACCGCTCCGGTATGAGGCCGGGACGCACCTCCTGACTTCTATGAAGCAAGACAAGGCCACTCACATCTCAGATCACATTCATGAGTGGCGGCGTCGTCGTTGACTGATCAAGTTTCACATACCTGATCAGATTTTGACTCACTGGTTCACCACCTCCTTTGTGAATAAAATCGCTCAGGATATCGCGATGGGAGCGTGTTTGACAGAGGAACAAGCTATCGCGCGTGCCTAGTACCTGGATCTTATCTATTCGCAGTCCGGCACGCTTTATGACATCTTGACTGATGCTCCACGGCCCGGAACCACTAAAGCTCCGCCTACCCCTACGGTGGATGGTGTCATTGGTTCCGTCTCTCAAAATTCGAAGAAGTCTTCGAATGGGAAGCAGAAGGCTAATTCTTCCAACAATACCTCTGCTAATCCCGCCTCATCCGATTCTGGTAAAACCGCGGAGGTAAATGCCGTTCAGGCCAATCCTGCGAACAAATCCTCCAAGGGGAAGAAGAAGGGCAAAGGCAAATCAAAATCTGATGCCCCAAAACCGGAATCTAAAACTCGAACTGAGGATGGCTCCCAACGTAAGCCGAAATTCCCTTGCCTCATCTGTGAAGGTGACCATTACACTAAGGATTGTCCACGACGGTCCGAAGTTAGTCAACTTCTTAAAGGCTCAAAAGGGACTCCGGTTGTTTTAAAAGAGCCATTTCCATCTCAGCAGACCCAGATGGTCGAACAGGCATCACCATCTGCACCGTTTGGGTCTCAGGTTTTCATGATGAAGAGTAATGCACCTATCACTGTCGCTACGCGGTCGAAGGATTACAATGAATCATGGAAGGCACCCCGGAAGGCAGTTGCGGATGGGCCGCCTCCCCCACCTGCCTCCGGTCCATTGGTAATCGAGAAGTCGACTCTCGAACCCGTTGTGAAACCACCTCCCAAGGGTGTTCTTCGGAGATCGGAATCTTCTATAATCCAAATGCTGCTGCCGCTTCAACACACAAGAGCATTGCCGAGGACCGGGTACAAAGGCCATGTGCTATGTCTCACTTTCGAGGTTCTTCAGAGTTGTCCTTCACAACGGAAGGCTTTACTGTCTGCAATCGGTGGTATCGATCCCGCCGACTCGAGCCTTCTCACCTTCGATCTGGAGAATTTTACTCCCCGGCTTCCACATCAAATTGCTTTGGTCATTCAATTCGGGATTAACGGTCTGAACATTCATAGGGCCGTCGTAGATGAGGGTGCATCTACCTGCGTTATGTCCTCCACTTTCTGGAAGGCCATCGGCTCTCCAGCCTTGTCGTCATCTCCCAATGCCCTTGAGGCATTTGATGGTCGGGAATCTAAACCCCTGGGCGTTCTCGAGAGTCTTGCGATCACATTATAGGGAAAAACTGTCAACGTGGAAGTGGAAGTGGTTGACGCTAAACTCAACTACAATATACTTCTTAGCCGCAGCTGGACCCATGCCATGCTCTGCGTGCCGTCTACCGTCTTTCAATTCATTAAGTTCCCTCACGAGGGCAAGATTGTCACGGTGGATCAGTTGTCATTTTTCACCTCTAGCTCTGAGAACAACGTGCCATACGTGGATCAAATTCCGAATCCCCTAGACAGCATAGGACCTGGTCTTTTCAAAGACCTAGTCCTCATGGGTATATTCCCCGCACCGCCACCGAATACCGCTCAAGTCAACATGGTGTCCAGGACCGATGACCCCTGGCTTATCCCTACACTTGAGCAGGTATATGAGTTTGGAGAATCCATGCCTTTAACGCCAGTAGAGATCAGCTACTGTGAGATTGTTGCCGCATCGGACCCTCCACCTCCTCAGCATGCTCCCATGAGCATGGCTCTCGACGTCTACTCGCAATCCCCCTGGCTTGGTCAGGCTGATTCACCTGATCCTCTCAAAGAGACTTTTCCTTCAGATGAGGCCATCATTGAAACCATGTCTCTTGAGGAGCTGCCCTGGGGCGATGGACATCATCGCTCCTCGTTTATGCCCAGCTTGGGGGCAATGACTGGTTGTCTGGAGCGTTATGCTACTCAGGTTCCTTCCCCTCCTCTTCAAACACCGATCTTAATGCACGAGGTCTTTTCGGAGGGTAATCTGAGTAACATTACTCAAACTGTTCCAATCAACATCTCCGTTAAACCGGGGATTGTTGAGAACATTCATGTGGGTGTGACTTGTTCTCCCGAGGAGATTCAAGTCTATACTTAGCTTTTCAAAGAATTCAGAGATGTTTTTGCATGGTCTTACGAGGAAATGCCGGGAATTGATCCTAGTATTGTCGTGCACGAGATTCCAACCTATCCAGGTGCGAAACCCATGCGCCAACGCTTACGTCCCATGCATCCTCGGAAAGCCGCTGCCATCAAGGCAGAAGTTGAAAAACTTCTGAACGCGGGTTTTATTTATCCCATCCCCCTTACAGAATGGGTGTCCAACATTGTCCCTGTCGATAAAAAGCAGGGTACAATTCGAGTCTGTGTGGATTATCACGACATCAATCGCGCCTGTCCAAAGGATAATTATCCCACTCCGTTTATCGACCAGATCATCGACGAATGTGCCGGGAGTGAGATCTATTCCTTAATGGACGGTTTCTCAGGATATAACCAAATCAATATTGCACCTGAGGATCAACACAAGACCACATTCATCTGTCCGTGGGGTACTTTCGCGTACAAATAACTCCCGTTCGGCTTAAAGAACGCTGGAGCCACCTTTCAGCGTGCGATGTCCTACGCTTTTCATGACATTCGCCATATCGTTCAGCCTTATCTGGACGACTTGCCAGCCCATTCGGGTAAGCGAGAGGACCATCCTGAGCATTTCCACCAGATTTTTCTTCATTGCAGACGCTACAATATCAGGCTCAATCCTCATAAGTGCGTCTTCTGCGTTGATTCTAGCCGTCTTTTAGGATTTATAGTCTCGAAAGACGGAATTCGCCTTGACCCTCTAAAGGTCGAGGCCATCGTAAATCTCCCATCACCCTCCTCCCTGTATCAGTTATAGAGTCTGCAAGGGAAAGCGAATTTTCTTAGGCGCTTTATCCCGAATTATGCCGAGGTGGCCAAAGGATTCACTCGTTTGTTAAAGCAGAACATTCCCTTTCATTGGGACGAAGTTGCTCAGGAATCCTTTGAGAAGCTGAAGACATTGCTAGTCAATGCTCCGTTGCTTCGTCCTCCGGACTACCACCGCGACTTCACTTTGTATCTAGCCGCCGCATTTAGCACCATCGCCATGGTCTTGGTGCAAGATGACGATAACGGTGATGAACATGTTGTTTATTATCTGTCTCGGAACCTTCTCAACCCGGAAACACGTTACGCACATGTCGAGAAGCTGGCCTTAGCAGCAGTACACGCCGTACAACGCTTTCGCCATTACATCCTTTTGCACACGATAACAGTGGTTTCAGACTGCAACCCTATGACGTATATCTTTTCTAGACAATTACTAGGGGGCAAGTACTCCAAATGGATTGTGATCCTGCAGGAGTTTGACTTGGAGTTCACCACTGCCAAGTCAACTAAATCACTGGTCTTTGTGGATTTGATATGTTCTCTCCCTACAGACTCTGTTCCCTCACACTCTGAAGACCATATACCGGACGAAACGATTTTTCTCATCAGTACTCGTGATCGTTGGTACGATGACATAATAGTGTATCTTCAGACAGCGACATTTCGGTTTGAGTTGGATAAAACTGTCCGCCGTCGGATTCGGCACCAGTCCCAACCCTACTGTATAGTAGGAGATACCTTATATCGCATTTGAGTAGATTCGGTGCTCCGACGATGCCTTACCTTGGAAGAGGCTGAGAAAGTCTTAAATGACTGTCACAGTGGTACCTGTGGCAGACATATGTTCGGGTATGCTACTGCCCAGAAGATTCTGCGGGCAGGTTATTTCTGGCCCTCCATATTCAAGGATTGTATCACTGCAGTCCGTAAATGTCATCCATGCCAGATTTTTCAGCGCAAGATGTGCGCGCCGCCGTTGCCATTGCATCCCGTTATTACCGTCGGCCCTTTTGCGAAATGGGGCATGGATTTTATGACGTGTAACCCTCACTCGGTCGGGGGGCATGCGTATATCATTGTCGCCATCGACTACTTCACTAAGTGGGCCGAGGCGATGCCTACACTAGCTGCTGACGGGAAAACGGCTGCTCAATTTATATTCAACCACGTTATTGCACGGTTCGGGGTTCCTCAAGCCATTGTCACTGATCACGGTACTCATTTCCGCGATTACATGATGGCGGAGCTGACTTCAACGTTGGGCTTGCGTCACGACAGCTCAACACCATACTACCCTCAAGCGAATGGTCAGGTTGAAGCGGTGAACAAGGTTTTGGTCACTATACTTCAGCAAACAGTTGGGATTCATAAATCCAATTGGCATCTCCAACTGTTCTCAGCTCTCTGGGCATACCGAACATCTGCTAAGAGTGCAACCGGATTCACACCATTCCAATTGGTGTACGGTCTGGAAGCTACTCTGCCGGTTGAATGTGAGATTCCTTCACTTAAATTAGTTGTGGAGCTCTTACCGGATACTTCTACTGAGGAAGAACGTCTTCTGTATCTCGAAGGGTTGGATGAAACTCGTCGTCTAGCTGCTTTGATCATCGAAGCACAAAAGAAGAGGGTAAAAACTCATTTTGATCAATCTGTTTCTCCCCGTTCTTTCATTGAAGGAGACCTCGTCCTCTT
Source organism: Pinus albicaulis (assembly GCA_034641835.2). NCBI lineage: Eukaryota > Viridiplantae > Streptophyta > Pinopsida > Pinales > Pinaceae > Pinus > Pinus albicaulis. Next base: position 438,809,826 of record CM076579.1, read on the forward strand.
GTACGATCAGGCACATGATAAGCTTGGAGCCGGTAAGCTCCAGCCTATGTGGCACGGGCCCTATATAGTAAAGCGCGTGTTGAAAAATGGGGCCTACGAGCTTATAGATTACGAAGGAGTTCCGCTGGCGCAGCCCAAAAATGGGTTGTACCTTAAAAAGTACTATGCCTGAAGTGATTTCTTGGTGTGGTGTGTGTACATAGGTGTGTGATTGTCATTTGTGTGCATAGTGTGGTGTGCTTTGTAAACATATTTCTGTTGATCGGGTCTTCCTGGTTGTGCAGATGTCTATTCATCCATTTGTTGGTTTCGCGGATGGTGCCTCCCGCAGTACCAGGAATCTGTCTTCCGCAGCCTGGGTAATCTACGATCCTGCTGGTGAGTTGATTGACTTGCAAGGTGTGTGTCTAGGACGTACCACGAACAACATCGCAGAATATAGTGCCGTGTTGGAATTATTAACTGAGGCAGTAAACCTTGGTATCCGTGAATTGCTCGTGTACCTAGATTCACAACTTGTAGTGTTACAACTGAACGGACACTATTCGGTAAGGAACCCGTCCATCTTACGTCTGTATTTGCATATTCGATTACTAGAAAGGAATTTTGACTACATTACATATCATCATATACCCAGGCATTTGAATACATTAATAGATGCAGTAGAAAATTTGGTACTAGACAGACATTTGCGCAATTTATAAATCATCATCACATGTAAAGAAAGACTCATCCAGAAATAGATATGTATATATATAGATATCGAAATGTTTACATAGAGTGTGTCACATAAAACTCAAAAATATACATAATCGTCTTAGTACATCCAGAGACACTATGTCTCTAAAAAAAAATAGGTGTGGTATAAATCCTAAAGACTAATCCGCATGGTGCTCATGATAGCACGTGACTGCACACACTAAGCACCTCAGGATTCGGTGGATCCGACTCGGAACTCCCACCGTGTGGCGCTGGTATGCCATCGGTACGTCTGCTAGCCGGGCATAGTCTGGGATCCCATGGGCAATCCCCTCAAGGTTCTGGATCATCTCCTCTCCTCCGGTGCCTTCTCCCTGAATCTCAGGGGCGAGTTGTGTCCTCCGGGAGATTGGAGACATTCCAACTGGTCTCTCAGGTCCCACATCTGCATGCATATATGATTGTGTTAGGACGAATTTGTATTTACAAAAAAAAACATATAAACATAAAATCAAAAATATGAGGTCTTACCCAACTCCTCGTCCTAGTCATCCCCTTCTAGTAGTGGGAGATCTGGGTCCCCGGTAAAGTCAGTTCCTGCATAGGGCCAGTCTTCCATGACAATCAGCTGGCGCCATAACCACCTAAAAAACTCTGGCCTCCAGGACATCTGTTGGCCACCTCCAGATCTGGGCATCAATGCTGCCCAGCGAGCCATTCTTGGCTCTCGTGGTATCGGACTCGCCACTGCGGCCCCTTGGCCCTGGAATATTGGTAAATGTTCCAGAATGAATGATGCCAAGATGGAACCATAACCAAACTATTTCAGTTTCCCCTGTTTTCACTTTGTGCGCTGCCTTTTCATGTTGATTGTTACTGCTTCTGCCCAGTTAAACAGTAAGGGACCCATGCATTCTGAGGCCAGCAGGAGTTGGGTCTTCATGGCCTCGTGCGGAGCCTGCGACCCAGCAGCCCGCGTGATGGTATGGAGAACCACTCTCAATGCCAGATCAGGGATAGTGTGGATATCCACCTTCTTGCTTCCTGATCCTGTTTGTGCCCCTCGGCACACCCGTGCCATCACTTCTTCCATCCTCTTCCCAGATGGTCTGCTTCCAGTCAATACAGGGATTGGACCTCTGCGGGACAATCCAGTGATGAAATAAACATCGGTGACCTCCAGTTATAATACCTGGTCCCGTAACCTGAACACCTGTTCATGTTCGTCCCAGATACTGATTAAATACTGGAGGAGCTCGGGCTGAGCTCGTAAACATGGTGTGAGGAAGAAATTTTTCAATCCACAGTTTCTAAGTGCATTCATGCAAGCTTGACTTTGCATGGCTTGTTCATCCTCTTCTCCGTGCTCTCGTTCTTTCCATTCGATTGCCATTTTGAGTGATTACCTGCATTCATATGGTCAAAAACCCTTAGTTAGATCTTTGATGAGCTTCAAATTCCATGCAATTTGGTCTAAATGTCGAAATTTTGGGCGAATTTTTAGGTTCCGCCGCTGGCGCGGCTGTTTTGTGAACAGTCGCGCCACATGGCGCGAGCCCTTTGTAAAAAAGAGCTCATTGGCGCGGGTCCGTGCCCGATACCCGCGCTAATGGGCGCAAGCCTAAAATTTTAAAAGTGGCCACACAAAACTGATTTTTAAGGGAAAGTTATTAAAAAATGAATGAAAATGAAGAGAAAAAGAGCGCCTTTTACCTGTGACAGACGAGAAGCTGAATGGTCGACTGGATTTGTCGCAATCACCGTCAGAAGTTTCTGCTCCAAATGGACCACTGTTGCTTTCCACCAAGGTAAATAGTAAAAGTAATTTTATTTTTACCAATTTGACATATTTATAACTTTTTCGACGTTAAATGAGTTTTAAAAGTTATTTTTATCAAATATTTGCATATGTTATGTCGAAAATGGATTTTACTCTTGCTTGGTATGTGCAACAGCAGGTTTTTGCGACTTAAACGATGGAAACGAGTTGTATTTTATACTTTTTCGGACTCGGTAAATACACGAAAAAGTCACTTTGGAGTCATCTTTCAGCTCTTTTCTGACTCTCTAAATATGAAAATATTGCCGAGGCCCTTGTCGTTTCGATCTCGTTAAAATGGACACGAATCGACATCCACCCAGTATAAGTTTAACCCTTTTTCGGGCTGGGATGGATTGATTACGAAAAAGGAATACCCTAGCCTATCCCGACTAGGAGGTTTTCCCGGATATTGTTTTCTACCTTTTCGGATCTGGGGAAATATTTACGAAAAGGGACCTGTGGAGTTTTCTTTTCTGTTGTCTTTTCAAACTCTCTAAACATGAAAAGACGCCGAGTTCTTCCTTTGTCAGACTCGTTAAACCCTGATGACATCGGATCTAGTCAAAATGACGTTCTCCGAGTTCCTCCTTCCTAGGACTCGTTAAATGCACTAGGATGGATTCGCCCGAAGGGCGGACTTATATCACAAGCATATGCTATCCCCTTCAAGCTTGTTATCAAAAATAATTGGGGTACTCGCCGGAAATGGTGGGGGAAAATGGAACCATCGTCGTTGTCATCGGCAGTATGTCGCTCTTGAACATGGAACTTGTCTACTTTCGTGTCGGGTTGGGGACATATCATCTCGTTGCTTCACTTTGCCTCTGTGGGTTTGGGTAATCCCTTTTGACCTCTCATCTGTTCATTGCCTCGTCACCATGACCTCAGATCCGTTGATGTCAAATACTGCCAAGTCCACTGTCGTGCCGTTTATATGTTCAAGAGAAGTTGGCCTCTGCAAATATCAACCTTCCTCTGATTCTCATACGATCTTGATTCACAAAAAAACATCATGTTCCTCTGTCTCGTGTCGATGATGTGGGAAACATTATGGCCCACCTTCGATCAAGGTCACTTCCTGTCGACTTCAGCTCATTATCCAGGAAGTTGGTCTAGAGACTCCCTATGGTACCTTGGAGCCTGCATGCCTCAATGGCAGGTTCGTCGCATTCGACGTGAGGTTTACATCATTGACCTCCGATCGAGTGATTCTGCGGGTGTTTGACGTCAACTCATTTATTCGCACGCCGTAGATTGTACCTTAGTACCTTGAGGACCATTGTCATTATTGGTGGTTTCTCTCGCGTCTGTTAACAGCTTTCATCATTGGCTAGTAATCAGACGATGTTCTTGCATGTTCGACTTCAGCTCACATATTCACATGCTTGAACTTGTACTTTGTTGGGTCGAGATGGAGCGCAAGACCCTGGATTGTGTCTGTTGTAATCCAGGCTGCGATTGTGGATTATTATCGTTATGTACATGACTCATTGATTGGATGGCTGCGACCATACCTGAGTCTATTTGTTTGATCTTAGTTGGATGGCTGCGCCCATACCCTGGATCCGGATTATAGTATACTCTGTTTCGGATGGCTGCGCCCATACCACATATACATCATGTACTTGAGATATCAGTTGTATTTTTCTGCGCAGGTTTTCCGACGGCGGGCCTTCAGTTGAACATGTTCTCGTAAAGCATTTCACCCCTCTCTCTCTCGGGCCTCATACTTTAGGGGGCATCTGTTACACAGTAATTTTTCACCGTCCCTACCATTCCCCGTCCCACACAATGGAGGACCCATTTTGTGACCTGTGAACATTGTCATGCCTTGAAAACATCATCAATGCATTCCTCTAAGCATGAGCTTTATTTTCCCTTGAGACATCTCCTTGCAAAAATCATGAAAAACATCCCTTTTTGCATTGGCGCGTGCAGGCAGTTCAGTACTCACGCCAATGGGGAAAATCCTGCAAAGAGGTCACACCAACTGGCGCTCTGTCATAGAGCAGTAGTCACGCCACCCAATTTAGGGACTATTTTTTAAATAAAGATGGCGGAAGTTGAGTTCCAACAAACTCAGAAACCATTGCCTATCTTGAGTTGGGAGGTTTGGCTGCGGGAGTTCTATGGAAGGGAAGTGGTTTTGCCACCTCCTATGGAACCTTCCTTGTTGATAGGGCCAATCCCATAATAATAGGGATCCCAACTCCTTCCTTCCCCATCTATAAAAGCCTGCTCAATCCCATGGCAAGCTAGTCTTGAAGTGCCTAAGCTTTGAATCTCCATATTCCCAAGAGCCTTTGTGCTGTAAATAATCCTCTCTTTCCCTTAAGGCCGACTCAAGTAAGGAGACCATTGTCGAGAGACTCCGGAGAGGTTTTCCCTTTCCTTGGCGAGCTTTGCGAGACGTGGACGACTGGAGACCCATCCGAAGGAGACTGCGACGTCAGAACTTGGTTGTAATCTCTCTTCGTTTGTTATTTAATAGATGATTATGATTATGGTTCCACTCTGTTTTCCATCATGTTAATATGAGTAACATCCTTTCTGACTGATGTTTAGTTACGTATGCCGGATTTTATGCTTGTATCTGTTTGTTTCTTCCATGTGCAGGTGTTCATCCGCGGAGATCGTGGAGGGATTGTGATCTGCCGAGGCTGAGGAACGGGGACGCTTCGTCTTCAGATCATAGCGTTGGAATCCAGGTAGGCTTCTATCCCTAGTCTTTTCATTCGTAACTAGGAACTTGCGTCATAACATTGTTTGATTGTTGCTAGACCCCTGCTGGGCTAATAGAGATCGCCTCTGTCCGCAGAGGGGATTTACCTCCTCAACACTTAACCTTAACCCTAACCTTATATTAACCTTACCCATAACCTTATCTTAACCTTTACTTAACCTTAACCTTGAACTTGACCTTGACCTTAACCTTAACCTTAATGTTAACCTTAACTTTACCGTTAACCTTAACCTTAACCTTACCCTTAAAATAACCTAACCTTAACCTTTACCTTAAGTATAACATAACCCTAACCTTGACAAAACCCTTAACCTTAACCTTAACCTTAACCTTACCCTAAACCTTAACTTATCCTTAACCTTAACCTTAACCATAATCTTAACCTCAGGTTAAGGTTAACATTAAGGGTAAGGTTAGGGTTAAGGTTAGGGTAAGGTTAATATTAGGTTAAGGGCAAAGTTAAGGTTAAGGTTTGGGTTAAGGTCAAGGGTAAGGTTAAGGGTAAGGTTAGGGTAAGGTTAATATTAGGTTCAGGGTAAATTTAAGGTTAAGGTTAGGGTTACCTTATAGTTAAGGTCAAGGTTAAGGTTAAGGGTAAGGTTATTGTTATGTAAGGGTAAGGTTAAGGTTAAGGCTAAGAATAAGGGTAAAGTTAAGGTCAAGGTTATGGTTATGGGTAGGTTAAGGTTAAGGTTAAGGTTAAGGGTCGGTCAAGGTTAGGGTTAGGTTATAATTAAGTTCAAGGATAAGGTTAGGTTAAGGTTAAGGTTAAGGTTAAAGGTAAGGTTAAGATTATGGTTATGGTTAAGTTAATGGTTTTTTAAGGTTAGGGTTAGGTTATAGTTAAGGTTAGGTTATAGTTAAGGTTAAGGGTAAGACCTATAACCTTAACCTTGACCTTACCCTTAACATTAACCTTAACTTTAACCCTAACCTTGAATTTACCCTTAACCTAACCTTAAAATAACTTAACCTTAACCTTGACCTTAACCTAACCTTAACCTTAACCTTACCCTTAACCTTAACCTTATCTTAACCTTAAATTAACCTTAACCTTAACCTAATCTTAACCTTAACCATAACATTAACCTTAACCTTAACCTTAAACTTAATCTAAACTTAACCTTAACCTTAACCTTAACCTAACCTTGACCAAACCCTTAACCTTAACCTTGACCATAACCTTCCCCTAACCTTAACCTTAACTATAACCTAACCCTAACCTTGACCAAACCCTTCACCTTAACCTTAACCTAACCTTAACCTTGAACAAACCCTTACGCTTAACCTAACCTTAACCTTGACTTTATCCTTAACCTAATATTAACCTTAACGTTCCCCTAACCTTTACCAAACCTTAACCTTAACCTTAACTTACCCTAAGCTTAACCTTAACCTTAACCTTAACCTTAACTATAGCCTAACTCTAACTTTGACCAAAACTTAACCATAACCTTAACTTGAACCTTAACATAACTTTAACCTAACCTTAACCTTTACTTTACCTTTAACCTAACCTTAACCTTAACCTTAACCTTATCTTACCCTTAACCTTAACTTATCCTTAACCTTAACCTTAACCCTAACCTTGACCAAACCCTTAACATTAACCTTAACCTTATCCTTAACCTAACCTTAACCTTAAATAAAACCTTAACCTTAACCATAACCTTAACCTTAATCTAACCTTAACCTAACCTTAACCTTAACTTAACCTTGACCTTAACCCTAACCTTGACAAACCCTTAACCTTAAATTTAACCTTAACCTAACCTTAACCTTAACTTTACCCTTAACCTTTACCAAACCCTTAACCTTAACCTTAACCGTACTAAACCCTTTGTAATATTCCAGAATTTGCACATAGCAATTTGGAATATTAGATTTTACTACTCTCACCTAGAAGAGGAATAAATGGGTAAGGAATCCCATGAACAATAAAAATATGAATAATTTCCACTTTAAGAAGGAAGGGGATCACTTCAGGAGCTGAACTTTACACTTACAAGTGTGAACATGGGCAAAATAGATAAGGACATAGTCAAGTTTGACTAAGTCGACATGCATTCTTGACGAGGAAGAGATCATCTAAGAAAACTGGTTCAATGTGAACAAGGATCAGCCTAAGACACATATGCAAACTATATTGAAGATCCCTAGTGTGAAAAGAGGCAAGTCAACAGTGCAGCCACAAGAGGACGGAAGCAAGCTAGGGTAGCGCAGTTTTGAAAGAGGAAGCTTCATAAAGAAGTCACCTCAAAATTGTGTGGGGTCCGGGGTGAGGAGGCTCACCAAAGATAAAATGAAGGAAAATCAAAGGATATTTATTCATGTATTCAGATTTCTTGGTCTAGAGACCAATTGCATACTTTAGCTGTTTAGCCAGAGTTGCTGCACTACTTAGTGCAAATAATTCTCGTGTGGGAATTCCATCCTCTCTTTGGATCAACTTGCTTAAGGGATCAAGAGAGAAGGATTTGAGATTCATTTCAGTATTTTTCTTTGGGAAACTCTTCCATATTCAGCCACAACATAATATCCTTCAGAAACTACGTCCTTTATGTAGCAGCAGCAGTAACACAGCTGCACCCTTGGATTTTATGAAAATCTTTGAGGAGGAGGTGTTCATTTCCCTTCGAGAGTTCTAATAAGAGGCCTAGGGAAATTTATTTGTATTATTATGATATTTCATGTCATGTACAGCCATTTTTAATACATATATGCAGTAACTGTGTTATTTTCTACAGTACTGTTTGTTATTCATGTATTTTGCCGGAAACCTTTGACGCGTGTCTTTCTCCTTGTGTATAAGTGATTAAATCTCCATTTATTTGTTGTATGACTCATTTAAAATCTATATCAGACTTATATCATCATTTATTATAGAAACCATTCATAAAATATTCTCCTTATGCTTCAGTAAATTTCTGCATACTCCAAGTCATGGGAAATCAACAATTTTAAGCCTAGTCGAGAATGGAGGATCTGTTTAACTTAGCAATACAATTTTTTTTTTTCTGAAATTTGGCATGTGAATCCATATTGATCTAATATAACATATCCCAAAGAAATTACCCTTGTTTTTATGCATATTTCTGAATACAGTCATTTTAGTGCATGAAAATCTGCTTTTCCTCATCTTTTTGAGAATAAAAGCTAAGTAAGGGTTGCTGAAGTACTTGGAATTGGTTTCTAAGTGTTTGTAAACATGTTTTATGATATTTTAAGCACACATTCCTAAAATATGTGTTTTTCAGGCATCTCTTGTTGAGCAATCCCTTTTGGGATATTACAGTGGTATCAGAGCAAGATCTTTGGCTTAGCCTGTGGCTTCAAGCCAAAGTGATGACTTCCTGGAGGAGGAATATTTCAAGCTCTATAGACAGATTCTACATATGTCCAGGTAGCCTCTGGATCTCATCCTTTTTTCAAAGGTGACATATCCAGTAAATGCCCCTGTAGTCAATCTCTGGAATAGAATTTCGATATTCCTGAAAAGGGAACATTATAGTGGTATAAAAGAAGAGAAGAGAAGAGAATAAAAATATATCAAAATTATGGAGAGGATGAGCTTACTCTCATCCATTTTCATATCCAAGAAGAAAGAAGAAGAGAAATGCATTGAAACTCCAAAAGGGTTTCAAGGAGGAGAGAGCTGCAGTGAAACCTCAAGGTTTCAAGAGGCAGAAAAAGATGCATGCACTTCCTATTCTCATAGAGGAGGTGAAGAACAAGGAGACCACTTAGAGCATGATATCTTAAGTGGCTATTTGGCAGAATACAAGTGCCAACCTAGGGCTTTCAAAGAGACCCTAAATTTTCCTCAATTTATTCAACTGAGAGAAGAAAGAAGACTTTGCAGCAAAGGAGAGATCAACTATTGTCTAAATTTTATGGGTTAACTACAACAAGAGCTTGGGAAAGAAAGCTTGAGGAATTATTGATACTTCATCCAATGAAAGAGAGGGAGGTAGCAGTAGTTGCAGCTCTACACCTGGAGGGTGAAGCCAATTCTTGGTGGTGCAGTCACTTAAACCACACAAGGGTGAATTATTTTTCTGAGTTCACTCAAGAGCTAATCAGAAACTTTGATGAGGAAATATCAGAGGGGAGAAGACCCACACCACCATGGGAGGAGGCAAGTACCAGCGCTGCCATAACCTTGAGAGAGCAGCCTTCTACATTAGCAGTTGGTTCAACCAACACATTGAAGAGAGGACCTCTTGTAGCCATAGAAGATGTCCTAAAGACTCAAAGAGGTATGCATAAATTTCCATGTCTTAACATTTCAGGAAATTTTATGGAAAGGGTTGGAGATTTTTTTGCATATGGCCCAGGATCAAATGATATTGCTGAGATAAAGCAGCGGGATTGCACTGCACTGTGCAAGCTTGGAGGGTTCAAGGGAGAATTGAACCATCAACCTCATGCATCACTGTTGAGTTGCACACAACCCTTGAGGTTGAGGTGTGATATTTTGGAGAGAATCGTGAACCTGGAGGATGGAGTGAGCCTTGCTCCAAACAAATTCATGCAGAACCAAATGTTCATTCGGGAGTTGAGATATGAGATAGCCAAAACACCCTGGAGGAGAGTTACAGTGCTTTCAAGAGGTAGCAGCAAGGAGGCTTTTCTTTCAGCCCCTTTGGATCCTTATGGGTTCAAAATGATCATCAGCGAGAGATCTTCTCTAGGAGGTCTCCAAGGATTTTCATTTCAGCATCCCATGGAATGCAAGGAGAAAAATATGATATGGGAGGATGGTAGATCTCATTGGAGAAATACCAAGATGAAGAATTATGAGAAGCATCCACAAGGAGTTGAGTGGATGTGGATGGGATGCAAGAGGCTTGTAAACCACTTGCAAGTCTGTGACACTAGGCAGCAAGAGGCAATGTTGCATTGACTACTCTTGAGAAATTTTGGTCAACCTATGACATGTCCTTTTCCATGGGGTGAGAAAAGGAAGGAAGATGGGCAGGATACTTTCATCATGGGGCAACAAGGAGTGTGGATGCATTATGATGGTATGGTCATTTTTTTTTCACTGCATCAGTTGTATGATGGAGGTATGATGAGGCAACAAAGACATTTGTTGCTTTGGAGGATTGAGAGTGAGCAAGGGAAGATTTTCTCTCACATTTTGCATGATGTTGCAATGGGAGAAGATGGCAACATTATGAGAGGAGTCTTTGACATTGAACATGTCAAAGGATGGATTTATGAGTTGGAAGGAGCCTATTTTCATAGGACAATAGCACTGTCACTTGGAAGAATGAGCTTATTGGTGGCGTGTCCCCATGATCACTTCATATTTGATGAACTTGGTGGGCATAGAGGAGGTGAGATTGATAGAGTGGTGGATGGACCCATTGGTTGTTGTGATATGCTCTCCTTAACTTGGATGTCCAAGCATAAGAAGGAGGATTTTCATGGGGCATGTGATTCACTCCTCTTCAGATTTATGTGCCATACCACTATGGAGGATTCATATATGGATCCTATCACCATCTTGCTTTCATCACATGGTAAGAACTTTGTTGTTGAACTTATTGATTGTTCATCACTATATTTGTATACTCTTACCATTTCCTTGCAGTGCATTGCTCTACAAAGGGGCAAGTTTTTCTTTAGGATCCATGGTCCACCTTTGGCCAGCTATTATGATGGAGACAACCATCTAATGTATGATCTGGGGCAAGTATATGGTTGCCTCGTATGTGCTGAATTGACATATTCAGCCATCTACTATTTACTAGTGGGTGTGATGACTTATACAACAAGCCATTTGTCAAGAGACAACTTGGCATACCATTTTTGAAGCTGCAGTGGGGAAGACTATGTTGTGACCACTTGGGAGACTGTTGGTACCTTCCAGAAATACATATAACTTTTAGTATTTCTATCATTACGATGCTGATCATGATCTTATGTGTTGATGTTATCCTTTCCTATATGAGGAGCATGATTGGAGGAGGAACACATGGAGTGGGTATGTTCTTGGGGGAGGAGCATCCCCACACTTTTTTTATTGCATGCTCTAAGGGGAGCATGGGAGGAGACATGGCCTATACAAAAACATCTTTGTGTCCTAATGAGGAGGGCCATGAGGTGGATGAGATACCATATGGTGGTAGTTCCTTTTCCATCATGTATGTGATGGTTTGGGCCAGCTTGATGCACAGCGCTGGGAGAGGGACATTTGGAGGTTTAGCTTCCTTCTTGCCATTGGAGGGAAACATCATTTCAGCCTGAGATCAGAAAATTATCTACACTTATCTTAAGTGGAGAGGAAAGCAGCATGTGGTAGGCTACTATGTCTACCATGTCCGAAATTCGAGCCCACCTACTTTTCCGGAGCTTCAGGTGGAGGATGATTTGCATGAGTTACCATTTTGGAGGGTGGATCCTTTTTCTTGGTTGATAGCTTGGGGAGGAGAGATGCAAATGGGGATGATGAGTCCCAATCTATATCAGCCCTCATGCTCTAAGAGTATCTTCAAACATCCCATAGTTGCTTCCATGGATGTTCTACTGTCACCTAATGTCAGCTATTTAGATCGTTTACACACTTGGGAGGGGCAACTTGGAGATATGATGATGATGCAACACCTTGATATATGGAGGTTTCCATATTATGAGGTTGCTATAGGGGAGAAGAGGATGCTCTTCAGTCCTATCCTTGCAGTTGCTTCGGGACAAGCAACATTTGGGAGGGGAGGATTGTAATATTCCAAAATTTGCACATAGCAATTTGGAATATTATATTTTGCTACTTTCACCTAGAAGAGGAATAAATGGGTAAGGAAGCCCATGAAAAATAAAAATATGAATAATTTCCACCTTAATAAGGAAGGGGATCACTTCAGGAGCTGAACTTTACACTTACAAGTGTGAACATGGGCAAAATAGATAAGGACATAGTCAAGTTTGACTAAGTCAACATGCATTCTTGAGGAGGAAGAGATCACCTAAGCAAACCAGTTCAATGTGAACAAGGATCAGCCTAAGACACATATACAAACTAGATTGAAGATCCCTAGTGTGAAAAGAGGCAAGTCAACAGCGCAGCCACAAGAGGAGGGAAGCAAGCTAGGGCAGCACAGTTTTGAAAGAGGAAGCTTCATGAAGAAGTCACCTCAACATTGTGTGGGGTCTGGGGTGAGGAGGATAACCAAAGATAAAAGGAAGGAAAAGTATAAAAGGATATTCATTCATGTATTTAGATTTATCGGTCTAGAGACCAATTGCATACTTCATCTGTTTAGCCGGAGTTGCTGCACTGCTTAGTGCAAAGAATTCCCGTGCAGGAATTCCATCCTCTCTTTGGATCAGCTTGCTTAAGGGATAAAGAGAGAAGGATTTGAGATTAATTTTAGTATTTGAATTTGGGACACTCTTTCATATTCAGACACAATTCATTCTCCTTCAGAAACTGCGTCCTTTATGTAGCAACAGTAGCAGCATAGCTGCACCCTTGGATTTTATGCAAATCTTTGAGGAGGAGGTGTTCATTTCCCTCTGGGAGTTATAATAAGAGTCCTAGGGACATTTATTTGTATTATTCTGATATTTCATGTCATTTATATACATTTTTAATACAGAGATGCAGTAACTACGTTATTTTCTGTAGTACTATTTGTAATTCATGTATTTTGCCGGAAACCTTTGCCGGGTGTCTTTCTCCTTGTGTATAAGTGATTAAATCTCCATTTATTTTCTGTATGACTAATTTAAAATATATATCAGACTTATATCATCATTTATTATAGAAAAAATTCATAAAATATGCTCCCTATGCTTCATTAAATTTCTGCATACTCCAAGTCATGGGAAATCAACAATTTTAAGCCTAGTCGGGAATGGAGGATCTGTTTAACTTAGCAAAACACATTGTTTTTGGCTGAAATTTGGCATGTGAATCCTTATTGACCTAATATAACATATCCCAGATCCATGACCCTTTTTTTTATGCATATTTCTGAATACGGTCATTTTAGGGCATGAAAAGCTGCTTTTCCTCATCTTTTTTAGAATAAAAGTTGACTAAGGGTTTCTGCAATACTTGGAATTGGTTTTTGAGTGTTCTTAAACACCTTTTATGATAGCTAAATCACACATTCCTGAAAAATACATTTTTCAGGCATCTCTTGCTGAGAAATCCCTTTTGGGATATTATACCCTTGACTTTACCCTTAACCTTAACTTTACCCTTAACCTAACCTTACCCTTAACCTTAACCTTAACCTGACCAAACCTATAAGCTTAACTATAACCTAACCCTAACCTTGACGAAACCCTTAACATTAACCTTAACCTTAACCTTTACCTAACCTTAACATTAACCTTAACCATAACCTTAATCTTAACCTTATCTTAACCTTTACCTTCACTATAACCTAACCTTAACCTTGACCTTAACTATAACATAACCCTAACCTTGACCAAACCCATAACCTTAACCTTAACTTTATCTTAACCTTAACCTTCACTATAACCTAACCTTAACCTTAACCTAACCTTGACCTTAACCTTATCTTACCCTTAACATAACTTTAACCTTAACTATAACCTAACCCTAAGTTTAACCTTAACCTTAACCTAACCTTCATCTTAACCTTAACCTTAAACTTAACCTAACCTTAACCTAACCTAACCTTAACCTTTACCTAACCCTAACCTTACCCTAACCTTACCCTTAACCTTACACTTAACCTTAACCTTAACCATAATCTTAACCTCAGGTTAAGGTCAAGGTTAAGGTTACGTTAATGGTAAAGTACAGGTTAAGGTTAGGTTAAATTTAATATTAGGTTAAGGGTAAAGTGAAGGCTAAGGTTAAGGTTAAGGGTTTGGTCAAGGTTAAGGGTTAGGTTAAGGTTAAGGTTAGGTTAACTGTAAAGTCAAGGTTAAGGTAAAGTTAAGGTTAGGGTTAGGTTTTAGTTAAGGTTAAGATTAGGTCAAGGTTAAGGTTAAGGGGATAAGGTTAACGATAAGGTTAAGGTTAAGGTTACAAGTTTAGTTAGGTTAAGGTTAAGGTTAAGGTTACAGGTTTAGTCAGGTTAAGGTTAAGGTTAAGGGATTGGTCAAGGTTAGGGTTAGGTTATAGTTAAGGTTAAGGTTAAGGGTAATTTTATAGTTAGGTTAAGGTTAAGGTTAAGGTTAGGATAAGGTTAAGCTAAAGTTAAGGTTAAGGGTTTGGTCAAGGTTAGTGTTAGGTTATAGTTAAGGTTAAGGTCAAGGTCAGGTTAAGTTAAGGTTAAGGTCAAGGTGAAGGGTAAGGTTAAGGTTAGGTTAAGGTTAAGATTAGCTTAAAGGTATAGTTAAGGTTAACGTTAGGTTAAGGGTAAAGTTAAGGTTAAGGTTAGGGTTAAGGTTAGGGTTAGGTTATAGTTAAGGTTAAGGTTAAGGGTTTGGTCAAAGTTAGGGTTATGTTATAGTGAAGGTTAAGGTTAAGTTAAGCGTAAAGTCAAGGTTAAATTTAGGTTAAGGTTAAGATTAAGGGTAAGGTCAAGGTTAAGGTTACATGTCTTAACCTTAACCTTTAATACAACCTAACCTTAACCTTGACCTTAACCTGAACCTTAACCTAACCTTAACCATAACCTTAACCTTAACCTTGACCTTCACCCTTAACCTTAACCTATCCTTAACCTTAACCTTGACCTTAACATTAACCTAAACTTAACCATAAACTTAACCTTAACCTTAACCTTAACCTTTACCTTTACCTTAACCTTGAATTTAACTATAACCTAACCCTAACCTTGACCAAACCCTTAACCTTGACCTGACTAAACCTGTAAAATTAACCTTAACCTTAACCTTTACCCTTAACCCTAACCTTACCCTTAACCTTAACCTAAGGTTAAGATTATGGTTAAGGTTAAGGTTAAGGATAATTTATGGTTAAGGATAAGGTTAAGGTTAAGGTTACGGGTTTAGTCAGATTAAGTTTAAGGTTAAGGGTTTGGTCAAGGTTAGGCTTAGGTGATAGTTAAGGTCAAGGTTAAGGTTAAGGTTATGGTTAAGGTTAAGGTTAGGTTAAGGTTAAAGTTAAGGTTAAGGTTAAGTTAAGGTTAAGATTAGGTTAAGGGTAAGGTTAAGGTTATGGTTAGGGTAAGGTTAAGGTTAGGTTAAGTGTAAAGTTAAGGCTAAGGTTATGGTTAAGGTTAGGCTAATTTTCAGGTTAAGGTTAAGGTTAGGTTTAAGGTTAGGGAAGGTTGAGGTTAAGGTTTGAATTTACCCTTAACCTAATTTTAACCTTAACCTTATCTTAACATTAACCTTAACTTATCCTTAACCTTAGCCTTAACCTTAACCTTAACCTTAACCTTGACCTAACCGTAACCTTAACCTTGACTATTGAAGAGGTAAATCCCCTCTGCAGACAGAGGCGATCCCACTAGCCCGGATCGGGTCTAGCGACAATCAAGTCACGCAATGACATTGGTTCCTAGTTACAAAAATACAAAGATCGCGATGAGTAGCCTACCTCAAATCCCACACAATCGTTGTTGAAGATAAGATGATGTTTCCCATCCCTCGCTTGACAGATCACGATCCTTCCGTTCGACATGTCCAAACACCTGTACAAATGCAGGGAAACAACGACATAAAATGTAAAAGCTAAAGCATGTAACGATATATCAGTCAGAGAGGATAATTCATTGCATTACATAAAGAAATGAACACATGAATGGAACCAAAATCAGAGTCACTTATATTATAAATGACAAAAGGGAGATTACAACCAAATGCTCTTATGCTATGATCTTCCTTCAGCGGGGCTGACAGCGGAGCATGTCTCAAAAAATCCTGTCGGGAGTCTAGATGAAGCTCTCTCTCTTCAGCTTGGCTCTCAATAGTTTCCTGGCTATAGTTTCCTTCCTAAAAGTTCAGCTAGAACATGTTCAAACCTTCAGCCATTTAGCTTCTTCAACTTGTTCAACTAGCACATGAATGGAAGATGGCTATATTTATAAAGGAGAGGAGGGGGTTGGGATCCCTACAATAGTGGAAAGGAGGCGTTATCCCTTGGGAGGTTTCCCCATAAGGTGGAACCAAGAGGCCAAAGGAGGAAGGCCGTGGTTATTCAGTCGAACCACTCCTTATGACTCATCCACAAAGTTGTTGTAATCAAAACTTCGCCTCTTTTTTTTTTGAAAAAACTTTCCATAAGTAGATTGGCACAAGTGCTTAACTGGGACAGAGCCCTAGCTGGTGCGGGCTTAGTGTTAATTTTCCTCATTGGCACGAGGGCATAACGGGCTACCAGCGCCAAGGCAAAAATAGGTGTTTTTAGTGGTTTTCTCAGGAAATGGTCAACAGAAGTATTGTTGTCCTCATGGAAAGGGATGCAATGATGGTATTTGCAAGGCATGACACTGCTTATTGGTCACAGAAATGACCCTCCAATGGGTGAGATGGGGATTTCAGGGATAGTGACAAATTACTGTGTAACAGATGCCCCCATAAAGCATGAGGTCTGAGAGAGAGAGAGGGGTGAAATGCTTTATGAGAATGCGCCCAACTGAAAACACTGCCGTCGGAAGACCTACAAGATCAACTTGCTTAAGGGATCAAGAGAGAAGTATTTGAGCTTCATTTCAGTATTTGGCTTTGGGCCACTCTTCCATATTTAGCCAGAATGTAGTCTCCTTCAGAAACTACGTCCTTTATGCAGCAACACAGCTGCACCCTTGGATTTTATGCAAATATTTGAGGAGGAGGTGTTCATTTCCCTCTGGGAGTTCTAATAAGAGGCCTAGGGCCATTTATTTGTATTATTATGATATTTCATGTCATGTACAGCCATTTTTAATACATATATGCAGTAACTGCATTACTTTCTGCAGTATTGTTTGTTATTCATGTATTTTGTCGGAAAACTTTGTCGGGTGTCTTTCTCCTTGTGTATAAGTGATTAAATATCCATTTATTTGCTGTATGACTCATAGAAAATATATATAAGATTTATCTCATCATTTATTATAGAAACCCTTCAGAAAATATGCTCCCTACGCTTCATTAAATTTCTGCATAATCCAAGTCATGGGAAATCAACAATTTTAAGCCTAGTCGGGAATGGAGGATTTGTTTAACTTAGCAAAATGCCTTTTTTTTTGCTAAAATTAGGCATGTGAATCCCTATTGACCTAATATAACATATCCCAAATCCATGACCATTTTTTTTATGTATATTTCTGAATACAATCCTTTTAGGGCATGAAAAGCTCCTTTTCCTCATATTTTTTAGAATAAAAGTTGAGTAAGGTTTGTTGCAGTACTTGGAATTGGTTTTTGAGTGTTTTTAAACACCTTTTATGATAGTTGAAGCACACATTCCTGAAAATTTTATTTTTCAGACATCTCTTGCTGAGAAATCCCTTTTGGGATATTACACCCTTGACTTTACCCTTAACCTTAACTTTACCCTTAACCTAACCTTACCCTTAACCTTAACCTTAACCTTACCAAACCCATAACCTTAAATATAACCTAACCTTAACCTTGAAAAAACCCTTAACATTAACCTTAACCTTTACCTAACATTAACCTTAACCTTAACCTTATCTTAAACTTTACCTTCACTATAACCTAACCTTAACCTTGACCTTAACTATAACCTAACCCTAAACTTGACCAAACCCATAACCTTAACCTTAACTTTATCTTAACCTTAACCTTCACTATAACCTAACCTTAACCTTGACCTTAACCTTATCTTACCCTTAACATAACCTTAACCTTAACTATAACCTAACCCTAAGTTTAACCTTAACCTTAACCTAACCTTCACCTTAACCTAACCTTAACCTTAACCTTAACCATAACCTTAAACTTAATCTTAACCTTACCTTAACCTTAACCTTAACCTTAACCTAACCTAACCTTAACCTTAACCTAACCCTAACCTTACCCTTAACCTTACACTTAACCTTAACCTTAACCATAATCTTAACCTTAGGTTAAGGTCAAGGTTAAAGTTACGTTAATGGTAAAGTCAAGGTTAAGGTTAGGTTAAAGTTAATATTAGGTTAAGGGTAAAGTTAAGGCTAAGGTTAAGGTTAAGGGTTTGGTCAAGGTTAAGGTTAAGGTTAGGTTAAGGGTAAAGTCAAGGTTAAGGTAAAGTTAAGGTTAGGGTTAGGTTTTAGTTAAGGTTAAGATTAGGTCAAGGTTAAGGTTAAGGGGGTAAGGTTAAGGATAAGGTTAAGGTTAAGGTTACAAGTTTAGTCAGGTTAAGGTTAAGGTTAAGGTTAAGGTTACAGGTTTAGTCAGGTTAAGGTTAAGGTTAAGGGATTGGTCAAGGTTAGGGTTAGGTTATAGTTAAGGTCAAGGTTAAGGTTAAGGGTAATGTTATAGTTAGGTTAAGTTTAAGATTAAGATTAGGAAAAGGTTAAGGTAAGGTTAAGGTTAAGGGTTTGGTCAAGGTTAGTGTTAGGTTATATTTAAGGTTGAGGTTAAGGTTTGGTTAAGGTTAAGATTAGCTTAAAGGTATAGTTAAGGTTAAGGTTAGGTTATGGGTAAAGTTAAGGTTAAGGTTAGGGTTAAGGTTAGGGTTAGGTTATAGTTAAGGTTAAGGTTAAGGTTAAGGTTACGAGTATAGTAAGGTTAAGGTTAAGGGTAAGATTAAGGCTAAGGTTAAGGTTAAGGTTACGAGTATAGTAAGGTTAAGGTTAAGGGTAAGATTAAGGCTAAGGTTAAGGTTAAGGGTTTGGTCAAGGTTAGGGTTATGTTATAGTGAAGGTTAAGGTTATGTGTCTTAACCTTAACCTTTTTAATACAACCTGAACCTTAACCTTAACCTTAACCTAAACCTTAACCTAACCTTAACCTTAACCTTGTCCTTCACCCTTAACCTTAACCTATCCTTAACCTTAACCTAAACTTAACCATAAAATTAACCTTAACCTTCACCTTTACCTTTACCTTGACTTTAACTATAACCTAACCCTAACCTTGACCAAACCCTTAGCCTTAACCTTGACCTGACTAAACCTGTAAAATTAACCTTAACCTTAACCTTTACCATTAACCCTAACCTTACCCTTAACCTTATCCTTAACCTGAGGTTAAGATTACAGTTAAGGTTAAGGTTAAGGATAAGTTAAGGTTAAGGGTAAGGTTGAGGTTAAGGTTACAGGTTTAGTCAGGTTAAGGTTAAGGTTAAGGGTTTGGTCAAGGTTAGGCTTAGGTTATAGTTAAGGTCAAGGTCAAGGTTAAGGTTAAGGTTAAGGTTTTGGTTAAGGTTAAGGTTAGGCTAAGGGTAAAGCCAAGGTTAAGGTTAAGTTAAGGTTAAGATTAGGTTAAGGGTAAAGTTAAGGTTATGGTTAGGGTAAGGTTAATGTTAGGTTAAGTGTAAAGTTAAGGTTAAGGTTATGGTTAAGGTCAGGCTAATTTTCAGGTTAAAGTTAAGGTTAGGTTTAAGTTTAGGGAAGGTTAAGGTTAAACTTAAGGTTAAGGTTAAGGTTTTACTTTACCCTTACCCTAATTTTAACCTTAACCTTAACCTTAACCTTGACCTAACCGTAACCTTAACCTTGACTGTTGAAGAGGTAAATCCCCTCTGCGGATAGAGGCAATCCCACTAGCCTAGATCGGGTCTAGCAACAATCAAGTCACGCAATGACATTGGTTCCTAGTTACAAAAAGACAAATATCACAATGAGTAGTCTACCTCAAATCCCACGTAATCGTCGTTGAATAAAATATGATGTTTCCCATCTCTCACTTGACAGATCACGATCCTTCCGTTCGACACATCTGAGCACCTATACACATGCAGGGAAACAACGACATACAACATAAAATCTAAAGAATGTAACCATATATCAGTCAGAGAGGATATAATTCATTGCATTACATAAAGAAATGAACACATGAATGGAACCAAAATCAGAGTCGCTTATATTATAAATGACAAAAGGGAGATTACAACCAAATGCTTTGATGCTATGATCTTCCTTCGGTGGGGATGACAGCTAAGCGTGTCTCAACAAAGCTTGTTGGGAGTCTGGACGAAGCTCTCTCTCTTCGGCTTAGCTCTCAATAGTTTCCCAGCTATAGTTTCCTTCCTACAAGTTCAGCTAGAACATGTTCAAACCTTCAACCATTCAGCTTGTTCAAATTGTTCAACCAGCACATCAATGGAAGATGGCTATATTTATAGAGGAGAGGAGGGGGTTGGGATCCCTACAATGGTGGAAGGGAGGCCTTATCCCTTGGGAGGTTTCCCCATAAGGTGGAACCAAGACGCCAAAGGAGGAAGGTCGTGGTTATTCAGTCGAACCACTCCCTATGACTCATCCACGAAGTTGTTGTAATCGAAACTTCGCCTCTTTTTTTTTTAATTTCCATAAGAATATTGGCACCAGTGCTTAACTAGGATAGAGCTAGCTGGCATGGGCTCATTGTTAATTTTCCTCATTGGTGCGAGGGCATAACAGGCTACCAGCGCCAAGGCAAAAACAGGTGTTTTTAGTGGTCTGCTCAGGAAATGGTCAACAGAAGGATTGTTGTCCTCATGGAAAGGGATGCAATGATGGTATTTGCAAGGCATGACACTGCTTATTGGTCATATAAATGACCCTCCAATGGGTGAGATGGGGATTGCAGGGATAGTGAAAAATTACTGTGTAATAGATGCCCCGTAAAGCATGAGGTACGAGAGAGAGGGAGGGGTGAAATTCCTTATCAGAATGCGCCCAACTAAAAACACTGCCATCGGAAGACCTGCGAAGAAAAATACAATTGATATCTCTAATACATGATATGTGTCATGGGCACATCCATCCATAATAGAGTGTACAATAACCGGGATCCAAGGTATGGACGTACCCATCTAGTGAAGAAGGATCAACAAGTAGAATCAGGTATGGTCACAACCATCCAGTCAAATGAGTCATGTAACTAATCATGATAATCCACAAAAATCCATAGCCTTGATTTCATCAGAAAAAATCCAGGGTCTTGCGCTTCATCTCGACCCGAACAGAGTACAAGTCCGAGCATGTGAATAAGTGAGCTGAAGTCGAACATGCAAGAACATCGTCTGATTACCAGCCAATAATGAAAGTCGTTAATAGACACGAGAGGAAGCACCAATATTGAGGATGGCCCTCAAGGTACTATAGGTACAATCCATGGAATGTGAACAGTGAGCTGGCATCAAACACCCACAGAATCATCCAATCAAAGGACAATAATGAAAACCTTGTGTCGAATGTGAAGAACCTGCCATTGAGGCATGCAGGCTCCAAGGCACCGGAAAGGAGTCTCTAAACCAACTTCCTAGATAATGAGTTGAAGTCAACAGGAAGTGAACTTGATCAAAGGTGGGCCATAATGTTTCCCACATCATCTATGGGAGACAGAGGAACATGATGTTTTTGAATAAAGATCAGTAGAGAATCAGAGGGTGGTTGAAAACTGCAGAGTCCAACTTCTCTTGAACATATCAGCGGCATGACACTGGATTTGGCAGTATTTGAAATCAAAAGATCTGAGGTCATGATGACATGGAAAAGAACAGATGAGCAGTCAAAAGAGATTACCCAAACCCATGGAGGCAAGGATAAAATGAGATGAGATGTCCCCAACCCGACACGAATGCAGACAAGTGCCATGTTCAAGAGGGACATACTGCCGACACGACGATGATACTAGTTCCATTTTCCACCACCATTTCTGGCGAGTACCCCAATTATTTTTGGAAACAAGCTTGAAGGGGATAGCATATGCTTGCGATATAAGTTTGTCCTTCAGAAAAATCCAACCTAGTACATTTAACGAGCCCTAGGAAGGAGGAACTCGAGCAACGTCATTACGACGGAGTCTAATGTCATCAGTTTTTAACGAGTCTGAAAAAGGAAGAACTCAGCGTATTTTCATGTTTATAGAGTTTGAAAAGACAGCAGAAAAGAAAACTCCAACAGTCCCTTTTCATAGATAGTCTCGTAGATCCGAAGAGGTAGAAAACTATGTCTGAGAGAACCTCCTAGTCGCGATAGGCTAGGGTATTCCTTTTTCATAAATAATCTATCCCAGCCCGAAAAAGGGGTAAATGTATACTAAGTAGATGTCGTTTCGCAGCCAATTTAACGAGCTCAAAATGACAAGCGACTCGACAATATTTTCAGTTTTAGAGAGTAAAAAAAGAGCTGAAAGATGACTCCTCCTGGAGGAAAGAGTGGTATAAAGGGTAGAAACTAGTTCCGGTAATGGTGGAACTACTCAGAACAAAAAAAGGTCAAGAGGTTGGCTAACAAGACCACTCATCGCAACAGTTCCTCAGGATTGGGTAAAACAACCAGGTGAAGGCATATGATCGGCCAAGAAGATAGTGACAGTGGAGTGATAAAACCAAGGCTCATCTGGCAAAAACAAGCTGATAAAATGGAAATCACAAGAGGTAAAATGGGAATGGTTTCATTTAACACAAGCTTGAAATCAGAAAACTCTGCGTGAAGTTGGTTTCATTTTTACACAAGGTTGAAACAAAGATAAACTATGCTTGAAACCGGTTTCATTTTTACACAAGCTTGAAATGGAAACAACTATGCTTGAAAAATTAAGCATGCCCCCAGCAATGTGACTCAATTCGAGGTACATTCCCCCCAAGCTTCAATCCATATGAAAGGTAGATGGAGTGAAGGTTCAAGTTATGAGATTAAGATAAAGACTCGACTGGGATTTCACAAGATCTTATCAAAGACTCGAATTTAATGGGAACGTGTTTCATTGTTTTAAAGAGGTTGATACATTAAAAGAACTATCCTCGTGAGCTAATTCATTTTTTAAATGAGGTTGAAATAGAAGATGAAATATCCTTGGGAGAGATTGTTTCATTTTTTAAGGAGCTTGACTCAAGAAAATGAACTCTGCTCTGGCCGACCTTGTTTCATTTTTTAAGGAGCTTGACACAAGAAAACGAACTCTAATCTGACCAGCTTGTTTCATTTTTTAAGGAGCTTGACACAAGAAAAATAACCCTGCTCTGACCAACCTTGTTTCATGGTTTAAGGAGCTTGACACAAGAAAACTAACTCTACTCTTACGAGCTTGTTTCATTTTTTAAGGAGCTTGACACAAGAAAACAAACTCTGCTCCGACCAGCTTGTTTCATTTTTTCAGGAGCTTGACACAAGAAAAAGAACCCTGCTCCGACCGACCTTGTTTCATGGTTTAAGGAGCTTGACATAAGAAAACAAACTCTGGTCTGACGAGCTTGTTTCATTTTTAAGGAGCTTGACACAAGAAAACAAACTCTGATTCAACCAGCTTGTTTCATTTTTTAAGGAGCTTGACACAAGAAAAAGAACCCTGCTCCGACCAGCTTGTTCATTTTTTAAGGAGCTTGACACAAGCAGATGAACCATGCTCCGACAAACTTTTTTCATTTTTTAACGAGCTTGAAACAATAAAAAAAGCCATGCTCTGAAGACCTTGTTTCATGTTTTAACGAGCTTGACACAAGAAAATGAACTATGCTCTAAAGAGCTATCATGATGAATAAGGATTCATGGTTTCCAAGAGTTCCATGTATGATGGGATAAAAAAATCTCAGAAATCAAGACCCAATGCCCCCAACACCTGATGCACAATGACACTATCACTAAATGCAGGCACGGGATAGGTAGCCACATAATTGACATGCGGCGGGGATGACACAATCGACGGATAAATATCTGGAAAAGATTATGGTGGACTAGCTGCCATATTGGGACCAAAAAAAGCAAGTTGATCGATGGTCACAATCCGACCTTGGTGCGGAAAACACATCACACGAAAGAGGGAGGAGACAAGTGCTCCCATGGCATAATTATAATCATGGCCCAGGAGTAAATTAAAATCCAAGGGTCCAACAACAACCATCACGTCCATATGGACAGTTTTCCCTCCCAAAGTAACGAGTAACTTCAGAAGGATCCCTAAGGGTTAACTAGTTCCTCTGTTAAATGCCAACAGATTCTGCATAACAGGCACAAGCAATGGTGAACCGAAAGCTTTCCAAGTAGTCGAGGATAAAATACTAACATACATGCCTTCATATATAATGGTGCTGGGTACAACCAAATCAAAGATCTGTATTTTTATCTCAAAATACACATAGGATGGAAGGAGGTATCCTACAAATTGACTCCAATCAAAGGAAGCGACCAAACTACTCAAAGGGGCTACCATCAAACTGAGATGGTCTTCCCCTGGTGTTACGGAAGAAGAAGGAGCATCCTCCATGACCTCCATCACTAAGTCGGGAGGGGAATCCTCTGGGACCTCCATCATGGGAGGCAGATGAGCAGCTTCTTGAGGTATAGGGACAGGAGAATATTTCTCCAAATCGAAGGAATCTGAAGAAACAAGAAGAAAATGAGGAGTGTCAGATCCACTCTCAACGAAAAAGACCTGGTGTACTGCAGACGGGGCCAGCTCAACCGATCCCATGACCAATGTTTGGTCAGGGATGGATTCATGAATTTGAATTTCTGAGGGAGCGAGATCGACCAAGTATGACTCTTGACCAATCGTTGAATCAACTAGTGGAGGACTCGAAGAGAGCTTCTGGTAACCAACAGGAAGGCAGGGTGCAGAAATAATAAAGTTGTCCAAAACTCTCTTGGCTTCATCCATGTACAGACAAAGGTGAATGGGATGATGCCCTTCACACAAATTATAGGGATTAGAAAGATTACCCTACTTCTTAGGAGCTTTACCAGCACTAGCTGAAGACGTGCCCCCAACCTGACTCTCGAAAGCCAAATGCAAAGGCGGACGACCATTGGATGATACTTCGAGCACCTTGGGAATGCTAGGGAAATCTCGAAGAAGATGGTTTCCCTGGCACAACATGCAAGGGAACTTAACTTTCCATGGAGGGTTGGAAGGTTCATCAAGAGGAGATGTTTTAGAAGCAATAGTTGTAGCCTTAGCCTCTCTCTTATCGGACTTCTTCTTCTTAGTCTTCTTCTTCTTCTTCTTCTTAGCCACCTGGGTACTAGAATCCAAACTTTCACCAGGCGAAGTAGAAGATGAGGACGAAGAAACAAGCGAAGAAGGGGAGAGGTCCACCTTTGAATCAACATGGCGTTGCTCAGGCGGAGGAGTGGATGGTATAGTAGCTGGAACATTCGAGACCACAGAGGTTGAAAACAACCAAATAGGCAACCCAACAGTTAACCCAGGAAGGGACAATGTTTCCATATAAGGAGCACCAACATTCCCAAAAGGAGGGAAATGACCAGGATTCCCATAGGAGGGGATTCCTTGGTTGGTGAGATCTGGAAAGTTTTCCATCGGAAACAACTTTAGAACCACACCCTAAGGAAACTAACTTTAACCAGGAATATTTTGTGGGCAGTTAATTTTTAAAAAATTGAAACAAAACTCTATCGTTTCATATTTTAAGAGTCAAGAAATGAGTAAAATATGACTCTATCTCTTTCAGTTTGAAAACAAGCGTGAAAGGACAAGCGCTTGATGATATTTTCAAATTTAAGGAGTCAGTAAAGATCAAAACGACTGCTTTGGTAATCTAGGTAAATCGGTGTACCAAATATTTGTGAACTGCAATATACACCTTGGTGATCAAATGAAAGAGAAATGACCAAGGACTTAACGTACGTGCAGGTAGTCTCCCTGAATGTTGTGTTCGTTGTATCATGGTAAAAGGCGGCAGACTAGGCTTCCTACGGATAAAGGATAGAAACCTAATGGGGTCTACTTTTATATACACAACGGTACGGTGAGCACAAGTCCATACTAGTGTTGTCTAAAGCTAGATGGGGAACGACAACTACTATGTTTAATGACGCCGGAACACATCACTAGCCTAGACCAATAAAATGTCTCGTGAGATTTCAATTCTTCCTTAGGTTAATTCAATAAATTTTATGGTTGATCTTCAATTATGTCTCAGTTTCAAGGCCCTACCGCATGTCATCTGAAAATCTCCTATATGTAGCTATATGAGAAAGGAAATATTTCAATTCGATGAATGCTATCTAGTTAAGGGAAGAGCTTCAAACAATGATGAAACAAATAGAAATACTGAAAACAAAAATTTTTCCAAACTATATGACTTTCACTATCCAAAAGTAATCTCAAACATCCAATGATGCAAATAATGCAATGTAATCTATGCAAAATCCTCTTTTTCGAAAATTATGCAATTGTAATATATGCACAATTTCCTTTTCCTTTTCAAATGATAAGAATGCACTCAATGCATTTTTTGATGAGAATCTACTTAATGCATGCTTTTAATGAAAAATAATGCACTCGATGTGATTTTTAGCTTTCAATCATTAAAAAATGTGATCTAAGTTCAATGATAAATCTCAAAAATACTTTTCAATCCAATGTGATCTAATGCATTTTAACGAAAAGAAAATTTGGAGACAAAAACTAAATGAACACAAATCTCCTTAATGGAAGGATGAATGCAAAAAGGATGCAAAACCACACTAAGAATGCAATCGTTGTTTTAAGCGCTTTGTAACGAAATTCCTCAAAAGGCTACAAGACATATGAGGTCAAGCACAAAATGGACTTCCAAAGCATGAGTTCAAAACAAGGCATTCATTCCCTTTTACATCAAGCAATCAGAAAAATGACACCAGGACCAAAACTCAATCTCAAGGAGGCCAAACACAAGCAAACCATAACACCAAGCAGAGTTGGCGCACCTGTTTGGCAGTAATTTGCACCAAAAAGGCATTGGCGCTGGGGTCTAACTAGCAACAAGCACCAGTTGGCATGACTGTCAAAAGCTAAACCGCGCCAATCAAGTTTACTATGGGAAAAATATGAAAAAGGACAAATAGAGACTGGATTAGGTCTTCTGGGGGTTGAACAGGGGTTTGAAACCAAAGGAGGCGAACCAGAAGAGCAAATAAATCAATCAAAAGCCAAAAACAACCAAAAGAATAAATACTAACTCGAACTAACTCCCCAGTGGAGTTGCCAGTTTGTTGAAGAGGTAATTCCCCTCTGCGGACAGAGGCGATCCCGCTAGCCCAGATCAGGTCTAGCAACAATCAAGTCATGCAATAAAGTTGGGTCCTAGTTACAAAAATACAAAGATCGCGATGAGTAGCCTACCTTAAATCCCACGCAATCGTCATTGAAGAAAAGATGATGTTTCCCGTCGCTCACTTGATAGATCACAATCCTTCATTTCGACACGTCTGAACACCTGTACACATGCAGGGAAACAATGACATACAACATAAAATCTAAAACATATAACCATATATCAGTCAGAGAGGATATAATTCATTGCATTACATAAAGAAATGAACACATGAATGGAACCAAAATCAGAGTCACTTATATTATAAGTGACAAAAGGGAGATTACAACCAAATGCTTTGACGCTATGATCTTCCTTCGGCGGGGTTGACAGTGGAGTGTGTCTCAACAAAGCCTGTTGGGATTTTGGATGAAGCTCTCTCTCTTCGGCTTTGCTCTCAATAGTTTCCCGGCTATAGTTTCCTTCCTACAAGTTTAGCTAGAACATGTTCAAACCTTCAGCCATTCATCTTGTTCAACTTGTTCAACTAGCACATCAATGGAAGATGGCTATATTTTTAGAGGAGAGGAGGGGGCTAGGATCCCTACAATAGTGGAAGGGAGACCTTATCCCTTAGGAGGTTTCCCCATAAGCTGGAACCAAGAGGCCAAAGGAGGAAGGCCGTGGTTATTCAGTTGAACCACTCCCTATGACTCATCCATGAAGTTGTTGTAATCGAAACTTCGCCTCTTTTTTTTTTTTTTAATTTCCATAAGCAGATTGGCGCGGGTGCTTAATTGGGACAGAGCGCCAGATGTTGCAGGCTCAGTTTTAATTTTCCTCATTGGCATGAGGGCATAACGGGCTACCAACGCCAAGGCAAAAACAGGTGGTTTTAGTGGTCTGCTCAGGAAATGGTCAACAGAAGGATTGTTGTCCTCATGGCAAGGGATGAAATGATGGTATTTTCAAGGCATGAAAGTGCTTATTGGTCACAGAAATGACCCTCCAATGGGTGATATGGGGATTGCAGGGATAGTGACAAATTACTGTGTAACATTGACCTAACCATAACATTAACCTTAACCTTAACCTTACCTCCTTAACCTTAACGGTATCTTACCCTTAACCTTAACCATAACCTTAAACTTGAATTTACCCTTAACCTAACATTAACCTTAACCTTAACCTAACCCTAACTTTGATCAATCCCTTAACCTTAGCATCAACCTGACTAAATCTGTAACCTTAACCTTAAACTTACCCTTAACCTTCACATTAAGCTTGAATTTACCCTTAACCTAACCTTAACCAAACCTTACCTATAACCTAACCCTAAATTGACCAAACTCTTAACCTTAACCTAACCTTAACCTAACCTAACCTTAACTTTACCCTTAACCTAAGCTTAACCTTAACCTTATCCTAACCTTCACCTAACCTTAACCATAACCATAACCTCAACTAAAACCTTCCCCTAACCTCAACCCTAACCTTAAAATTAACTTTACCCTTAACCTAATCTTAACCTTAACTATAATCTAACCCTAACCTAAACCTTAACCATAAAATTATCTTTACCCTTAAGCTTAACGTTAACTATAACCTAACCCTAATCTTGAACAAACCCTTACCCTTAACCTAACCTTAACCCCGACCTTAACCTAACCTTAAACTTAACTTTACCCTTAATCTAATCTTAACCTTAACGTAACCTTAACCTTAATGTAACCTTAACCTTAACCTAACCGTAAACTTAACCTTACATTAATTAACCTAACTTAACCTTAACCTTAACCTTGACCTTGACCTTGACCTTAACCTTACCCTAACCTTACCCTTAACCTTCACCTTAACCTTGACTTTAACCTTAACCTTCCCCTAACCTTAACCCTAACCTTAACCCTTACCTAAACCTTAAGTTTACCCTTAACCTAACCTTAACGTTAACCTTACCCTTAACCTTCACCCTTAACCTTAACCTAACACTAATCTTGACAAACCCTTAACCTTAACCTTAACCTGGCTAAACCCTTAAGGTGAGGGTAAGGTTAAGGTTAAGGTCAAGGTCAAGGTCAAGGTTAAGGTTAAGTTATTTTAAGGTAAGGTTAATGTTATGGTTAAGGTTAAGTTAATATTAAAGTCAAGGTTAAGGTTAAGGTTTTGGTAAAGGTTAAGGTTAGGTTATAGTTAAGGTTAAGGGTTTGTTCAAGGTTAGGGTTAGGTTATAGTGAAGGTTAAGATTAAGGTTAAGGTGAAGGTTACGAGTTGAATTTACCCTTAAGTTAGCCTTAACTTAACGTTAACGTTAACCTTAACTTAACCTTAACCTTATCCTTAACCTTAACTTTAACCTTTACCCTAACCTTAACCTTATCCTTATCTTAACCTAAACCTAACCCTAACCTTAACCTTGACCTTAACCTTAACCATACCCTAACCTTAATATTAACCTTATCCTTATCTTAACCTTAACCTAACCCTAACCTTAACCCTAGCCTTAACATTAACCTTTACCTTAACCTTAACCATAACCCTAACCTCCTTGACCAAAACCTTAACATTAACCTTAACCTTAACCTTCACAGTAACCTTAACCTAATCTTAACCTTAACCTTACCCTTAAGCTAACCTTAACATTAACCTTACCCTTAACAAAACCTAACCTTAACCTTAACCTTAAATAAAGGTAAAGGTAAAGGTTAGGGTCAGGTTATAGTTAAGGTCAAGGTTAAGGTTAGGTTAAGGTGAAGG
The DNA here is from genome assembly GCA_034641835.2 of Pinus albicaulis. Classification (NCBI taxonomy): domain Eukaryota; kingdom Viridiplantae; phylum Streptophyta; class Pinopsida; order Pinales; family Pinaceae; genus Pinus; species Pinus albicaulis. The sequence continues at coordinate 438,839,856 of CM076579.1, forward strand.
TTAAGGGTAAGGCTAAGGTTAAGGTCAAGGTCAAGGTTAAGGATAAGTTAGGTTAAGGTTATGGGTTTAGTTAGGTTAAGGTTAAGGTTAAGGGTTTGGTCAATGTTAGGGTTAGGTTATAGTTAAGGTTAAGGTAAAGTAAAGATTTAGGTTAAGGTTTTGGTTACAGGTCTTCACCTTAACCTTAACCTTCACTATAACCTAACCTTAACTTCAACCTAACCTTAACCTTGACCTTAACTATAACCTAACGCTAACCTTGAACAAACCCTTAACATTAACCTTTACATTAACCTAACCTTAACCTTAACTAAACCGTTAACCTTAACCTAACCTTATCCTTAACTTAACCTTAACCTTAACCTTAATCTTCGCAAACCCTTAGCCTTAACCTTAACCTTAACTTAACCTTCACCTTAACCTAACCTTATCCTTACGCTTAGCCTAATCTTAACCTTAACCTTAACCTTACCATTAACCTTAAGCTTAACCTTTACCTTAACTATAACCTAACCCTAACCTTATCCAAACCCTTAACCTTTACCTTAACCTTAACCTTCCCATAACCATAACCTTAACCCTAACCTTGAACTTACCCTTAACCTTAACCTTAAACTTACCATAACTTACCATAACCTTAACCCTAACCTTAACCTTAAACTTACCCCCTTAGCCTTAACTTTAACCTTAACTTGACTAAGCCCATAAGCTTAACCTTAACCTTAAACTGACTAAAACTGTAGCCTTAACCTTAACCTTAACCTAACCTTAACCTTAAATTTACCCTTAACCTAACCTTAACCATAACCTTAACCTTAACGTTAACCTTAATGTTAACCTTACCCTTACATAAACTTAACCTTAAAATAACCTTAACCTTAACCTTAACATTTACCTAACCTTAACCTTAACCTAACCCTAACCTTACCCTAACCTTAACCCTAACCATAACCTTAAATTTAACCTTAACCTAACCTTAACCTTAACCTTAACTTAACCTAACCTTAACCTTAACTATAACCTTACCCTTAACCTAACCCTAACCCTAACCTTAACCTTAACCTTCACCTTCACCTTCACCTTCACCTTCACCTTAACCTTAACCTTGACTTGACTAAACCAGTAACCCTTAACCTTTAACTTAACCTAGCCTAAACTTAATCTAACTATAACCTTAACCTTAACAACCCCATAAACATAACCTTAACCTTAACCTTAACCTAACCCTAACCTTTACCAAACTCTTCACCTTTATCAAATTAGAATGAAGACTGAAGATATTCCGAAAACAACATTTCGAACTCATGAGGGTGATTATGAATTTTTGGTCATGCCTTTTGGCCTTACCAATGCACCTTCTACATTTCAAGGGTTGATGAATTCCATTTTCAAACCCTTCCTTATAAAATTTGTGCTAGTATTTTTTGATGATATACTAATCTACAACAGGTCTTGGAAGGATCATGTTGAACATGTTGACAGGGTGCTCAAACTATCGCAAGAGAAACAATTATATGAAACAACATCCAAATGTTTCTTTGGAGTACAAGAGGTGGAATATCTGGGTCATATTGTATCTCAGGAGGGTGTTAAGGTAGACACTAACAAAATTAAAGCCATTAAGGAATGGAAAGTTCCCACAACCATAAAGGAGTTTCGAGGATTTCTCGGGTTAACAAGGTATTATCGCAAGTTTGTTAAGAATTATGGGAGAATAGCAGCACCTCTAAATCCATTATTGAAGAAAGATGAATTTCATGGACTCCTGAATAAAATAAGGCCTTTGAACATCTTAAAGAGGCAAAGTGCCTAGCACCGGTCTTAGCTACACCAGACTTCACTTTAACCATGACCTAACTATAACCTTACCCTTAACATAAACTTAACGTTAACAACACCTTCACCTTCACCTTAACCTTAACCTTAACCTTACCTTAACCTTTACCTTAACTTGACTAAACCGTAACCCATAACACCTTAACCTTACCCTTAACCTTTCACCTTAACCTTAACCATGAGTTTACCATAACCCTAACCTTAACCTTAACTATAACCTAACCACGACCACGACCTTAATTTACCCTTAACCTTGACCTTGACCTTAACCTTAACCTTGACCTTGAATTTAACCTAACCTTAACCTTAACCTTAACCTTAAACTTATCTTACCCTTAACCTAACCTTAACCTTAAATATAACCCTAACCCCAACCTTAACCTAAACTTAATGTTAACCTTAAACTTAACCTAACCTTAACCTTCCCTAACCTTAACCTAACATTAAGCTTAACTTTACCCTTAACCTAACCTTAACCTTAAAATTTAACCTTAACTTAACCTAACCTTAACCTTAACATTAACCAAACCCTTAATCTTGACTTTAACATTAGTAACCTTAACCTTAACCTAAATGACTAATCTCAACCTTAACGACCGGCCTTATCCTAACCTAACCTTAACCTTAGCCTTAACCTTGTCCAAACCCTTAACCTTAACTATAACCTAACCCTAACCTTGACCTTAAATTCCTGATAACCTTGACCTTAACCTTAACTTTACCCTTAACCTATCTTAACCATAATCTTAACCTTAACCTATCCTTAACCTTACCCTTAACCTTAACCTTACCCTTAACCTAACCTTAACCTTGACTTTACCCTTAACGCAACCATAACCTTGACTTTACCCTTAACCTTAGCTATAACCTAACTTTAACATTAACCTAACTTTAACCTTAACCTTAACCTAAAGTTAACCTAACCTTAACCTTAACCCTAACCTTAACCTTGACCTTAAATTAACCTTAACCTCACCTTAACCTTTACCTAACTTTTATTTAGCCACCGATAAAATTTTGTCATATCAGATGGTGGCTAAATGATTTTGGATAGCCTTGAGAAACAATTTCATTACCAAAATTGCGATATGAAGACTTTGATAAATATCTGGCTTATCCTTGGATAATATTCACTAATGTTTCCTTTTAGAACTCGAGAAATCCTTGCTGATTTCCAAAGCCAAAACATTGTTGCAAACCCCATTTTCCATTTCCTCCTTCCCAAACTAACCTCCTTTTCTATCTCTCCATCTCCCATGAAAATCCTATAATTTCAACAACAACCCTTTCCATTTCATAAGGTCTAAGACCCCTTCTTAGCCTTATCGGAACCTTCATTTCCATGAAAACATTAAAAAACCATAAAAAATCCATATTTTCTATGTTCTGAACTTAAGCCTTAGATAAATCCCTAACCCTTCTAGCGTCCATGTGTCCTGGCGCCGGAACCGGTCGCTAAGAAATCGAGCGCTAAACCATGAATAAATCCATTAAGGTCTTTGTTTTTCCTTTGTAAAGTTTGAAAAGCCCAAAATTTCCAAAGTTTTAACGTGAGAAATAAAGTCACGTTTTTTTATTTTAAAATGGTGGACTCGCCGCTCAAACATCCCGTAGTTCATCCAACTCACGGATCAGATGGTGCGGAGCGCGCCTCTAGTACGGACCCCCCTTTATCAGAGTAGCTGTTTTCCCAAAACCATGTGGTTTCTTTTGTATTTTTCGAGGCGGAAGGCGGTCTTTTCGACGGCCGGCGATTCCATACGACGGTTGACGCGTGTCCCTTGTACGTTTTGAAAACGCGCATAACCGTCATCCATCGCGCGTTAAAGACGGACCGGGACGCCCCGGCGAAATAAATCTCCGTAACGTCCGTCTGGGCCCCCTCCTTACAACGACCATCGCTCTCAAAGTGTCCGATGGTTAACCAAAGTGCCCGTGCATCGCTTCGGCCTTTGTGCGGCGGCAAAACAATCTTCTTTGTCGATCGATCTGCCCGGTCCGATGGTCCATATTTCATTTCGATTAAATACCGGTCCCCGATGATTCCCCATGCCCGCGCTTTCCATCGCCCAATATCAGCGTGACCCGATCCTGCGGATGAGTAGCTCGGACTTAATCTCTCCTCTTGTCCATTCCATGATGACTCCCGATAAATACGGACCATTGGATGATGCCATCCAACGACCCCGCTCCCTCCATATGCCTTTGCGTGAGTTAACCGGTAAATGCATGGATTTTTTACATAATATTCCGTTTGTATTTTGCGAGGATTAATGTTCTTTTTGCTATGTTCGAAAATGATTCAAAGGAAGAGGGTGGCTTGACTCTCTTGCTTTCGATTTACCAAAGGAAATCGACCACGAAGTTACTAAACTTCACGGCTAACGAATGTTTCATGAACCATTGATGCATGCAGAACCATTGTGCGGCCCTACGCGACGAGCGAAAACATGGTTAAGCGCGAGAAAAAGAGTATGGTAGCCAAGAAGCAGGAAATTATCGAGGCCGGAGGATTAATGGAGCATTTACGAGGATTATGGCCCTAATGATCATTATAAACCTAATCCACGGGTTAAAGCATAATTCCAAAACAAATCCAAAGGTTTCACCAACGGGAACTTTGTTAGTTCTCTGTAATTTATTAGCGAGATTGGCGAGAGTCCAAGTACGGAAACAACATCGTTTCAGCCAACTTTGGGATTCTAGGATCTAGCCCTCTGGCAGATACGAGAGGGATCTCTCCGATATGTACAAAGATGGATATTGTCTTTGAAGTTTAGAATAATGATATTAGGCTAGTTATGAAGTCCAAGGGTTTTGTTTGGTTTTTTCGGATGGTTAGTGTAAATCTGTACAATACGAGGCGGAAAGATCTATGTGCAAATAGGTTCAAAGGTGAGATGTTGCAAAGCACGAATGAATTTGATCAAGAAGAAGATGATGGCGGGTTTTGATCACGTGGAGCTGTAGGTCATAAGAGGATTTAATTGAAACAATCATGTTCGAAGTGGTCTATGGGGCAAGTCATCTATGCCTAAGGATCTCTTTAAAAGTTTGATTTATGGAATGGAGTGATACAATAAGAAAGGGGAAAAGAACGGATGCGAGAACAAAAAGAGCGGCCAGGTCGTAAGTACTTTGAAACAACGACCTTTTGACGGAGCACTTGAGAGAAACATAGAAGAAAACTAGGATCTGGTAAGTACTTTAGAAGCTATCCGGCCTTTGATACACTTCTAATAGAATACATATAAAAACAAGGGAATCACAAAGATAACACGAGAATGGTCTAAGATCGATAAGTACTTCGAAACTAGTCGGCTTTTAACACATCCTAAGGAAACAATCAAATAGTTGGGCAAATAAGAGGGACTGGGGCTAACCTTGATTTCCTCAGTTCATCCTCTGAGAAACATATATTGAAAGTAACATTTTAAAAATAACATTCAGGTAAAGGACAAAAAGATGATGGAACGCCAACATCCACGTACTCAAACTAAATTTAATCATTTTCAAATAACACGAGTTGAAAGAAAACATTTAAATAAAGATTTCTCGACGAGAGGGATTCTTGATATCTGATGGAGGTCCTAACCACATTTATTGTTCTTTATAGTGGAAAATGAAACAAATTGAAAACATAAACAAAATACAAGTTACGCAATTGAGAATCACATCACCATCAACATAGACGCCGGGATCCATAAATCAGCTTGTATTGATGCTTCAAACCGATTACAATCTTCATATCAAATGTTTTAATCCATCTCTCTTCACAACCTAACCTATGTTTGTTACAAGCGAGCTCGAGAGCCGATTGAAAACCTATCTACAATCAGAGTTTTTAACGAGGAGGCGATTTACAATACTTCGACAATTACATTAACAACCAACCAATCCCACCGTCACTCATCTCTTGAAGTATTTAAAGAAGGATAGGGAGGTGAAGATCGATGAAAAGATCTCGAGATACAATTAATGCGAATTAGTGTCTTCCTGGCCCTTGGAGGCTGGAGTAATCCTCCGGTGTCTGTTGCATTAATGGGTTTACACTTATGAAGTAAGCTCGGAGGGAGCTTTTGTTGACCTTTGAGGCTGCAACGCGTTAAGGTTATTATGTGAACATTCTTTCATTAAATTCCTGGCAGAAATAACTCTTCGAGGTAGGCGGAGATGCGATCTTGTTCAATAAATTCGACCTACGATTGAGCGTCTTGAGACAATAGGTGGCAACGTAGTGGTTGAGGAATCAATGCGCCTCAAGTATGGCGGTGAAGGTCCTTTACATCGATAAACACTTTTAAGTTTTCTTTAAATCGTGTTTTTAAATCGGGGATTAGGCTTTTGATAAGCTGTCTTATTGTAATCCGAAAGTAAAAACATCCTCAATCTTCATCTCTTGTTGTGTTTTGTCTTCAAAGGCGATACTCTTCTTGTTCTTTTGAATAAAATAGTGTCTTGTCGATGTTCGGAGCCGCCTTGTTTAAAAGGCATCAATGCCCATGAACGTGAGAAAACAATGGAGCGAAAACCCGCAGATGGTTCTCTTTAACGGCTCGGAGGTGCAGGAAACATCTTTCCCGGCCCTGCGCTCTCTTTCATTATACAAATGGAAAACCATTAAAACACATATAAAACACAAAAATAGATTGAAAATCCTGTAGTTTTAGGTTTAATGCGCGAGAGGCGGGGAAGGAGCATAGTTGGATCATGGAGCGGGGGTGCGGTTGACGGCGAAAATGCAACGACGGGATGTAATAGGCAAAACCTTTGTAAATAAAAAAAAATATATCATTTCCGACTTTACAAAGGAAAAAAGCATTTTTGTATGAAAGGCGGGGATATCATATGGTGGGTCGGCGGGGAGTGATCGCAAATCGCAAAAATGGAAAACGCGATGGCGGATTGTGACGGAGAGAAAATTCGATATTGCGGTTATGCGATATTGTGATTATGCGATATTGCGTTGTGCGAGAAGCTGCGATGGATCGCGGTGCAAATATTTGCGATGGCGCAAAATCGAAAAAAGTGGAAAACGCGATGGCGGATTATGTGACGGAGACGATCGCAAATCACAAAAATGGAAAACGCGATGGGCATTTTAAATGGCGAAATTTGCGGTTTGCGATCTGCGTGAATCGCATTTCGAAATTTGCGATGACGCTCCTAGAGTTAGCGCTTGGTTTTTTATGCATTTTCATGGTTTTTCAATGGAAATGGGGGTTATGGCAAAGCTAAAGAGTGAGTCTTTTAACTTTGTGAAAGTGTTTTTTCATGAGGGAAAGAGAAGAAATCATGAAAACAAAGAGTTTTATGGAGTAAAAGGGGAGCGGATGAAGGTTAGTTTTGAGTGGGAGAAGGGCGAAAATGATGGTTCTTCGACGGTCTTTTCTTATGAAATTAGAAGAATTTCGGAAGCAGAAATGGAAATAGTAATTGAAGATTTCGGACGAGAGGCATGAAGGCCTTGAGTCTTCAAGAGCCAACAATTTTTAGTGATAAAATTTGTTCCTTGGAGAGAAATCAAAAAGGTCTTAGCCACCTTTTGGTATAGCAAAATATTATAGGTGGCTAACGGTGAAAACACATGGGGATGGTGCCTTCTTGAAGGCATCAAGAACTTGGAACTTGCATTCTGCGGGAGGTGATGCGAAATTGCACGATCCATTGGGCTGCCCTTCTTTTTCTTTGGATGATCTTGTTTGAAAACATATTTAGCAGCCATGAAAACAATGGTCCTTCGTCAATACAAACTTTTTACCTACCCAATCCTGCGATCTAGCATTTTCTTCATCGAGTGCACTTGGATTGGAAAACTCTTTTCACAACATTTTATTCTTTTGAAAGCATAAAAACTAATCTACTTCTACTCCTTATTTCTCACTGGACTCGGATTAAACGGTTGAGCTCGAGATATTTCTCTACCTAATCTCTTGTCCCCATTGGGATTAAGCTTGTCCATGAGACTTTCATTCTTAAATTCTACAACAAAAATTTAAAAACGGTCAAGTCAAGATTAAGCTATTTGACTTGTTGTGATCTATAGCATAAGAAAAAGCTGCACATAGATTATTATTTGTAGAAAATTAAAAATCAAAATGGAAGGCTCAAGATGTAAGTTTCTCATCATGGCCTTCTCTTTTCTTCACATTCATTTTTTGCTTTTTCTTTAGGCCCATCTTTTTTCTCCTACGGTTCAAGTTTTGAGTTGATTAGAACCGAGTCTTGATGTTAAGTGACTCATATAATCATACTTTTGAGTCATCATCTATTGGAAAGTTTGGTTCAGATTTGGAGTTTGTTTGAACCTTCATTTCTATCCTAATGTATCTGCGATAAGCCAGATTGAACAATTTGGCAAATCAAATTCATATCTATCGGCCCGAGAAAATTTAAAGCTAATTAGTCGGGATTGAGCGGTTTGACTATAGAAGTGTGTTTTGAGGAGTGGCATTTGAGCTTGCACACTTTCAGATTTATTTCTCTTTTTGGTATGAAATTTTATTACCTTTATTATTTTATCAATCACCTCTTTTCATTTCTTTTTTTGTATTTTTTGATCTTTTACAACTTGAATGCAATGGTGGATGAAATATTTATAATGGAAAAAGAAAAAAGGAAGGCTTTAAAACATATCATGAATCGAGAGAAGCAATGCTTGAGCATCTTGCCATTGACGGGACCCCAAGAAATTATGTTCCATCCGAGTTTTTTGTAGAAAAATGTGTTCCCGACAGCGGATAATGAATGAGTAAGGACCAAGCCATAGATGATCAAATTTTCCATGCTTTCCCTTATCTTCCCTCCTTGGAGTCCACTTTAAAACTTTTGTCCCTAATCTTAATTACTGGCCTTTGTTCTTAAATCAAAGATCTTCTTGATACTATCTTCTTGCTTAACGATGCTTTGTTATACACTTCCTCTCACGGTTTCTTGAAAGATGAATGGTTTGATTTATTCTCCACAGCATGTCATTCTCTCCGATCTTAAGTCTTGAATTAAATTCCATAAGCTGGTATACCAAGACTATTGGGAAAAATTGCATCTATACCATACACAAGTTGAAAAGGTATACCAATAGATTTCTTCAAGTTATTAATCGACCCAAAGTTATGAATCAACTTTGTGTGCCAAGACTTTTGTTATCTTCCAACGATTTTCTTGATTATGTTCTTAAGCTTTTGTTGGAAGATTATAACGATTCCATTACCTTGGGGGTAATGAGGTACGTGGAATACCCCAATGTTATACGATATTTGTGATAGAATTCAGCATTCTCTTGAATCTAAATCTTTGTTGCATTATCGGTGATGATCTTGGTAGGAATGACCAAATCTTGAAAAGATATTGGTTTCTATGAACTTTATAATATTTATTGAATCATTGGCTTGCACACGAGGAATGGCTTCTATCCACTTAGTGAAGTAATTACGCTTGGTAGAATCCTATCTTTGGGCGAGAGGATGGTGGATGAATCTCTCCTATGAAGTCAGACCTTGTTGAAACGGGCTTCAACGGTGATTGAATGCGAAGGAAAGGGGTAATAATTTTCTCTTGCCTTCGGAGACGGTTGGCATTTATGGAAAGTAGTGGTTACTCTGTGTACATCATTAAAAAAGAGTAGGCCAATAGAAACCAGCCCTCAAGATCTTGTTGGTACATTGAATTCAAGTACAAATGACCTCCACATTCTCCTTCATACCGGAACTCCCACTTAACCTTTTTAAAAAAATATTTCAGGCAAATATTTAATAAATGAACCGCTTGCATTTTTCCAATAAAGACATTTATCGATAATGCAATAGTTTACGATTTTTAACTGAGAATCTTGCCTTTGTTTTTGATAAACCGGGAGGTGTATATTAAGTTAAGAAAAACATAAATAATATCGGTATACCAAGAATTCGGGAAATGGTCTTCGATAATGGGAGTCGAGAATTCTTCTTGGTTATCCAACTGATAATCATGTTAATATCAAGAACTTCACAATTTGATTGACCATCAATCTAGCTAAACCTTGGCCTTTGATGAGCTTAGTGGTTTAATCTCCAGAATCATATTCAAGAATAACGACGATCCACTTACCTCTCTTACCATACGGGTCACGTATTTAGAATGTCTTTAACAGCTGAATTCGGGACAAAGGCAATAATGTGTGAGTGAAGGATGTATGCAGTCCTTCAAAGCTTTTGCAAAGCGAAAGCTTGCTTTTCCATAATGTTATATTTCAACGGGGCATCCCTCGATGCCTTGATAAAGAATGCAATAAAAATTTGCTCTTGTCCTTGTGGATTTTTAACACGTAAAGGACCGCGGCTATGGTTATGTTACGATGCAAATGAGAAGATATAAAAATCTTTTGAAAAATCGAGGACTTATGAGAACCGGTGTTTTGGTTAACGCTTGTTTCACAGCTCAAAGGATGTCTTTGCTTCCACGGTCCATTTTACCCCTTGCTCCTTCTTTAACATGTTTGTGATATTCCTAAGGATCTCGGTAGGGTGGGGATGAACCTTCTCAAAAAGTTAATCTTCCCGATGAAAACTGCAACTCTTTGATGTTTTGAGGATTGAGGTGCAATATAGCCTCAATCCTCTTTGGATCTGTCTTTATACCCTCTTAAAAAATAATGTGCCCAGGAGTTTACCTTCTTGGAGACCAAATAGAGTCTTCTTAGGGTTTAAAGATATTCCAAATTTTACGCATTTCTCGAAAAATTTCCTCAAATGTTCTAAGTGCTCTTCATACGTTTTTGAAAACACCATGACATCATCAAGGTAGATAATGATGAAGAAGCCCAATTCTTCCGAAATGCTATGTCCATGGCTCTACGAAAGGTTTATGCTCCGTATTCATTAGATTAAAGGCATTTTTCACATACATGAAAGTGCCCCATGGTGTAGTAAAGGTTGTCTTTAATTGATCGAGCGGGGGTAAACCAAGATGCGATTGTACCCAGAAAAGCCATCTGACAAAGAAATTCTTCTAGACCATACCACCCTTTGTAGAATGTGATCCATCTTTGGTAAAGGGTAGTTTTCTTTTAATGAAGCTTTTTTAAGTCCCTAAAGTCTATCTGAGCTGATTTCTCTCGATTTCTTCTGCTGATTTTTGAGGATTAGATACCCATTCGGAATATCTAATAGGGACAATAATACCCGGCATCATACATTTTCATGATCTCCTTCGAACCAACGGCTTAACGGAATGGGGTTTATTACGCGAGTTTACGTTTGAATGGTTTTTGGTTTTCTTTAAGAGGGATTTTGTCTTTTATTATTTAGGTGTCATAGGATTTAAGATCTTCGTAACTCCATGAAAAAACATCGGAAAATTCTTTGAACGGCTCTATGTGTTTGAGTTTAATGTGAGTTGGCAAAGTTTTGAATGAGTTTGATCATTTTCGGTTCTCTTTCTTGCCAATATTGCATTCTTCCGCCGGTCTCTACGGAGTTCCGGTTTTGGTTTATTTGCCACATCGTTAAAATCGAATAACTCTTCTAAAGGTCGGACCTCTAGGCAAACTTTCGTCTTTAGAGTGCGAGTTTCCAATTCTTCGTTACGATTACGCATAGTGTTTGTTTGGTTTCTAGGATTGCTAGTACGAAGGTTAATGTCTATAAGCTCGGGGGATGTTTCTTCTTCACGAAAATTTTCTTCAACTGTGATACATTTCACCAATACGAATGCGAACTATGAAGTTCAAACTCATTTTCTGAATTGCATAGAAGTCTTCTATTTGTTTATCTCTATCAAACACACCTTAATATTTCTTTTATCGGGACAAGCTGAGTCTGAATTTAATGCGAGATGTGTCGTCATATAGCATTGGGCGAGGTTCTAGCGGCAAAAGGCTAAATTGTGGGCTGCAATATTTCTTTTCACTTGGGACAAAAGTCGGAGTTGGACTCCTCGAATGTTTTTAAAATATCCATGACATCATTCCTGTGAGCCCTAAGTACGGGGTGATTTGCATTATACTCCACATTGACTTGCCTAATGATTAATTCAGAATCCCCATATACATTAATTCTTTTGGCACCTATCTTTTTTAAGAGATGCGAGGCCTAAGAGGGAGAGGGATTCATATTCTGCTATGTTGTTGGAACACGAAAAATTTAATTTACATGAGATACATTATTTGTATGATTGTTTTCGGTGTTAGTAATCCGGACACACACTTTTTGACATTTGTTACACGGTATGACCCATCAAAATACATAGTCCGGAGAGGAATATTTTTAGTTTGGTGAATGGGCTTTGTATGATTCGATTCCTCGGGTTTTCATCGGGTTGAGGGCTGCCCTCTTATTTGTTAAGATTTAAGTTAAATGGATTGATGACTTGTATTTCAGAACTAGTGTTTAGTTCGCTAGGATTTTTAAGTCTGATAGACTATTTCGTAGTTGACATTGTGTTTCTCTTTCCCGTTTCGGCCATTAATTTTGTTGAAAGGATTTTTCTGTAAGTGTTTCATCATTAGTGTGATAAAAGAATCAAGGTTCATGCTAACGGCATAGAGGAGAGTTTTGAGGCAGGTCTTGACTTGTCTTGTGTATTGCATGTGTGACTCTGCATAGTATACATGCGATTAAAAACGGGGATAGTCGCATAGTCATATCATTTGCATATTAGTTCCTTGTAACTTAGCCCCAAAGATCTTGATAAAAGCATTCCATACTTTGGGGGTACATCGGCCACAACAACATCCATGACTAAACACTTGTTTGGAATGCGGCCTAAGTTAACACAAAGATCTTTTATCAATCCTATACATTTAACTGCGCTTGAGTCAAAGGAGTACAAGTCTTTGTAGATACCGGCCAATTTCAAGACCCGGGCTTTCCATTACGGCTTTTGGCATTAAATTATGGGAAGGCACGGAGTCATGCATAACATTGTGCAGAATTTTCATGAATGTTTAAGCTTACGTAAAAGGGAGGGACATGACCCTCTTGGAATTTACCTTCAATCTTTGGACCAAAAATAAGCTGCGTTGGTCGTCGTTGTTGGAAGTAGTTAATATGCCATTATTATTATCTTTTGAACACTTATTCCACCCATTTCTACTATTCTTCATCATGTCATTTATTATAATTTATTATATAAATCCATTTTATGATGATTTATGCTTATGAATGAATATTATTTATTCTCCTTTATTTCCTAACAAATTGACGATTATGCATAGTTTTATCAATGATAGTTTTAATAAATCAGTTGTAACATTATTCACCATTTTTTAGCCTCGAGATAATTTCCCGGATTGAAGATTTGATCATTAAAAGTACCAACTCGAGAGAGAACGACTGGAATAAGGAAATTGACAGTTTTGCGGTTGAGATTTCGAGCAAATGAAGCGAGAATCTGGAAAATGCGGAACATGGGTTTTGTCGAGAACGGACCCAGAATTAAATTTATTAAAGAACGGTTTTCCCAAATTCAGCTTTTCTTGAGAGAAACGCAGGGGTTCTTTGAGCACGATTTTTCTAAGATTTGTTGTTGTAGTGATCCTCCAAATCTCGAATTTCCTGCAAAGCCAAATTCGTCTTGCTCTTGTTGAAAGTTTGGATGGAAACATATCTTCTTGTTTATCAATTGGTTGGAAAAAATCCGATTTTAATAGAAATCATGTTGTAGTTATCTCTATTGTAAGCGCTCTCGATCTCTCTCTATTTAAATGAAAACGAGAGATCGGGGAGATGGGGATGATTTGAGGATGATTTGAGGATGATTTTTGGGGATTCGAATGATGGAATTGAGGATGAATTAGAGATTCGGAAATTGAGGATGGCGAGAGAGAGAATGGATAATGGATGAGAGATTGAGGAGATTTCTTGTTGTAATCCTTTGTATCTGCTTTGATATTTTAATATAAATCTAGTTGTCATTCCATCTTTGATCTGAAGTAACTTGTCTGCTGTGTGGTACAAGAACGACCTGCGGTAGGTACGCTCTTTGTTGTATTATATCTTTATGCTTCATGTGTGGTTTGATTTCTTTCTTTTACTCTTTTCGGTAATCGACGCACTTTCTGTTCCCTTACATATCGGCGCTATTAGATATACTTGATTGGATCTGCTCGTTATCTGCAACGGGAATGCTATGTTATCATTTTAACTTTGTCTTGTTTACATTTCCTTTTGATAATTGATATAACATTGTTATTCCTTACGGATTGACATTCGATTCTGATTAACACCGCGCTATATGTTCCTAAATCAGTACAATACATATGATGTATTTCTTAAATTGTATTGTTGTTTATTAGGATTGTTGTTCCATTACACTTGCGTTACTTTATAGTTATGATTCATGCATATTGTACTCCAGAAGCTCGGATTCTTGTCCCTCTTAATGATAAGTGTGTTGCGTGCTTGATTTGGATTGTTGGCCATTCATATTTAATCTGTTTGTTCCATTTCTGTTATTCGCATTATCTTTGCTTTGGTGTGAGAGACGATGTTTGTGTTGTAGTGAACCTTGGCATTCTTTTAGCTCCCGGACTTGGTGGTCCATGCTCTAATTTCCTTTCCATCGGTTTCGAAGGGATGGGCTTATGTTTGTCGAACCCTTGGTGATACATTGTTTATTTTGAATGAATGACTTGAAGCTTTAAGGTATTTTGTTGTTGATTTCCATTAGTGGAGTTCTTCATTCGATTCCTTTAATTACGAGTTTGCTTTTAAAGAGTTTTCCTGGTTACTTTCAATGGCAACTTTAGTTCAATTTCGATTTCCTTTTAATTGCTTTAAAGCGAGTTAGCCATTGTAGAGAACATTGGTTATTTCTTCCTCGTTCCCGGATTGATTGTCTTGTTCAGGTTTGATTTCGATTGCATCAATATCCGGAGGAATGAGTTATTGCTCTTTGTATCCTCGATTGATGGTTGTTTGAGTGAATGATTTAGTTTAGAACATTTCGGTTTCTTGCTTTGTTCCAATTAGATTTTGTTTCCGGCTTTCATTTACTTTTGCATTTTAAGCACTATACGCAAAACATTACTCTTGAGTAAATAGCCGCCTCGGACGAGTACACTCTTGAAATAAAAAGTCGTCCCTGGGTTGATAATTAATGTGAAGGTAATCAGGAGGTTAAAAAAGACCCTTTTTATCGCTCCACATTTGGCGGGTGCCGGGGAAGAGTGTAGCCATTTCTAAAGTAGTGTAGATACGATGAGTGCACGCTAGGAGAGAATTGGGTATTAAAAACGGAAGGTAAGAGCACACGTGCGGAGCATGTATATGACCTACTCCCCGCTGACATAGGCGGATTTGTTATTTTTTTGTGTAGAAATAGATGTTTGAATTTTTGTGTGAATGACTAGAAAAAAATATAGAAATTTTTAAAAAAACGAATCACATGATTTCACTCAAATGGTGATGTAAGCACCACCCATTTCACTAACTAATTGACGGGAACATTTGAAGAAGGAGCCTCGAAGAAACACATGAAAAACATCTTATATTATGGTAAGAAATGGCTCACGTTTCTACTTTTTTTTTTTTTTGAATTTCCTATCAAAGATCTAGGAGGTGACACAAATGCATAATTCCCCCATCTTTACCAAATTTTCATGGTTTAGCAAATGAAGATCCGAGATACATTCTTATTTGAGTTCGAAATACTTTGTAGAGGATATGATTATTGTACTAATGATCAAAAAAGGTGAAAGTGTTTCTCTTACTCTAAAGGAGTAGCTCTGCGATGGTTCATGAGCGTAGGTGGGTGCATCCAACCATGGGAGGACATGAAGAACATATTCTTGAAGAAGTACCCAAGACTATTGCAAATCCAATAGAAGATATTTTCGGTATGATACGAGAAGATGAAAAGTTTGGAGGACTATGTAGATCGATTTCATTATAACCTTCCAAAAATCAAAGCATAAGCATTTGGAAAAAGAGATCTTAAAAACACTCCTTCTTGAGAATCAAAGATGAATTTTTAGAACTCTTAAATACGATAGGAAAAGGTGATTTTTTTCGGTTATCATATGATGATGTTTGTGAGTTGTGCATAAGGTATTGAGGAATCTCCCGAGGCTGGTAAGAATTCTAGAGATGTTTTGTTCTTTCTTTTCCAAATGCCTTTCTGAGAATAGGAGACATAAGAGCTGAAATCAATGATTTATTTGAAAATTTTAAGTTGATTTTATTAGCTCTCTAAGCTCAAAAATTGGACGTTTTGCGGGTTCATAAAATAGATTTGATGAAGTGTTTTCCCTCATGACCGAAAGGCTTGACCCATAGATGGTTACTCTTCCTTATCTAGGATGGAAGTATCATATCAAAGAGGTGAGGAAAGTACAACAAGGTCAAAACCATGGAAATCATGGCCTACGAGGTATGGTTCAAAACACTTCTTCTCCATTATCTTACTTGCATAATCCATTATGGAATACTCATGTTCTAGAGGCAGCCATGTCAATTTCAATATAACCACCAATCTTATCTACAAGTTTGGCATGGTTCACCTTATGATTGCATGACTACTCTCCCTCATCTTGTAGCACAAGCACATTCTCTCCATATTCTCCACCGGCTCTTTCACAACATCCTTCTTGCATATCAAATTTATCCCTCCAACCCAATCAACCACATCATCACAATGCTCCATTCCATACACAATTTCTGCTCAACTAATTCCACACCCTCATCACAATAAACCAGTACAACATGCTTACAATGTTGAGCGCAAAATTACCATCCTTCCCACCCATTCTATCTCACATGCACCAATGAGAAAAATTACAATGAGATTCGAATGTTTCAAATTCAAAAATCGTAGAAGCTATGGAAGAAAATGAGGTTTCTTTTAGTATGCATCGACAAGTCATTTTAAAAGCTCAAGAACTTCATGATATGATGGCTATGGGAAATCAAGAAAGTAAAGGATATATTGAAGATTGGTTTCATTCCATCACTTGTTTTAACGACATCACTCTATACTTCAGCAAATTTTTGGCAAACATCTTTTCAAGGGAAGTTGGCTTCTCATACCCTAATTTTTATCGACATGCATTTTCCAAATTTGGGTATGTATATTTGAAGCCTTATTTCGAAAATGGTTCCATTGGAAGTACTCCTATACATAGTCATATTCATGTTCAATCAAAGTAGGTTAGTGAAAAAATAAAATAAAATAAAATAAGAACATAAATAAATGCATTTTGTTTTTTTTTGTAAAAATAGTTGTTTGTTTGTTGCAACTTATTTATCAAATCAACATTGGTGATAATTTTTTTAATTCATTTGTGTATGTAGATGAATTATAATGGAAATAATAGTTCTACAAACACTCATACTCATTTTTATCACTAATTTAAAAATGCTTGAATATCATTTTTTTTTTGGCTTGCCGGGCTTGATGGAAATTTACCGGAAAAACGGTCGGGACGGTAATGTTTGAGGGGCTTTGAAAATGAATATTTTTTAAAACCTGTTTCTATCTAAGTATCCTTGATTTCTAATTTCCAACCCAATTTGAATCACTCGATTTGGATTTGAAACGAAAAAGTTAGAACCAAAATATTCACGGGGGTGTCGCGTGACTTAGGAACGAGGAGTTGGAATGGAGTCCGTTTTTGGAGGCCTAAATGTTTGAATTTTTAAAACCTGTTACTATGGTAGATTCCCACATGAATCTAGTTTACAAAAGTGGAATCACTCATTTTCAATATCGTATGGGGAATTTATGATCAAAATCTTGTTGTCTATCGTAAATCAGCGCCATTAAAACTATGTCTTTTTGGATGTTCCTCACGGTATTTAACCTATCAATTATTCTTTTCTTCAAAACCTGTTTCTATTAGAGATAAATAAATGAATCTACTTTCATTTCCAATTTGAATCATTTCGAATCGGAGCATCAAACGAAGAATCTATGCTTGAAATATCAATCGTTGAGTTTAGATTGGGTAATCGAAAATGACTCTATTATGCGAGGTTGTTCTAAACAAATTTGACATATCATAGCATTGAATTTTTAAAACCTGTTTGCTACTGGAGATAACCCTTTGAGTGCTCTCATTTTTGCTTTGGAATCACTCGATTTCGACGAAAAGCAAAGAAGTTGTGATTAAAACATTGCGAGTTAGCATGATTGTACTTGCTCTCCCGCAAGTGACGGATAAATTTTACTTTGTTATTTTCTCAATGGATTTGTTATACATAGTAACTACCTTGACTTGTTTTTTGCATAATTATTGGATTAGGGGGAGCCCGATCACCTCTCTTTCTCCATGATTTAATGTTTTATTGCGAGGTAGACACTCGTTTTACGGAATATAGGAGAAAAAAGAGAGGTCAATTTGTAGATGATGATTCTTGAAACAAATTTTAATAAAACAAAAGGGAATTTCATCCAACTCATTGTAGTTCATAATAAAACAAATGAAGAATTGATTTCAATTTGAAAATTCATGTCTTATCCTTCTTTGCCAAAACATTTTGAAAGAGATCATTTTTTTGACATAACATCATAATTTGTAACTTAATTACATATTGTTTTTAAATAAAACGTTGTTTCTTTTCTGATATTTTTTATATTTTGTGTTTCGAGTGTTGCTTCATTCAAGCTGTGACCCATCCTCGGCATCAATACGGTGAACGACTAATTCATTCTTTGCGTGCTTGCATTTCATGCTTGTGCATTTTTAACATTCTTTTCGAAGGGACGGCGTTTGTGTGCACTTTTGTTGTTTTGTTGTTCCTTTTTCAAAGGGACGGTAATTTCATTTTACTATTCCTTTTCCAAAGGAACAACACCTTTTTTGGTCGGTAATTCATTTTGATGTTCCTTTTCCACGAGTTCATTTTGCCATTCCTTTCCACGACTCTTTTTTGCTGTTCCTTTTTCACTTTTCTTGTTCCTTTACGAATGGAACAACATACACTTTCACTTTTTCTTTGTTCCTTTCCGAATGGAACAACATACATTTTCACGTTTTGATGTTCCTTTCCGATGAGACGGCACTTCTACATTTTCACTTTTTCTTTGTTCCTTTTCGAATGGAACACCATTTTTGCACTTTTACGTTTCTTTGTTCCTTTCTAAATGGAACAACATACCCTGTTCACGATTTGTTGTTCCTTTCGAATGGAATAGCACTTTTACTTTTCATTTTTGTTGTTCCTTTCCAAAGGAACGATACGTGTGTTTTTCTTGTTCCTTTTCCAAAGGAACGACACTTGCGTTTTCTTTGTTCCTTTTCCAAAGGAACGACTACTTTTCATTTTTGTTGTTCCTTTTCAAAGGAATGGCACTAACGTTTTTCTTGTTCCTTTTCCAAAGGAATGACATTTTTAGTTTTTTCTTTGTTCATTTTTCCAAAGGAACGACATTTGCATTTTCACACTTTTTTTTGTGTGTGTGCATTTCCTTTAGGGAACACCACTTTTTGAGTGTTTTTGTTGTTCATTGAAAAGAGCAACACTTTGGGATTATTTTTGAGAGCAACCTTCCTTCCTTCAGGACTATTCCTAGTTCATCTCAACCACATTTCTGATTCCCCTTCATGCCATGAAGTACACTATTTTACGAGGACAAGAATTATGGATTCTATTGAAGCGAGTTAATATCATTCACGTTATGATATTTAACGAGGACGACTCCTTGATGATAGATTATTTTCAAAGGGACACAATTATTTGCATATCTTACTTTCTTGCATTGTTTCACATTTGAACATGATATTGATTGATCATCTTAATACCATCTTGGTTCCACTTATACGGATTATAATCTTCTCTGTACGCATGTGTAAATGAGATTATGGGTATATTTTCTATTGACATGTTCAACTTCTTCCACCATCCGCTGCTCTTAAGTGCGAGCCTCCCTTTTTTTATCATAAATTGTGTAATAACAACGAAATTTTGTTCACAAATGGAGGATAGGGGGTCTCATTACGAGCCCGACCTACCATGTTCATAAGGTTGTAAGAAAGTGACATTCCCATTATAGCCACCACACCGGGGTTATGATCCATTGGATAGTCAAATTATCCTTGGAACGGGAGGTCTCATCACGGGCAGAGCTGATCACTTTTGCTACATCCGAGTGAATGGCGAGTGTGGTTATGCGGTTACCCGCGACACCCTTTGATCTCATACACGGCAGAACAACCTTGTAACTCTCCATTTATAAATTGAGGATCCTGGCTCATATGGGTTAAGGAAACCACCTTAGGAACACTGAGGCCGCCCTGTTTAGCAGCAGCTCTTTGCTTATGGTATTGAAGTTATATCTTATCGTCGATTATTATTATAATACCCTTTTCTTATTTTTTTTCTTTTATCGGAAAGTTATTTCCTTAACTTTTTTTGTTTTGAACCTTTATGCATGAGAAATTGTTTTATGATCAATCGCATGTCATTTTTCGGCCCCAACGCACTATCGAGTAAAGCATCTTTTTGGCATGTTATTTGTTCTTTTTCTCTTTTCATCACACATCGATTCAAAGCGTCCTATCTCTTATTCATAACTATCTTTATATACTACTGCCTCTCATTATAACCATAACTCCTGCTATCCTATCATTGATATGTGTACTGTTGCTTCATTCAACTTTGCTATATTGTTCATTCCCTTGCCTTGCCATCGACACAATACCTCTCATATGCTTTATGGTCATGGGGAATTCCTTTCCAATTGGAGGGAGGAATGTATGCATTATGGGATTGCATGCGATATGATTCTGCACTTTCTTGCCATCACTTTTTGATTTGCCAAAATATTAGTATTGCATGTATACATAAGTTTTTTTCGATTGAAATTTTGCATGCATCTTATCTATTGCTTACGAGTATGGATTCAAGAACATTGTATGCCAAATAGTGCTTTGTTTGCCAGGAAAACAACAGAGTAACCAGGACGAGAATTCTATTCATAGCATGACCACACTATTGCATAACGAGAAGAGGCTCGCGCACGTGAACAATTCTTCGCGACATGATGTGCTTGCACAGGATTCTACCTTTTGCATCACTTTCGGCACCAACTCTTTTAACACCACATCGGCTTCAACACACTTGGTCACTATATGTCATTCACATTTTTCTTTTTGGAGGTAAAACTTGAGGTAAAATAGCATAATTTTCTGATTTATTACGAATTTAGGAGAATTTCTTGAAATCCATTTTGAGCATTATTTATCATCCTTCATTCCACATCTTTACCACTTCCCCTTTTTCGGCGGCATATCATCTTTCGGTTGGGGGAGTGTTTCTTTCATTCATTTCTTTCTTATGACTATGCCATTCATATTCTTTATCATCCATTGCTATTCTATTCATTCTCAACACCTCCCTTATTCCATGTTGTTTTACACCAAGCATAGAATTCAGCAATGGTAGCAACCACACTCTATTTGTTTCCAACACCGCACGAGGGCATGCTAATTTTTCGAGGAGAGGAGAATTGCTACGCATGATGGATGTTTTCTATTTTCTTTCTCATTTAAGGCATACAATTTCGGTGTAGAAATTGATTTCCATAATATTTTTAAAACTATGAACTCAATTCTTGTGATTTTTTTGGAAAACACGGACGTATCATTAATACAAACCCGGACAATTTCAAGATAAATTGGTTCCATAAAATTTCGGAAATCATGCACTCTCGGCTATAGTCATTTTTGTTTATATCTCATGATCATTATCGAAAACGGAGTTTGATTTTTGGATCATAAAGGCAATCATATATTATAAATTTACTTGCCAAATTTCAACAAAAGATGGTTTGTAGTTTTGAGAAAATGGTTAATGAAGTTTCTTTGTTACTTATATCATATTTTGTTGCAACTTCATATATACATATAGTTGAATGTCAATATAAAGTGTTATGCCTTCATCAAGATTACCTAGTGAATATTCATTAATTAAGGAAGAATTCATTTGTTACATCCATTTCGTAGTGAGATGAACATATTTTTTATTGCTTGGTTAACACATGGGTTTTTGTCTTTGGGTTGCGTGAGGACATGCAATATATTCGGTTTTTCGTTGCATGAGGACATGAAACATATTGAGTGTGGGGGGTATGTTGGAGAGGCCCTGAATTAATATGCCATTATTATTATCACTTTTGAACACTTATTCCACCCATTTCTACTATTCTTCATCATGTCATTTATTATAATTTATTATATAAATCCATTTTATGATGATTTATGCTTTTATGAATGAATATTATTTATTCTCCTTTATTTCTAATAAATTGATGATTATGCATGATTTTATCAATGATAGTTTTAATAAATCAGTTGTAACATTATTCACCATTTTTAGCCTCAGATAATTTCTAGATTGAAGATTTGATCATTAAAAGTGCCAACTCGAAATTCAGCTGGAATAAGTGACGGTTTAGGGTTGAGATTTCGAGCAAATGAAGCGAGAATCTGGAAAATCGGAACATGGGTTTTGTCCGGAACGGACCCAATTAACTTTTTAAAGAATGGTTTGCCCAAATTCGGCTTTTACAGAGAGAACGCAAGGGTTCTTTGAGCACGATTTTCGAGGATTTGTTGTTGCGGCGCGTCCTCCAAATCTCGGTACCAAGCCAAATTAAGGTCTTGCTCTTGTTGAAAAATTTGGATGGAAATATATCTTCTTGTTTATCAATTGGTTGGAAAAAATCCAATTTTGTAATAGAAATCATGTTGTAGTTATCTCTGTGCTTGCTCACGATCTCTCTCTATTTAAATGAAAACGAGAGATCGAGAGATGGGGATGATTTGAGGATGATTTTTGGGGATTCGAATGGAATTGAGGATGAATTAGAGATTGGCAGGTGGGGATGGCGAGAGAGAATGGATAATGGATGAGAGATTGAGAGACTTCTTGTTGTAATCAGCAGCTGCAGCGATATTTTAATATAAATCTAGTTGCCATTCCATCTTTGATCTGATAACCCGGCGCTTCTTTGACGGCTAAGGAGCCCGGCCTACGGTGGGTACGGCTATACTTGTATTATATCTTTATGCTTCATGTGTGGTTTGATTTCTTTCTTTTACTGCGATTCGATGTAATCGACGCACTTTCTTGTTTTACATATTAGCGCTATTAGATATACTTGATTGGATACTATCGTTATGCAAACGGGGAATGCTATGTTATCATTTTAACTTTTGTATCGCATTCTTTGTTCCTTTTGATAATTGATATAACATTGTTGTTCATACAGTTGACATTCGATTCTGATTAACCGCGCTATATGTTCCTAAGTAATTTAATAGTATGATGTATTCTTAAATTGTAGTGACATTGTTTATTCGGGATTGTTGTTCGTTGTATACATTACTTTATAGTTATGATTCATGCATATTGTATCGAAGCTCGGATTGTCCCTCTTAATGATAAGTGTGTTGCGTGCTTGATTTGGATTTTTGTACATTCATATTTAATCTGCTGTTCCATTTCCTGTTATTCGCATTATCTTTGCTTTGGTGTGAGAAACGATCTGTGGCTATAGTAAACCTTGGCATTTCTTTGCCTAGCTCCCAAACTTGAAGTGGTCCATGCTCTAATTTCCTTTCCATCGGTTTCCAAAGGGATGGGCTATTGTTGTCGAACCTTGGTGATACATTGTTTATTTTTCCGAATGAATGACTTAGGCTTTAAAGGTATTTTTTTGTTGTTGATTTCCATTAATTAGAGTTTGTTGTTGAGTTAATATAATTACGAGTTTGTTTTTTAAAGAGTTTTCTAGTTTACTTTCTATTATGTGACTTTAGTTCAATTTTGATTTCCTTTTAATTGCTTTTAGCGGGGTATCGGCCTTGAGAACGGTTATTGCTTCCTCGTTCCCAGTTGATTGTCTTGTTCCGGTTTTGATTTCAATTGCATCAATATCCGGAGAGGAATGAGTTATTGCTACGTATCCTCGATTGATGGTTGTTTGAGTGAATGATTTAGTTAAGAACATTTCGGTTTCTTCTTGTTCAATTAGATTTTGTTTCATTTTCATTTTACTTTTGCATTTTAAGCACTATCTTTTATGAAAACATTACTCTTGAGTAAATAGTCGCCTCGGACGGTACACTCTTGAAATAAAAAGTAGATCACACAGGTTGATAATTAATGTGAAGGTAATCGGGGATTCAGGAAGCCCTTTTTATCGCTCCACAGTCATTAAGATTGAGTGTATCTTCATTATCTTCTAAGTTCAAAGCCTTAAAAATTTTGGACCTATATACATGTTGGGCAGCTAACTCAGTCAAAGGAACAGAAATTTTGATCTTTGAGATTTCTGTTCCGAGTGAAAAGGTTTTGATTCTTGGTCTTTGGCTTTGTACTTATTTACGCACTGTCGGTAACAATAGCTTCTTGACTTTTTTTATCTACACTTGAGACAACGGTTGTAAGAGAGTACTAGGCTGACGTGTTAAATCTGCTTTAAGATGCACTTTGTTTTCAATATTTTGAGTGTCTTTCTGTTACTACCGAGAATTAACGACCATTGTTTTGTCTTTTTGTTTGATTGTTTTGGGCTGGTTGAGTCTTTGTTTGAGAAGGCTTGTCATAGGTTTTGTTGAGGATTTTGTTGAATGGGTGCATACAGGTTCATATTCCTTTGAAGGCTACATGGCGGCGTTTTTGTGTTTTGATAGCAATTTTCATTATCATGTCTTTTGTCTCATCATGTGTGTATATAGACCTTGTTTTTTATCATAATGAACCTCAGCTATCATCTACCCAGAATACGTTTATATCATTCATCTCTTGTTATTTTATATATTTCCTCAACCTCCATAAAATAGTTTTGATGAAAGGAAGGTAATCTATGATCATCTTCCTAAATCCTGATGTTTAAAAGTTGATTTAATACAATATTGATTGGTTTTGTAGTTTGTTTTGAGGGTATTTAGTTCCCAGACTTGCTTATTCACTCTCTCTAGGATGCTCCAATTTTCTTCATCATTTCTTCCATCATTCTCATTTGGAAACAAGTAGTGGGAGGGTAGATTCTCTAAGAAAGATACTCTCTTTTCGGGTTTTCATTCTTGATCTCTCTTCTCATAAAGTTGCTTCTACAAAAAGGCACATATTTTATGTCTTCGGACATGGAAAAACTCTTCTGAGTGAATAGGTCAATATTAGGGATCGAACCCCTTCGGGAAATTTGTTGGGAAGACTGTGACCCTCGGGGGTTTTTAGTTCGGGGGGAGAGAATTCGTTATACACACTTTCGTCACAATTTTCCTGACAAGCTGTGCCTTTCCTAGTTCCTATGAGATTGTTGTAAGTAGGCTAGAACTTGGAGAGTTCTTCATACTTCCCATTTGTTTAAAATGTTTGATGGAAGCCTTGGAAGTTATTAATGCGCGGGGGCTAAACCTTTAAACCATTTCTGCCTTCTCCCTAAACTTTGAGCAAATGGTCTAAGCAGCAGAATCATCATCATTTCATTCTGTCAAAGTAGTCATTCATCTTGTCCACATGTTGAGATGTTGTTATGGTATTGCTAGTAACACTAATGGAATTTTGGGCTGCAGTAGTCCGGTGGAAGATTGACTAATTAGCACGAGGAGGACTAAGGGAACACTGCCATGCCTGCCATGATAGGTGGTGGGGGTGGATTTACAAGAGGTGGGTGAACAAGAGATGAAAAGTTGATTCAAACAGAGTGGATGTAGGGTGAGAAAGATGTGGATGGGCCGAGAATAGGCTGACACGAGGTGATCTTGGATGAGGCCACCTAGAATTGTGAAGAAATCTAAATCGGAAGGTGTCGTTTCCTGCTACTAGAGATATTCACTTGTTTAAGGGATGAAAGTGAAAACTGAGTCCTCCAGTTATCTGTCAATGACCTGATGCAGATGATTTACTAGATCAACTTGCATGTGGTGTTGTGGCGAAAATTTAGGGGAGTGAATTAGCTCTCGGGTGATGGGCAGTTGGTATAATTTAATCCTAGAGCTTTAAGGATACTTTTGGGTTATCAACTATCTTGAGTGGATTAGAGATTAGGTTGTTCTAGTGTGAATCTTTATTTTAGAAGCCACTATGTTATTGTTTTTGAGACCCAACTAATAAGAAAAGTTTAACCCGGATATGACAGTCTTTAAAGAATTGACTAATCTTGTTTTTGCAAATTTAATCTCAGGTCTATCTAAGCTGAGTTTGGCATTGATATTATAATGATAAGGGTTCTTCCCGGAGCAGGTCTTGATCTGGTAAGGATTGTGGAGTCGCCAGTGGAAAATTTTGGCTCTTCCAGAGGGTAAAGACATACCAGTCCACCACCATGTTTATTTACATTCAATCTGAAATATCTTTAGGTTTTGAGTTGTTTTTTAGTAGTGTGGTTTTAAGATATCCTAACTACTGTTTCAAAACTTAGCTACGGTTGTGGAACCAAAGCAGTGTACTCTTATGGCTAGAAATAGCTGATTTTAAAAGGACAAATAAAGTCCATGAGAATCCCTAGGGACTACCCAGGTTGTCTTGAATGACGGTTTCATCACTGCAACCTTCCTGTGATTTGGCTGCTCTCAAAGTGTTCTTGAATAAAGGGTTTTTCGGGGCCTCAAAGGTGTTAGCCTGGGGTCCCCGAGCGGAGTCGCCGGAAATGTTGAGTCTCACAATAATTTGTTAGCAAGATTGGCGAGGTCGATTACGGAAACAACATCGTTTCAACACGCTTTGGGATTCTAGGATGCAGCACTCTGAGATACGGGAGAGGGATCTCTCTAATATGTACAAAGATGGATATTGTCTTTGGGGAACCCAGAATAATGATATAGGCTAGTTATGAAGTCCAAGGTTTGTTTTGGTTTTTCGGATGGTTGAACATAGAAGCTGTGTCGGCGGAAAGATCTGTTGCAAATAGGTTCAAAGGTGAGAAATTTCAAGCTTTGAAATAAGATTTGATCAGAAGAGGTGATGGCGGGTTTTAGTCCATTGGGCTATGGAGTCATAAGAGGATTTAATTGAAACAATCATGTTTTCAAAGGTAGTCTGTAGGGCAAATCAATGCCTAAGGATCTCTTTAAAGTTTGATTTGGAATGGAGTGATGTTAAGAAAGGGGAAAGAACGGATGCGGAAACAAAGAAACGGCGGATACGGTAAGTACTTTGAAACTAGCCGACCTTTGACAGGCACTTAGAAGAAACATAGAAGAAAACTAGGATGCGGTAAGTACCTTGAAACTATCAGCCTTTGATACACTTCTAATAGAAGATACATATAAAAACAAAGGGAATCACGAAAGTATGAGAATGAGTCTGAATCGAGTAAGTACTTCGAAACTAGTCGGCTTTTAACACATCCCTAGGGAAACAATCAAATAGTTGGGCAAATAAGAAAGGGACTCGGGAGCTAACCTTGATTTCCTCGGTTCATCCTCACAAAACATATGTGAAAGTAACATTTAAAAATAACATTCCATTGAAACAAAGATGATGGAGGCATGACATCACTGTCCTCAAACTAAATTTAATCATTTTCAGAAACACGGTTGAAAGAAAACATTTAAATAAAGATTTCTCGGCCAGAGAAGGTTCTTGATATATAGTAGGTCCTGTTGTTTATTGTTCTTTATAGTGGAAAATGAAACAAATTGAAAAGAGAAACAAAATGCAAGTTGGGTGAGAATCACATCACCACCCGCCAAGCATAGACCGGGATCCCATAAATCGGCTTGTGTTGATGGCTGAGCAGTTGCAATCTGGGATCCAGTTGTTTTAATCCATCTCTCTTCACACGCTAACTATTTGTTACAGAGAAGAGCTCCAAGAGCTGAGCAACCTATCTACAATTAAGTTTTCTCTTTGAGCGTTGCAATATTTGACAATTGCATTAACAACCAACCAGTCAACCCTCCTCATCCTCTGCGAAGTGTTATAGAGGATGGGGTGATCTGATGAAAAGTCTCGGATACGGTGTCAGAGTTGAAGTGTGTTCTGGCCCTTGGAGGGCTGGTGAAGAAATCTTCCATGGGTAATGGTGAGGAGGTAAATCCTACGCGGACGGGCGGTCCCTCTTAGCCCGGCGGGGTCTAGCAACAAACAAACAATGCTATGACGCAAGCTCCCATTTAGATGAAAGACTTGGGATAAGGAAACCTACGGATTCCAACGCTAGATCTGAAGAAGAATGTCTAGTCCTTGACCACAGCGGTCACAGTCTCGCGATCTCCGCGGATGAACACACACACGGAAAAGCATTGAGATACAAGCATAGGAACCGACGCACGTAACTAAACATCGGTCAGAAAAGAAATCTGCTGCGCATTAACTTGCTGTTCTGGAAAAAGGTGGAACCATAATCATAGTCATCTGTCTGGTAATAAACGAATGAAGACACAACTAGGTCCCAAATCTGGCGGCTTCCTTCGAACGGGTCTCAGGTCGTCCCCGTCTCGCAAAGCTCGCTAGAGGAAGGAAACCTCTCCGAGTCTGTATGTGGTCTCTCGCTTGAATGGGCCTTAAGGGGAAGAAGGGATTCTTTACGGCCTGAGAGCACTTGGGAATAGGGAGATGCAAAACTGACACCTTCAGAAGTTAACACTTTGGATGCGAGCAAGCTTTTATAGATGGGGAAGGAGGGAGTTGGGATCCCTATTATTATGGGATTAGCTATCGACGAGAAGGTTCCATAGAAGGTGGCGAAATACTTCCCTTCCATAAGACTCCGCATTGACCTCCCCAACTCAGATGGAAATGGTTGTGGTTGCTTGAACTCAACTTGTCCATCCATATTTAAAAAAAAGTCCCTAAAATGGGTGGCGCGTTGCTGCTCTGTGGCAGGCGCCGATGGCGCGCCTCCTTACGGGATTTCCACGATTGGCGCTGTTCCACTGAGCTGTCTACCGCCTTGGGTACAAAAGTTGTTTTCATGGATTTTGCAAGGAGAGATGTCTCAAGGGGAAATGAAGCTCATACTCGGAGGGATGCATTGATGATGTTTTCAAGCAACCCGTTCTGAGTCCATAATGGGTCCTCCATTGTGGGGCGGGGAATGGTGGGGACGGTGACAAGTGTGTGTAACGAGATGCCCCTAAAGCATGAGGGCGAGAGAGAGAGGGGTGAAATGCTTTACGAAACATGTCAGCGAAGACTTCAGCCAGGCACACCACCAGAAAGATGCTTGATATCTCCAATGCCCATGATGTATATCTATGGTGTGGACGCGACCATCCAGAACGGTATCTTTATAATCCGGATCCGGGGTATGGGCGCGGCCATCCAACTAAGATCGAGCAAATAGACTCGGGTATGGTCGCGGCCATCCAATCATTGAGTCATGTACATAATGACAATAATCACCAATGGTAACAATTCATGGACGAAATCCGGTCTTGCGCTCCATCTCGGCCAAACAAGTACAAGTTCGAGCATGTGAATGTGGCCCGATGTCGAACATGCAATATGTCGTCGATTACCGACCAATGATGAAAGCGGGATTGGTGTGAGGAAAAGCCACCAATAATGACAATGATCCTCAGGTACTACGGTACAATCTACGGCATGAGAATAAATGAGGCGACGTCGAACACCAGCGAAATCATTCGATCGGAAGTCGGTGATGTAAACTTCCACGTCGAATACGTGAACACCGCCATTGAGCATGCGAGGGCTCCAAGGTACCATCGGGGAGTCTCTAGACCAACTTCTGGATGGCGGTTGAAGTCGGTGAGCGCGGTCGAAGGTAGGCCATGTGGGTTTACACATCATCGACACGAGACGAGAGGAACATAATAATGTTTGTTGTGAGTCGGGACCTATGAAAACGAGAGAAGGGTTGGTTCGTCATTTGCGAAGACTAATATCTTGAACATATGAACGACGACAATGGACTTGGCGGTATTTGACATCAACGGATCCAAAGGTCATGGCGGCAGGCGACAGATGAGAGGTCAAAGAGATTACCCAAACCCATGGAAGCAAAGTGAAACGGTGAGATGGGATGTCCCCAACCCGACACGAATGCAGGACAAGTGCCATGTTCAAGAGCGACATCCCACGGCGACGAACGTTGGTGGTTCCATTTTTCCCCACCATTTCGACGAGTACCCCAATTATTTTTTATAACAAGCTTGAAGGGGATAGCATATGCTTGTGATATGAGTCAGTGATGATGCATCCTAGTGCATTCATGAGTCCTAGAGCTCGGAGAAAAACGTCATTTGGGCGAATCGATGTCATCGAGGTTTAACGAGTCGACAGGAAGGGCTGGCGTCTTCATGTTTAGAGTTTGAAAAGACGGCGGAAAAACTCCACGGGGTCCCTTTTCGTAAGCTAGTTTCCCCGAGATCCGAAAGGTGAAACAATGTCGAGAAAACCTCCTAACGTCGCGATAGGCTAGGGTATTTCGCCTGCATGTCCCGATCCGGCCCAATGAAAAAGGGTTAAACATCTTGGGTGAATGTCGGTCGTGTCCATTTCACGGGTCCCGAAACGACAAAGACCCTTGACGATCTTTTCATATTTAGAGAGTCGGAAAAAGGGGCGAGAGATGACTCCCGAATGACTTTTTCGTGTATTTAGAATTAGAGAAAAAGGTATAAAATATAACTCGTTTCCACCTTTTTAAGTCGCAAAACACCAACGGCGCATATGCCAATAAGCGTAAAATCATTTTGACATAATACATGCAAATATTTGACAAAAAATAACTTTAAAGCTCATTTTAGGCTAGAAAAGTTATAAATATGTCTAATAGTAAAAAATGAAATTACTTTTTACTCTTTACCTTGTGAAGGGAAACCAACGGTGGGTCATTTGGAGCGAGAATCTTCGCGGTGATTGCGACCAATCCGAGCAACTATTAGGCGATCACCAAATGCCTTGACGAATTAAAGGCGCTCTGTACTCATCCTTTCTTTTCATGCATTTTTAATGATTTACACTTAGAAATCAGCTGCAGCAGGCACTTTTGAAATTTTAAAGTAGGGCCAAGTAGCGCGGGTATCGGGCACGGACCCGCGCCAGGCTCTTTTTTACCAAGGCAGAGTGCCACATGGTAACGGTAATGGGTAAAAACGTTACTTAGAAGCAACTGTTCAATTCCGCCTAAAATTCTCTTATTTATGCCCAGTTGATTTGCAGAGAGCTCACAAAAGATCTAATCAAGGGTTTTGGACCATGTGAATGCGTTAGCGAGTCGAATGGCAATCGAATGGAAGGAACGAGAACACGGAGATGAGGACGAAGAGGCCATGCAAAGCCAAGCATGTATGAATGCTGCGAGGGCGTGGCTTAAAAAGTTCTTCCTCACGCCATGCTTACGAGCTCAGCCCCTGAGCTCATCATCTCTGATCAACCTCGGGATGAAATGACCAAGTATTGAATACGAGACCGGGTGTTTGGTCAGGTCATGAGCATTCTCTTCCGATTACGGAGATTGTATCCCGCGGGAGTCAATCCTGTGCTAAGCCCAGGAGAAGACCATCGGGAAAAGATGGAAGAAATAATGGCGCGGTGTGCGGGTAGGCACAAAACGGGGAACGAGGGAGTAAGAAGGTATACATCTCAACCATCCACGATCTGCCCGGGGACTGCACTCCACACCATTACGCGGGCGCCGGATCGTAGGCACCGCCGCGGGGCTACAAAGACTCGCTCTTGCGGCCTCGGTCATGGGTCCCCCGGCGCGCGGTTGAACGTGGGCGCGTCACGATCAACATGAAAAGGCAGCTCACAAAGTGCAAACGGGGCAAAGCTGAAGCGGTTGGGTATGGTTCCATCTTGGTATGGACATGCATTGAGCATACCAACCTTCCGAGGCAAGAGGCCCATGTGGCGAGTCCGGTACACGAGAGCCGAGAATGGCTGTTGGGCGATGCGTCCCGGATGCGGGAGGTGGGCAACGGATATCCTCGGCCGAGTTCTTCGGTGGCTACGGCATGGCCGATCATTGTGGAAGATTGGCTATTCGGGAGCGACTGGGGGGACCCAGGATCTCCAGCTACCGGAAGAACGGCGGGATGAAGAAGTGGGTAAGACCTCCTCCTTTAGATTTTTATGTTTATATGTTTTTTTTTTGTTAATACACATTTTTCTAAACACAATTATATGTATACGGATGTGGGACACCGAGAGACCAGCGGGACTGTCCCTGCTCTCGGAGGACACAACTCGCCCCGGATCAGGGGGAAGGCACGGAGGAGAGGCCTTTGGTTCGAGCCTCGAGGGGATCGTCCATGGGATCCCAGGACTATGCCCGACGCGGATATGCAGGTGGGTACCAGCGCCATACGGTGGGAGTTCCAAACGGAAACTCCCACCGAATCACGAGCGTGTGCGTGGGTGGCCGTGCTATGTAGAGCACCATGTTTGATTAGTCTCTAGGTTATTACACCTATTTTTAGAAGCCACCGATGTCTCAGGATGTATTAAGACAATTATGTATATTTTTGAGTTTATACTGACACACTTCTATGTAAACTTTTCGATATCTATATATATGCATATCTGTTTGGATGAGTCTTCTTTACATGTGATGATGATTTACATAAAGTGCTAAATATCTAACACCAAATTTGCTCTTGTCTTGTCAATGTATTCAAATGTACGGGTATGATGATATGTAATGTATTAAAATTCGTACGTTAATCGGAATACGCAAATACAATCGTAAAATGGACGGGTTTCTTACCGAATAGTGCCGGATTAATTTGCCTTTTCTAGTGACAGATCTAGGTACCACAGGCAATTCACGGATACCAAGGTTTCTTGCCTCGGTTAATAATTCCAACACGGCGCTATATTCGCGTGTTGTTCGTGAGTCGTCCTAAACACACCTTGCAGGTCGATCGGCTCACCGAGCGGGATCATAGATTACCCGGTACACGAGAAGGCAGTTCACAGTACGGGAGGGAGACACTTCGTCCGCCAGAAACCAACAAATAGATGAAAAGACATCTGCACAACTTGGGAAGACCGATCAGCGAAGATGTTTACAAAGCACACACACCATGCACACAAATGACAATCACACACTATGTACACACACCACACCCGAAAATCATTTCGGGCGTAAGTACTTCTGAAGTCGACCCATTGCGGAAACTGCGCGATAGGAACTCCTTACGTGGTCATATAGCTCGTAGGCCCCATTTTATAAACCGTTTTACTATGTAGAGATGAGTGCCACATGAGGTGGAGTTTACCGGCACCAAGCTTATCATGTGCCACGATCGTACAAGAGGACGTAGTCTCTTCAATGAAAGAACGGGGAGAAACGAGATTGATCAAAATGAGATTTGACCCTCTTCTTTTGCTTCGATAATCAAATCAGGCCAGACGACGGGTTTCATCCAACGATTCGAGATACGAGAAGATGCTCTTTGCAGGAGAAGTATCGGTAAGAGCTCCGGCTAATTTGAGCGAAGAATTTCACATTTCAGCGGCAAAGTAGCTTCCGGACAGTACACCGGTTGAATGGTGTGAATCGGGATTGCACTTTTAGCGGATGTTCGGTACGCGGAAGGCGAGAGCAGGTTGGAGATGCCAAGCTGGATTTATGAATCCCAACATTCGTTGAAGCATAGTGACCAAGCACTTGTTCTGCCTTCCTTTGTGCTGGATTCGCTTGAGGTAGTATGGCGTTGAGGGGTAGCTCATGACGCAAGAGCCATCGCATTGTCAGCTCATGCATCATGTAATCACGGAAATGAGCCTGCACCATGATCGGTGACGATAAAGACCCGATAGGTACAACTAACATGGTTGAATAAAAATGAAGCGACCGTTCTTCCATCGGCGGCTAGTGTAGGCATCGCCTCGGCCCACTTAGTGAAGTAGTCGACGGCGACAATGATATGCGCTGCCCTTTGGCCAGTGAGGGTTACACGTCATAAAATCCACGCCCCATTTCGCGAAAGGGCCGACGGTAATAACGGGATACGAGAGTAACGGCGGCGTGCGCATCTTCTTGTTGGAAAATCTACAGCACCGGATGGCATTTCGAATCGCATTGATACGATCCTTGAATATAGAAGGCCGGAAAATAACTTTGCCCTCGAATCTTTTGGGCGGTGGCATGTCCGGACATGTGTGCCACGGGCGCCAGCGGCAGTCATTTCGAACTTTCTCAGCCTCGTCCAAGGTAAGGAACGTAATTAAAGACACTTAGAATCTCTCCAATACGATATAAAATTATCTCCTACTATGCAGTAGGAGTTGGGGCCCCGAGTGCCGTCCGTCGGCGTGCGACTTTATCCAACAGGACCGAAATGTCGCGGTGCGAAGATATAACCCCATGATGTCCACAGGTACCAGGGATCACGGTATCGATGAAACGGCGTTTCGTGGGTATATGATCTTAGATGTTCGGGAGAGAGTGCGGAAGAACATATCCGTCATGAAGACCGATTGATTTAGTTGATTTGGCGGTGGTGAACTCCAAATCAAACTCCTGAGGATGACGATCCATTTGGAGTACTTGCCCCCAGCCAATTGTCCCCAGAAAGAATATATGTCATGGGGTTGCGATTAAAATTGCCTTGTTATCGTGCGCAACGCAATAGGATGTAATGGCGAAAGCGTTGGCATACGGCGTGTAGGCTGCTAAGGGCTTAACTACCGACATGTGCATAACGCGTTTCCGGGAATGCAGAAGGTTAGAGAGAGGTAATAAACAACATGTTCATCCTTAGTTCTCGTCATCACCGCACCAAGACCATGGCGATGGTGCTTGTGCGACGACTAGATACAAAGTAAAGTCGCGGTGGTAGTCGAAGGACGAAGCAACGGAGCATTGACGAGCGATGTCTTGACTTCTCAAGGATTCTTGAGCGATTTCGTCCCAATGAAGAGGACATGCCTTTAACAAACGAGTGAATCCTTTGGCCACCCTCGGCGTAATTCGGGATGAAGCGTCGCGTGCTTTCCTTATGGGACTGCGCACCCAGGCGGTAAAGGGAGGAGGGTGACGGGAGATTTATAATGGCCTCGACCTTCGGAGGTTGAGCGAATTCGAGTCTTCCCGAGACTATAAAGCCTAAAGACGACGAGAATCGACGCGAAGAGCACTTATGATTGAGCCTAATGTTGTAGCGTACGCGGCGAAGATGTTCGGGATGATCCTCTCGCTTACCGAATGGGCGGGAGCAAGTCGTCGGATAAGGGTGGACAATATGGCGAATATCATGAAAAGCATATGACATCGCACGGCGAAACGTCGCGGCGTTCTTTAAGCCGGCAGGAGTTTTATATGCAAGTGCCCCACGGACGGTTGAATGTGGTCTTATGTTGATCCTCGGGTGCAATGTTAATCGTTTGTAACACGAGAAACGTCCGGCAAGAATCGATCTCACTCCGTCGCGATCGTCGATAATCGATCGATAAACGGGTCGATAATTGTCCTTGGACGGGGGCGCGATTGATATCGCGATAATCTACACGGACTCGAATGGTGCCACCTTGCTTTTTATCGACGGGGACGATGTTGGACACCCGTGCAGCCAAGGGGATAGGATAAATAAACCCGCGTTCGGAAGTTTTTCAACTTACCGCAAGTGACGACTTCCGAGATGCATGGGACGCAAGCGTTGGCGCACGGGTTTCGCACCTTGGATGGTTGGGAATCTCGTGCACAGCAATACTAGGATCAATTCCCGACATTTCCTGCGTAGGACCACGCAAAAAACATCTCTGAATTCTTTGAAAAGTTAGAAGTATATGGGCACGAATCTCCCTCGAGAGAACCAAGTACACCCACATGAATGTTCTCAACAATCCTACAGTTTATGAGAGATGTTGATAGGAACCGTTTGAGTAATGTTACTCGGTTACCTTCGAAAAGACCTCGTGTGTCAGAATTGATTGGTAGAAGAGGAGGGAAGGAACTGTGAGTAGCAGCTCGGGGTGATCGATCGTGCCCCAGAAGCTAGGCATAAGCAGGAACGATGATGTCTCCTTGGAGTAGCCTCCTCGAAGACATAGTTTCGATGGTAGCCTCCATCAGGAAAAGTCTCTCTAAGAGGATCGGGCGAATCAGCCTGAGCGGCGGGGGATTGTGAGTAGACGTCGAGAGCCGTACTCATCGAACATCTTTGAGGAGGTGGAGGGTCGATGCGTCAACAATCTCACGATGGGCGATCTCTCACGGCGTTAAGCCTGGACTCTGCCAGCTCCTTCCATACTGCTCGGGTGTAGGAATCGGCCAGGGGTCATCAGTCCTGGGACAACATATTAACTTGAGCGGTATTCGGTGGCGGCGCGGAAAATACCGCCGAGAGATGGGTCTTTGAAAGACCGGAGTCCTATCTTTGTCGAGTTAAGATTTGAGTTCACATCGACGTTGTTCTCGGAAGCTCGAGGTAAAAAATGACAAGCTGGTCTCTTGTGACAATCTTGCCCTCGTGAGGGAACTTCGGTGAGGCTGAAGAAAGATGCGTAGACGGCACGCAGAGCATGGCATGGAGTCCGAACACGGCCAAAAGTGTTATGGGTTGGTTTAGCGTCGGCCACGCTTCTACTTCCACGTTGACAGTTTTTAACCTTGATATATGGCCGCCGGACTCTCGAGAGCTGGGGGTTTGGGTCCCAGGCCATCAAATGCCTCAAGGGCATTGGGAGATAACGACAAGGTTGGAGACGTGGCCTTATGCTGACGGAGGACATAACACAAGTAGATGCACATGTCTACGACGGCTGCGAAACGTTGGAGAGGCGAAACAATCCGGCTTGAATAACCAAAGCGATTTGAGTGTGGGCGGGAGGCCAGAGTCTCCGGATCGGGTGGAAACAGGTCGGCGGGATCAACGTCTCTCTACCGATGGCGGGGACGAGTAAAGCCTTCGTTGTGAAGGACAACTTTGAAACCTCAAGTTCGGACATGGCACATGGCGCACATGCAAATCATCAACGATGCGCGGCGGCCCAGGCGGCACGGCGTTTGGATTATAAGAGGATCTCAGAAAGAACACCCTTGGAGGTGGCTTCACAACGGTTTAAGAAGACCGGCTTCTGGGTTCAATGAGCCGAGAAAGCGGTGGGGGAGGCGGTCACCCCGCTACGCGCAGCATAGGGTGCACAACAACGACTATTGTAATCCTTCGATCTCGTAGCGATAGTGATAAGGTGCATTAGTCTTCATCAGCAGAAAGGCACCGGACTGACCGGTGCGGATGATGAACCTTGTTCGACCATACGGGTACGCGAGATGGAAATGGCTCACTGGCAGTGAGTTCCCTTTAGGCCTTTAGAAGTTGTTGATTTCGGATATATCGTGGAAAATCCTTAGTGTAATGGTCGACTTCCTGAGATGAGGCGGGGGAATTTCGGCTTACGTTGGGAGCCATCCTCGGTTCGAGTTTGGGTCCCGGGTTCCCGGGGCATCGAGATTTTTGGGTGCCTTTGCCCTTCTTCTTCCCCTTCGATTTGTCTGAGTTGGCACGACAGCATTTACCTCAGCGGATTTACCGAGAATCGGATGAGGCGGGATTAGCGGTATTGTTGAAAGATGGCATACTTCCCCGTGCGGGGCTGGCGGAGTTTTGAGAGACGGAACCAATGACGCCATCCCATAGTAGGGGTAGGCGGGGTCTTTTGGCTGCGAGTAGTGAGTATCGGGCGAGGATGTCATAGCGTGCCAGTTGCGAATAAACAAGATCCGGATGCGGGCACGCGCGATAACTTGTTCTTCGATCACACACGCTCCCATCGCGATATCACGAGCGATTTTGACTCTAAAGGAAGGTGGTGAACCGGTGAGTCAAGAAATGCGATGGGTATGTGAAACTTGATCGGTCGACGACGCGCCGCCACTCATGGATGTGATCCGAGATGTGAGTGATGAGTCTTGCTTCGGGGAAGACGAGGAGGTGCGTCTCGTCTGTCTAGGATGTGCTTGGAAATGCGTGAGGAAAACCATATTTAACGGTTGAAATCTCGAAAAATACCACGGGATAGCTCTGTAGTACCACTTAGCGGCGGCTCTGTTAGTACGTTGGAAAAGACGCGGACGAACCGAATCGTCGGTCAAGGTTAGATGAACACAGAGGTGATACGTCATCACATGCGCACAGGGGTCTTGGCAGGATTTTCCTCAAACTTAGGACAATCTCACGGTATCTTGGTTGGAGCCGAGAGCCAATATGGATTATGATACGGATATTTCCAGGCCCGACTTTGAAACGTCCGTGAGATCCAAGGTGGCCGAGGCAGCGCAATGGAGGGTTAATTCCCATGGGTCTCGGAATAAGGTGCGGTACCCATGCTCCACGATGGTTGTAGATATCCACGCCCCCATGGGTTACGCTCCCGTGGGATTCGGCAGGCGAGGGGCATAATTGTATAAACGGGGCCCGATTTGGATTACAGTAACCATTGTGTGGGGCTTGATAACCGGGGTTCGGGCCACAGATTGAGGCGTTTGCCCACGTATAAGCGACATTTGGATTTGGGTACCAACGAGCATAGTTAGAACGGGTGGAGGTTGATACGAGAGCCTCCAGGTGGTTATAGTTCGGTTGAGAGTGACCATGAGGATAATAACCACTGCGGATGAGTAGTGATAAGTGGAACCACATGCGGAGCCTGGTACGTAGGGCGCGAGCATTGATTTGTTTGCGGCATTGAATGAAGCGGTGTGAGCGAGTGAACGAGAATGAGAGGGCCCCTTTGAATGAACGGGTTGACCGCAGTGAGGCGGCACGGAATAAACGGGGTTGGCCGAATGAGAGAGCGGCCCCAGATGAACGAGGTTGGCCCGGATAAATAGGTGGCGGCGGGTGCAGGCCCGACTGGTTGTAAGTGAGCCCCCGAGGTTGCACGAATAAGCCGGTTGGCTGGAGGCGGGACACCCGAGGTTGTCTCGGATGACCGGTTGGCACAGTGGTGGAACGGACGAAATTAACTTCTTTGGAAACCGAGTTTGACACAGACGGGGAGCCATAAAGTGGTCTTTGGGCGATATGCAACGTTAGAACAACGAGGATGCGCGGTTGCATCGGTAAAGAAAGCTGGATTTGCCCCCGGACCATGGCCGGTCCTTTGTTGATATCCGGCGAGGTGGCCGGGTTGACCGGCGGACATAATACGGTCCTTGCGGATTATAGAATGGCCCTTGTGGCCGAAGTAGGTAGCCTTGATTAGGCGTGTCCACTGAGGTCGTGTGAGTAACGGAGTTGGCTGGAGGTTGGCCTTGAAAAGAAATTTGGTGCTGCAAGTTAAAACACTGGTTGTCTGAGTAAACCTTGAACATAAAGATAAGCTTCGGGGGGAGCGGAGAGAGCAAAATGTCCCCATGCTCGTCAAGGCGGCCGGAAAACCATACACACGGGAGTGCGAGTCTTGTGCATAGTGCGAAAAGAAAGATCGGTAAGGATCTTGGGGGATTTGTCTGACCCGGCGTTCGGGCGTACGAAAACAGATACTCCTCCGGAGAGATATTCTCCGGTATAGCGATAGCTAGATAAATGTCTTCGGGGGTTGGCCCGGATCTGGTAGCGGACGGCGAGACAACAACGAGAAGAGAGCGACCACACAAACGGAGTGGGTCGCACGGGAACGAAGTGATGGGCGTCGAAGAAGACACCCGGGTGTAGTGGCGGGCGGCCTCGAGAAGCGGGAGATGATATTCCCATAGAGCGAGCGAGGGCGGGATAATCACAGCCCGAGAGGGTCTGTATCCACGGCAAAGAAGGACCGGTGGCGATGTGGTAGCCGGCTGGACTCGTCTCCCTCTCGGAGCAATCTACGAGGGGATGCGTGGTCAGCCGGACAGGGAATTTCCTCACCGAGAATCACTCATGGTTGATCCTCTCGTTAAATCACGCGAGAAGACGGCGAGACTAGGAGGAAAAACAACGGCAATGAACGGTGAACCCGATGTAAGAGAAAGGAAATCGGCTCCTAATCTCAATTCGGACACGGGGTCCGAAAAGGGCCGGTTAGACTCAGCGGTTCTCAGGGGTTGCTCGGCGGACGGTCCCCGTCGGGGAACTCGAGAACAACGGGCTGTTGTGGTTCAACGGAGAAGGCTCGAGAAGCCTCCCGAAGAATCGTCAGGTATGGGGACTACCCGGTAGACGAAACCGAGGGTTGCTTGCAAGTGACAAAAGACTAGAAGAGAGCACACACACACACGGGCTGAAAAACGAGTTAAGACACACGATCAAAACGATCACAAGCAATATCTAAATGGGTGTAGTATCGTGGGAGATTGATTTACACCACATTGGAAAATAAACAAATTCTCTTGTTTCATATTTTAAGAGTCGAGAAACGATAAAAATATGACTCTATCTTTCGGAAGTTGATACAAGCGTGAAAGGACAAGCGCTTGACGGTCTTTTCAAGTTTAGGGAGTCGAGAAAGACCAAATGTTGCTCGGGAAAAACTAGGCACAAAAAGTGTACCAAATATCGAAGTGAGCGCAATATACACCTTGGTTTCAAAAATGAAACGAGAAATCGACGAGGACTTCCGTGCGTGCGGAGTGATCTCACGAATGCGTGTTCCCGTTGTATCACGGGTATAGGGCGGCGGACTCGGCTTCACATGGATAAAGTTGAAAACCTATAGGGGTCTCCTTTTTATATACGCGTCGGTACGGGGAGCGCAAGTCCGTACTAGCGGCTGTCTAAAGCCAAGAGGCGAACGGCAGTGTTTGCTAGGTTTAACGACGCGGAACACGTCTCTAGCCTAGACCTTCTAAATATGTTGCGTTAAGTTCCAATGTTGCCTTAGGTTAATTGAATAAATTTTACGAGTTGATTTTCAATTAAGTTTCAATTTCCGGGCCCTATCGTATGTAGTGTCTCCTAAATGCAAATATATGCCACGGTGCAACATTTCGTTCGATGAAAACTAGTTAAATAGAGTTGAGAACTTCTATGCAAACGAAATGAACGGAATACAAACAAGAATGTCTTTGATGCAACTAATGCAATTGCACACTTTTCACTCAAACACTAATTACTAGCAATATGGAAAAGATCACAATTTGCACTAATTTAACAAAAGCAAAAGAGATTATATATTTTTTGATTTTCAATGTTTAATGGCTAATGTGAACTGAAAACAAAAGGAACAATTCGAGAAATGATATCTAAGAGAGCGAAGCAAACAACATTCCTCAACGAAGCAAACGACCAAATCTCTAAATTGACCCAAAGTCCCTCGAAAAGAAAAGAAAGACTTGAAAACTTCCCGATGGACCATGTGATCTGGAGTCCAAAGCGAGGCAAGCAGTGCGGACAGAAGGAATGAGCAATCACTCAAAAAGACGCTGACACAACAATCGAGCGCGGTAAGAACGCAGAGGGCTCCGATCAACGAGTTGACGGGACAATCGAAGACACCCAAAACTCCAAAGGAGGGCTCGATTCACTAAGCCACTAGATGCCCTAGGGCTCAAATCGTGAAATCGGTAGACAGAGGCAAACAACCAAAGGATAGCGGTGAATTCCAGTCAAACAAGACTCCAACACACTCAGACAATCAGGAAATCAAGAAGAAAAGTACTGGTCAAGCTCAGAAAGCTAAAAAAAATGAAAAAACTCAAAAAGTCACAGGGGTGGCGCGACTGTGGTCTTGAAACTGGCGCCAGAGGCCGATTGGCGCGAGACAGACAAATGCAACAAGCGCCAAGTGGCGCG
This sequence comes from Pinus albicaulis, assembly GCA_034641835.2. NCBI lineage: Eukaryota > Viridiplantae > Streptophyta > Pinopsida > Pinales > Pinaceae > Pinus > Pinus albicaulis. The sequence goes on from CM076579.1 coordinate 438,881,248, forward strand.
ACTGTCGGGTTAAAACCCGCGCCAGTCGAGTTCTTCAATAAAAATTAAAAAACAAGCTAACCAAACCAAGAAGCTAAAATAGTGAAAGAATCCAACCCAGAAGGTTCATCAAGCAAGGAGAAACAATCAAAGCGAACCAATCATAAACGGGACAAGGAAAACCGGACGCTCCCCAGCGGAGTCGCCAATTTGTTGAGGAGGTAAATCCCCTCTGCGGACAGAGGCGATCCCTACTAGCCCAGCAGGGGTCTAGCAACAAACAAACAATGTTATGACGCAAGCTCCTAGTTACGAATGAAAGACTTGGGATAAGAGCCTACCTGGATTCCAACGCTAGATCTGAAGAAGAGATGTCCCCGTCCTTCAGCCCTGGCAGATCACAATCCTTCCGCGATCTCCGCGGATGAACACCTGCACACAGAAGAAACGAACAGATACAAGCATAGGAACCAACATACGTAACTAAACATCGGTCAGAAAAGATATTACTCGCATTAACATGATGGAAAACGGAGTGGAACCATAATCATAGTCATCTATTAAGTAATAAACGAATAGAAGTTACAACCAAGTTCTGACGTCGCAGCTTCCTTCGAACGGGTCTCCTGTCGTCCACGTCTCGCAAAGCTCGCCAAGGAAAGGGAAAACCTCTCCAGAGTCTCGTAACAATGGTCTCCTCGCTTGAATGGGCCTTAAGGGAAAGAAAGGATTCTTTACAACACAAAGGCACTTGGGAATAGGGAGATGCAAAGCTTCAGCACTTCAAGACTAGCTTGCCATGGATTTGAGCAGGCTTATATAGACGGGGAAGGAGGGAGTTGGGATCCCTATTATTATGGGATTGGCCCTATCAACAAGGAAGGTTCCATAGAAGGTGGCAAAACCACTTCCTTCCATAGAACTCCCGTAGCCAAACCTCCCAACTCAAGATAGGCAATGGTTGTGAGTTTGTTTGAACTCAACTTCCGCCATCCATATTTAAAAAACAGTTCCTAAAATGGGTGGCGCGATTGCTGCTCTATGACAGAGCGCCAAGTGGCGCGACCTCTTTACAGGATTTCCCTGATTGGCGCGAGCACTGAACTGTCTACCTGCGCCAATGCAAAAAGAGTTGTTTTTCATGGATTTTGCAAGGAGATGTCTCAAGGGGAAATGAAGCTCATACTCAGAGGGATGCATTGATGATGTTTTCAAGGCATGACAGTTTTCACAGGTCACATAATGGGTCATCCATTGTGCGGGACGGGGAATGGTAGGGACGGTGACAAATTACTGTGTAACAGTGTCCTGCTGCATTAATGGGTTTACACTTATGAAGTAAGCTCGGAGGGAGCTTTTGTTGACCTTTGAGGCTCTGCGCGGTGTTAAGGTTATTCTGCGGACATTCTTTCATTAAATTCCTGGTAGAAATAACTCTTCAGCTATTCCGAGGCAGAGATCTAATCTTGTTCAATAAATTCAGCATCTGATTGAGCGTCTTGAGACAATAGGTGGCAATGTAGTGGTTGAGGAATCAATGCGCCTCAAGTATGGCGGTGAAGGTCCTTTCTGTCTTATAAACACTTTTAGGTTTTCTTTAAATCGTGTTTTTAAATCGGGGAAGGCTTTTGATAACTGTATTAGCCGTAATCCCCGTAAAAACTATCCTCAATCTTCATCTGTTGTGTTTTGTCTTCAAAAATGATACTCTTTAACTGTTCTTTTAAATAAAATAGTGTCTTGTCGATGTGTAGGGCCGCACTGGGCTTTTAAAGGCATCAATTCCCATGAAGCATTGAGAAAACAATGGAGCGAAAACCCCACAGATGGTTCTCTTTAACAGCTTAGAGGGGCAGGAAACATCTTTCCCGGCCCTCTGCTCTCTTTCATTATACAAATGGAAAACCATTAAAACACCTGCAAAACACAAAAATGATTAAGAAATCCTGCGTTTTAGGTTTAAACTACTTCGAAGGCGGGGAAGGAGCGTAACCATTGGATCATGGAGCGGGGGTGCAGATTGACGGCGGAAATGCAATGGCGGGATGTAATGGGAAAAACCTTTGTAAATCAAAAAATATATCATTTTCAACTTTACAAAGGAAAAAAGCATTTTTGTATGAAAGGCAGGGGTATCATATGGTGGGTCCGGTGGGACTGATCGCAAATCGTAAAAATGGAAAACGCGATGGCGGATTATGTGACGGAGAGAAAATGCGATATTGCGGTTATGCAATATTGCGATTATGCGATGTGCGGAAACTGCGATGGATCGCAGCGCAAATATTTGTGATGGCGCAAAATCACAAAAGTGGAAAACGCGATGGCGGATTATGTGACGGAGACTGATCGCAAATCGCAAAAATGGAAAACGCGATGGGCATTTTAAATGAAAACTGAAATTTGCGGTTTGCGATCTGCGCTGGATCGCATTTTAGAAATTTGCGATGAGCACTCCTAGAGTTAGCGCTTGGTTTTTTATGCATTTTTCATGGTTTTTTCAATGGAAATGGGGGTTATGGAAAAGCTAAAGAGTGAGTCTTTTAACTTTGTGAAAGTGTTTTTTCATGAGGGAAAGAGAAGAAATCATGAAAACAAAGGGGATTTTATATAGGAAAAGGGGAGCAGATGAAGGTTAGTTTTGAGTGGGAGAAGGGTGAAAATAATGGTTCTTCAGCAATCTTTTCTTATGAAATTAGCAGAATTTTAGACATGAAATGGAAATAGTAAATGAAGATTTCGGACAGAGGCATGAGGCCTTCAAGGAGTCTTCAAGAGCCAACAATTTTTAGTGATAAAATTTGTTCCTTAGAGGCTCAAAAAGGTCTTAGCCACCTTTTGGTATAACAAAATATTATAGGTGGCTAACAGAACCCTCTAGCGCCACAAATGGAGGCGAATTGATTCCTCCCAGCAATTAAAGTGCCACCTGTGCCTCTAAGTATTCAATCAGGAGCTGAATTTATTGATCAGGATCAGATTTTTGCCTCTACACAGCCGAAGAAGTTACTTCTGCCAGAAACTTCAATGCAAAGAATATCTGCAGAGTTACTTCATCACCACACAATGCCTCAAAGGTCAAAAAAACTCCTACCGAGCTTGAAATTATCATGAAAGTCATTTAATACAGAGGATATGTATGTGAATCTCCTCATTAAACCCCTCAAGGGCCCATGAGCCATTTAATTCTTTATTAATTTTAATTGAGATCTTTTATCAGATCTCACCTCCTCATCCTTCTATATATACTACAGCAGAAGATGAGTGAGTGTTTCTTGGTTGGTAGTTGTTGTCTGATTACAAGTTGTACAGCTGAAACTCTCTGAATGAATATACAAGTCTGTTGAAGTTGAAAATAAAATTGAAGTCTCGGATGTCTTGATAATGTTGTTGCATGTCTGTTCCTGAGAAGGCTCTATCATTGGATTCATGAGCTTGGTTATTCGTGAAGTATTCTGAATTTGTTCTATGTTTTTCCCCTGTTTCCATTATGTTTCATAAATTCTTACTACAGTAGGTTGAAAGTTTTAGGCTAAGAAATGACTCCTGGAAGCACCTTAGACTTGTTCATCCTTCACTTTTTTATGTTTTCTTCTGCTAAAGTATTTTAGAGTCTTTAATCTCTCTCTTTAGTCTTCATGCTTGTTTATTTCTATAATAGCTCAAATATTTGGTTTCAGCATGATTTATGGTTTTCCCTGCTTGTCTGCCATCACTTGAAAGCTGTTATTGAAGTCTCCCTTTGAAGTACCATTGTTTTAAGTTAATCAGAGAGGTCGGTTTTGATCTTTCCCTTTGCCATTGCTTGAACAGTTGTTTTGAAGGTCTTTATATTTCTAAGCATAGATGTTATTTAGGTTTTCCCTCTTCTATGACTGCAATTATCAGTGAATCTTTTATGTTTTCTAAGTCCTTTAAAATAAAATCTTTGAGGAAATAGGGTGTTCCCCGAATCTTAGATTTCATTTTAAAAGTTGTCTCGAAGTCATTATTTGCTTAAAGAATGTTTGTAGAATTTATGGTTAGCCCTGTCTATCAAATATTTCTTTATTTTTAAGTTCTATTCTTCAAGTTCCCTTTGTTGAGAATTAAAATTCTCTTTCCAAATCATTAATGTTCACTTCATTCCAAAAACAAAAGGACCCTGTGGCCAAGTTAGATTTTCCCTTTGATATCCCATATCTCTTGAAGAGTTTGTCATGACCTGATTTTGACTCCATTGCCCAATGAACCAGATATTTCCTCTTTCTGTCTATCTTTCTTAAACCTTTCATGTTCTACTGTATTAAACTCAATCCAACCAAACAAACATCTGCACTTTATAACTAGTCTAAAATCCATACTCAAAGCACACAAGATAAACCTTTGCAAACAAATATTTGAGAGATCCCTCTCTGAGAACAGGAGGAATAGATCTTGGAACTCTAAATATTGGTTCTGATGTTGCCTTGTCTTTTGATTTTCCAAACTGTCAAAACACGGGACACCAACATAGTGGCAATCACGGTGGGACATACTGCGAATTAGAGGTTTGAAAACCCTTCCTCAAAGTTTTAGGTTCAGTATAACATAAGTAACTTTATTCAAGCACTACCCAACAAATGGTAATCATGATAGGACTAAATTGAATCAGTGACAAACTAAGTAACGCTTAGGATTCCCTTTAACCCTTATCAAACCTTGAAGGAACCAGTTACCAAGCCATAAGAGCAACTCTGTTTGTTCGAACACCTTAGCTAAGTGAAAAATCAGACTTAGAACACTCTCTTAACCTATAAAACCAAAATAACTCAAAAAAACCCAAAAAACATTCCAAGTTTGGCTTCATAATAAACATGGTAGTGGACCATAAAACCTTTTACCTCCTCAGGAGCTAAAAACTTCCACTTTGTAGTAAAACACTCATTCTTATATATCACTTACCTTTTGATGTGTTTTACCTTGTACTCTTAGACAGAGTCTGGAAAGGGTCAGGTAGCCTCTGGATCTCATCCTCTTTTTGAGGTGAAATATCTAGTGAATGCCCTCCCAGTCAGTCTCTGGTTAGAGTTTGTGGTGTTTCAGCATATCCTTGCAAAAGTATATTTCACAAACACTGTGGTAGACAGTGTACCCCTTATAAAACATTCTGAACTTTCCACTTGGCAACTCCACAATCCTGAACAGTCCTTAAGACTCCACTGGGAAGAACCTTTATCATTTGTAATATCATTCAAGTCCAGTTAGAGGACTGTAAGATTAAAATTTGTGTAAACAGATCAGTTAACCTCTCAAAGATTGTCATACTTGGTTAAAAAATTTCTTGTTATTTGGATCTAAAAAATGCAACATAGTGGCTCCTAGAAAGATCCACACTAGAGCCCATCCTGACCCTGATCCACATGAGATAGTTGATGACCCAGAAATAATCCTTAGGAAGTCTCCTAAGATATAATCTTCAACTATTTTCAGATCACCTCCAAGAGCTAATTCAGTCCCTGAAAATCTTTTAGCTCTACAACAATCACAAGATGACTTAGTTAATCCCTTTAGAACTAAGTCATTTGGTGATTTAGACCAGCTAGATTCTGAGTCTTCACTTTCATCTCCTGAAACAAGTGAACATTTTGGTAGAAGAGGAACAACACCTCCTGATTTACATTTTCTTCTTAACTTAGGCGTCTCTCATCCAAGATCAGCTCAGCAATCTACTGCTATTCCATCCACTTCTGTCCATCCTTCATCCACTGTTCAAACCACTCCACCTTAGCCCACACCTTCTCTTGTCAATCCACCCCCGCCACATATCATGGCAGCACGGTATGCTCCCTTAGTCCTTCCTGTACCGTTAGTCAATCTTCCACAGGACTATCAGTCCAAAATTCCATTATATGATGCTAGCAATGATGTAACTGCATCACAACATGTGGATAAGATGGATGACTACTTTGACAGAAATGAGATCGATGATGATTCTGTCAAGCTTAGATTATTTGCTCAAAGCTTAGGGGGAGAAGTAAGAAAATGGTTTAAAGGTTTAGCCCCCCGTACTATTAATGATCTCCAAGGCTTCCACCAGACATTCTTGAACAAATGGGAGATAAAGAAGAATCCTCTCCAAGTCCTGGCTGATTACAACAATCTCCGTAGGAACCCTGGGGAAAGTGTAGAAGCCTATTGTACTAGATTTAACAGTGTATATAATGCACTTTCCCCAGAACTAAAACCTCCACAAGGCTCAGCCTTAAATAAATTTCCTGAAGGTTTTGACTCTGACATGACTTATTCACTAAGAGAAAGAGATTTTGCAACTCTCGAAGATATGCAAAGGGGTGCTCTTTCTGTAGAAGTCAACTTAATAGAAAAGAGAGAAAGAATGAAAACTGAGAAGAGAGTATCTTTTAAAGAGGAATCCCCTCCTTCTACTTCAAGTTCAAAAATGGAGAGAATTTTGGAAGAAATGATGAAAGAGATGAGCATAATTAAGAAATCACAAGCAAATCAAAACCAGACTGCACTTCAAAACAATCAAAACAAAAATAGAAATCAGAATTATAGAAGAGATAACAACCAAGATAAGAAAAAAGAAGGTGACCAAAAAATAAGACCTCCCTTTCAACATAATTATGTAGACCAATACGAGGAAGACAAGGAGTTGGAAAGATTGGAAGAATCACATGTAAACTTGGTTGGATCAGACAGTGGGGATGATTTTTTCCTCACTGAGGAGGAACAAGGTTTCTTCTCGGATGATCAAAATAAAAACAACTATGAAGATTCTGATGACTATAGAGTAGGTTTTGAAAATCCAATCATGGAGGTACACAAACAGTATGATCTTAGGAGCAAGGGAAGTATAGAGAATTCTAAAGATAAAAATACTAGCACTACTGTCAAGAAAAAAGCAGAAAACCAGCCCAAAAAGACAATAGAAAAAACCAACATTTCGGCCAAAAAACCAGATTTAAACAGAGACAAGGGAGTCCAACGAAATATTGAGCAAAGTACCCCTAGCACTTCAGCTAGTGGTCCTAATAAAACTATTCCTATCACTAGTCCAAACAAGGTTCAACAAATCAAACCTAATGAAAAGAATTCAATTGAAAAAACAGATGTAAATATTAACAAGTCAATTATTCCTTTCAACCTTGAGGGAGAGATTGCTAAGATAAAAATTACCATCCCCCTAGCTGAACTAGTAACCCAAGAAGTGTACAAAAACTAAGTTTTGAAAGCTTTGAATTTAGGAAGTGATACTGACACCTTAAACTTGACAGATGACAAACCTGAGCTGTTGTTTGGCCCAGAAGTTGAAGGAAAATATCAAGAAGGACCAGTCCCTCCCTTCTACGTTAGTTTTAACATACACAATAAAATTCTACACAATGCCATGTTAGATTCAGAGCTTCACACAATCTAATGCCCAAGGTAGTAATGGAAAGCTTAGGCTTAGAAATTACTAAACCATACAAAGATTTGTATTCCTTTGACTCAAGCAGATTCAAATGTTTGGGTTTAATCAAATATTTATGTGTTAACCTAGCTCAGTTCCCTGCCAAGAATCTAGTAATGGATATAGTTGTAGCTGACATTCCCCCTAAGTATGGCATGCTCTTATCAAGATCATGGGGAGCCAAACTTCAGGGAAGCCTTCAAATGGACATGTCTTATGCCACCACCCCTGTTTTTAACCAAAACAGAAGACTATACAGAGAATCCCACATGAAGTACATGGTGAGTAACATGGAAAAACCAAACAACACTCCAATATATTCTATTCAATCAAGTTTAGATTCCTTTATCTTGTGTAACGAAGATGAAATTACTCAACAAGGTAAAGAAAACATAGACCCAATCATTTCACCAGAACAATCCATTCTTACCTTGAATCAACTTCAAAACATTGACAATCTACAGCAACAAGAAAATGAAAATGAGTCAAATATACTTTGGACAATAAATTTTGATGGATCCTGTAATAAAACCAGTGCGGGGGCAGGTGTCTAGATTCAAAACACAAATCAGAGTTTTTCATACAAGTTATACTTCCCATGCACTAACAATATTGCTGAGTATGAAGCACTTCTCCCGGGCTTACAACTGCTTAAAAAATTAGAAGCCCAAAAGATATCTATTTTAGGGGATTCCGAACTTATCATCAAACAAATCAAAGGAGAATACTCAGCCAAGAATCCAAGGCTTAGGGAATATCGAAATGCTGCTCTTGACTTGTTAAAAACTTTCCAAAAATATGAACTCATTTTCATCCCTAGAGCACTGAATCATCTAGAAAATGAACTTGCCTTCAATGCCAGCAATTGCCAAGTACCTGAGATAAATAAACAACTCAGTATAAAGGTGAAACACAGACTTGCTGTGCTTGATAACGAAGATCACTGGCAGGTGTTTGAATCTGACAAACACATAGATGATTTCTTGAAATCATAAAATTATTTCAGCATACCAGCACCAAAAACTAACCATAAAGAAAACTGTTTATATATTGAACAAATCCCAGAGGCGGAAATAACATATCCTGTTGACATAAATCATTGTGAGAATCCTTTTGAAGTAGAAATAATGGACAATGAAGACCAAGAAGACTTGGAAGTCTTACAATGCAAAAATGATAAAATCCCAAGAGGTCTCACACCTTTGGAACACCTGTTTGATCTAAACGATGTAGCTAAAGAACCAAAAATGGAGCCTGTGGAAACAAATATAGAAGAGAATAACATAGGCAGTCTCTAGCAGAACCCAAGATGATCAAGCTATCCAACACCCTCCCAGCTCAAATAAAATTGCAATACATAGAGCTTTTCAAAGAATTTAAAGATGTGTTTGCTTGGGAATACAAAGACTTAAAATCATATGATACCAGCATCATCTAGCATAAAATCCACTTGAAGGAAAATAAAAATCCTTTTAAGAAAAAACTAAGAAGAATAAATCCCCTTTTATCACCTTTAGTTAAGGCAAAAATTGAGAAAATGTATAATGCTGGGATCATAGTACCCATTAGATTTTCAGAATGGGTATCAAACTTAGTTTCTGTTAGAAAGAAAATAGGGGAAATCGGGCTCTGTATTGACTTCAGAAATTTAAACAGAGCCTCTTTAAAGGACAACTACCCCTTACCCAAGATGGACCATATAATTCAAAGGGTAGTTGGGTCAAGAAGAATATCCCTATTAGATGGGTTCTCGGGGTACAATCAGGTGTTAGTGTTCCCAAGTGATCAAATCAAAACTTCTTTTACCACACCTTGGGGTACCTTTATGTATGTCAAAATGCCTTTCAGATTAATGAACGTAGGGGCCACCTTCCAAAGGGCCATGGACATAGCCTTCTCTGAAGATATTAGCTATTTTATAATTATTTACCTTGATGACATAACCGTTTTCTCAAAAACTAATGAAGAGCATTTGATTCACCTAAGAAAGGTTTTTGAGAAGTGTAGGAAGTTTGGCTTATCACTGAATCCCAAGAAGACCCTCTTTGGTCTTCAAGAAGGGAAACTTCTTGGTCACATAATTTCAGAAGAAGGAATCAAAATAGACCCTACAAGGATAGATGGCATATTGCAAATTAGCCATCCTAGAAGCCTCAAAGAATTGCAATATTTCATTGGAAAGATCAATTTTTTGAGAAGGTTTATTCCCAACCTTGCTGAGCTATTAAAAAACATTACAAACATGTTTAAGAAAAACGTGGGTGTAAAATGGTTTTTACCAACTAAACAATCATTCGAACTGGTCAAACAAGCTCTTACCCAAACACCAGTCCTGATTAGTCTTGATTTTACCAAAGACTTTTACATTTTTTCTTTTGCATTTGAGCATACAATAGCTGCATTTTTGCTTCAAAAGAATGATCTGGGACAAGAACAACCAATATCTTTCTTTTGTAGGCCCTTAAGAGACGCTCCTCTCAAATATAGTATCATGGAGAAGCAAGCCTTAGCATTAGTGAAAGAATTAAAGGACTTTAGGGTCTACATCTTACACTCTCACATAATTGATTTTGTTCCACATACTTTTGTCAAGGATATCCTAAGTCAAGACCCTAATGGTAAAAGGGTAAAATGGATTGCAACTATTCTTGAATATGACTTAGAAATTAGGCCCACCAAACTAGTTAAGGGGCAAGGATTAGCAAAACTTATGGCTGAATCTAACTTCCAAGCACTAGACATGAATATGGTAGATGTGTTGGAAGAAATGGAAGAATCTGATGCTCCTTTTATTAAGGAAATTTTTCTAAATTCCCCTTGGTATGCTGACATTGTTTATGTGCTTTTATATTTAAATGCTCCTCCTTCTTTGTCTAAAACTAAAGCTAGATTTTTGAAACAAAAAGCTATGAGTTTTTGCATTATAGATGGGGTGTTATATTGGAAAAATGATGTTGGAATTTTGCTTAAATGTTTACTTGAAGATGATGCAGGAAAAATCATGCATGAATTACATGATGGTGAATGTGGAGGACACCTCTACTGGAAAGCCATAGCAAACAAAATTATTAGATCAGGTTACTATTGGCCTACCCTTTTCCCAGACACTTAGAACTTGGTCATGTCTTGCCATAAGTGTCAAATCTTTGATGGCAAGAGAAAACTACTTCCCTTACCTTTACATCCTATCAGAGTTGAGGCACCTTTCCAACAATGGGGGCTGGACTTCATTGGGGATATTCATCCATCCTCCTCATCTCAACATAAGTGGATCCTCACAGCCACTGACTTCTTCACCAAATGGATAGAAGCTATACCTACCAGGAATGCTAATGACTCTGTCATTATCAAGTTTCTTGAAACACACATCCTATCCAGATTTAGTTGTCCCAGGAAAATCATAACAGACAATGCTGCTGCTTTCAGATCTAAGAAGATGATTGATTTCTGTCACAAATACCATATAACATTGGGCCATTCCACTGCTTACTATCCCCAAGGAAATGGATTAGTTGAATCCTCCAACAAGAGTCTCATCAATATCATCAAAAAGTTGTTGGAAGAAAATCAAAAATCGTGGCACAGTAAATTGGTTCATGCCTTATGGGCTGATAGACTAACTACAAAGAAATAAATAAATTTTTCCCCCTATCAGTTGGCTTATGGCATGGACGCAATTTTTCCTACCTCATTGGGAGTTCCAGTCATGAAGCTCCTTCAAGAAGTACATGCTGAAGAAAATTATATGCAGAGGAGGATCAACCAAACAATCCATTTACAGCAGACCAGGGAAGAAGTTTATGAAAGAACACAGTTAGTCCAAGAAAATATGAAGAATATATTTGATAAGAGGACTAAGGCAAACAATTTTCAAGTTGGAAGTGTTGTTCTTAAATGGGATTCAAGAAGAGAAGAGAGAGGGAAACATGGCAAGTTTGAGAACTTGTGGAAAGGGCCCTATATTATTCATGCTGAGAGGGGTCACAATACATTTTTCTTGAAAGAATTGAATGGAGAAGACCTATATGGAGGTCCTTTCAATGGCAGGATGCTCAAGCATTACTTCTGCCAAGAATCTTAAGTTTCAAAGCATTTTTGTTTTACCATTGTAAATATCATAGTCTAGCCATTGCATTAAAAGTTATGAAAAATAAAAAATGCAAAAAACAAAGAAAAGAAATAAAAGAGGGCCGATTGTGAAAACAAAAAAGGCAAAGCCCCGTGCCAAAAAAGAGAAATAAATCTGAAAGTGTGCAAGCTTAAATGCCACTCCTACAAAACACACTTCTAGTTAGTCAAACAGTTTAATCTTGACTAATTAGTTTTAAATTTTCTGTTGATAGGATAGTGAATTTGATTTGCCAAACTGTTCAATATTGGCTTATCAGTAGATAGATTAGGATATAAATTGAAGATTCAAACAAGCTCAAAATCTGAACCAAAAGAAAGGCAAAGACAACTCAAAAGCAAAGCAAAAACAGAGCTGTGAAGAAAGGAGAAAGCCATGACGAGAAATTTTCAAATCCTAAGCCTTCCATTTTGTTGTTATTTTCTGCAAATAATAATCTATGTCCAGCTTGTTTTTATGCCATAGATCACAACAAGTCAAACAACTTAAACTTGACTTGACTGTTTTTAAATTTATGTTATAGAATTTAGAGAATGAAAATCTGTTGGACAGTTTAATCCCAACAGATAGTAGATTAGGTAGAGAAATATATGATCTCAACTGTTTAATCTGAGATCAGGGAGAAATAAGGAGTAGAATTAGATTAGTTTTTATGCTTTCAAAAGAATAAAATTTTGTAAGAGAGTTTTCCAATCCAAGTGCACTCTGATGAAGAAAAAATGTTAGATCAGTAGGATTGGGTAGGTAGAAAGTGGTTGATGAAGTTCCATTGTTTTTTCAATGACTTCTAACTTGTTTCCAGAGCAAAAGAAGATCATTCAAGCAGAAGAAAACATCCCAATGGATGAGGCAATTGATCAGCCTCCCAGAGAATACAAGTCTGCAGTTCTTGATGCCTTCAAAAAAAGGCACCATCCCCACGTGGAGCCACTGTTAGCCACCCATAAAATTCTGTCATATCAGATGGTGGCTAAATGATGTTGGATAGCCTTCAAGAAACAATTTCATTACCAATACTTGAATACTTTGATAAATATCCTATCCTTGGATAATATTCACTACGGTTTCCTTTTAGAACTCAGAAATCCTACTGATTTCCAAAGCCAAAACACTGCTGCAAACCCCATTTTCCATTTCCTCCTTCCCAAACTAACCTCCTTTTCTATCTCTCCATCTCCCATGAAAATCCTATAATTTCATGTTTTCTTCCCTTTCCATTTCATAAAATCCATTTCATAAGGTCTAAGACCCCTTCTTAGCCTTATCGGAACCTTCATTTCCTTTGAAAACATTAAAAAAATATAGAAAATCCATATTTTCTATGTTCTAGACTTAAGCCCCCTCGGGCTAAATCCCTAACCCTTCCCTGTCCATGTGTCCTGGTGCCAGAACCAGTCACTAAGCAATCAGGTGCTAAACCATGAATAAATCCATTACCGGTCCTGTTTTTCCTTTGTAAAGTTTGAAAACCCACATTTCCAAAGTTTTAACGTGAGAAATAAAGTCACGTGTTTTTATTTTAAAATGGGTGGACCCGCCGCGCAAACGCATCACAGCCGTTCATCCAACTCATAGATCCAACGATGCAGAGCGCGCCTCCCTGTGGACCCCCCCTGTCCGTGCGCTGTTCTCCCAAAACCGTGTGGTTTCTTTTGCACCGCTTTTCAGCGGAAGGCGGTTTTTTCCGACGGCCAGCGATTCCATAAGACGGTTGACACGTGTCCCTTGTACATTTTGAAAACCGCCGCGCAACCATCGTCCATCACGCGTTAAATACAGGACTAGTACGCCCAGCGAAATAAATCTTCGTCATCTGATCTGGGCCCCCTCATCCAACGACCATCGCTCTCCGAAAGTGTTTGATGGTTAACCAAAGTGCCCGCGTGATAAACCAACCTTTGTGCAACAGAAAAACAATCTCCGCCGTTGATCTGATATGCAGATCGACGGTCCATATTTCATTTCCCAATTCCATCACCCGGTCAACGATTCCCCTCCACTGACTTTCCATCGCCCAATCTCGACCGTCAACAGATCGACGGCTCAGACTTAATCTCTCCTCCGTCCATTCCACGATCACTCCCGATAAATATGGACCGTTGGATGATGCCATCCAATGGCCACGCTCCCTCCCTAACCTTAACCTTAACCTTAACCTAACCCTAACCTTTACCAAACCCTTCACCTTTATCAAATTAGAATGAAGACTGAAGATGTTCCAAAAACAACATTTCGAACTCATGACGGTCATTATGAATTTTTGGTCATGCCTTTTGGCCTTACCAATGCACCTTCTACATTTCAAGGGTTGATGAATTCCATTTTCAAACCCTTCCTAAGAAAATTTTTGCTAGTATTTTTTGATGATATACTAATCTACAACAGGTCTTGGAAGGATCATGTTGAACATGTTGACAGGGTGCTCAAACTATTGTAGGAGAAACAATTATATGAAAAGACATCCAAATGTTTCTTTGGAGTACAAGAGGTGGAATATCTGGGTCATATTGTATCTCACGAGGGTGTTAAGGTAGACCCTAACAAAATTAAATCCATTAAGGAATGGAAATTTCCCACAACCATAAAGCAGTTGCGAGGATTTCTCGGGTTAACAAGGTATTATCGCAAGTTTGTTAAGAATTATGGGAGAATAGCAGCACCTGTAAATCCATTATTGAATAAAGATGAATTTTCATGGACTCCTGAAGCAACTAAGGCCTTTGAACATCTTAAAGAGGCAAAGTGCCTAGCACCGGTCTTAGCTACACCAGACTTCACTTTAACCATGACCTAACTATAACCTTACCCTTAACATAACTTAACCTTAACCTTCACTTTCACCTTCACCTTAACCTTAACCTTAAACTTACCCTTAACCTTGACCTTAACCTTAACCTGACTAAACCCGTAACCCATAACCTTAACCTTACCCTTAACCTTCGCCTTAACCTTAACCATGAGTTTACCCTTAACCTAAACTTAACCTTAACTATAACCTAACCCTGACCTTGACCTTAAATTTACCCTTAACCTTGACCTTGACCTTAACCTTAACCTTGACCTTGAACTTAACCTAACCTTAACCTTAACCTTAACCTTAAACTTATCTTACCCTTAACCTAACCTTAACCTTAAATATAACCTAACTCCAACCTTAACCTAACCTTAATGTTAACCTTAAACTTAACCTAACCTTAACCTTCCCCTAACCTTAACCCTAACATTAAACTTAACTTTACCCTTAACCTAACCTTAGCCTTAAATTTAACCTTAACTTAACCTAACCTTAACCTTAACATTAACCAAACCCTTAATCTTGACTTTAACATTAATCATAACCTTAACCTTAACCTAAATAAACCCCTAATCTCAACCTTAACCTTGACCTTATCCTAACCTAACCTTAACCTTAGCCTTAACCTTACCCTAACCTTGTCCACACCCTTAACCTTAACTATAACCTAACCCTAACCTTGACCTTAAATTTACACATAACCTTGACCTTAACCTTAACTTTACCCTTAACCTATCCTTAACCATAACCTTAACCTTAACCCAACCTCAACCTTACCCTTAACCTTAACCTTACCCTTAACCTAACCTTAACCTTGACTTTATCCTTAACGTAACCTTAACCTTGACTTTACCCTTAACCTTAGCTATAACCTAACTTTAACATTAACCTAACTTTAACCTTAACCTTAACCTAAAGTTAACCTAACCTTAACCTTAACCCTAACCTTAACCTTGACCTTAAACTAACCTTAACGGTTTGAGGAGGTTAATGTTAACCTTAACCTCACCTTAACCTTTACCTAAACTGTTAGCCACCCATAAAATTCTGTCATATCAGATGGTGGCTAAATGATGTTGGATAGCCTTCAAGAAACAATTTCATTACCAAAATTGCTGATACTTGAAGACTTTGATAAATATCCTATCCTTGGATAATATTCACTACTGTTTCCTTTTAGAACTCAGAAATCCTGCTGATTTCCAAAGCCAAAACACTGCTGCAAACCCCATTTTCCATTTCCTCCTTCCCAAACTAACCTCCTTTTCTATCTCTCCATCTCCCATGAAAATCCTATAATTTCATGTTTTCTTTCCTTTCCATTTCATAAAATCCATTTCATAAGGTCTAAGACCCCTTCTTAGCCTTATCGGAACCTTCATTTCCTTTGAAAACATTAAAAAACCATAGAAAATCCATATTTTCTATGTTCTGGACTTAAGCCCCCTCGGGCTAAATCCCTAACCCTTCCCCGTCCATGTGTCCTGGCGCCAGAACCGGTCACTAAGCAATCAGGCGCTAAACCATGAGTAAATCCATTACCGGTCATGTTTTTCCTTTGTAAAGTTTGAAAACCCACATTTCCAAAGTTTTAACGTGAGAAATAAAGTCACGTGTTTTTATTTTAAAATGGGTGGACCCGCCACACAAACGCATCACAACCATTCATCCAACTCATAGATCCGATGGTGCAGAGCACGCCTCCCTGTGGACCCCCCCTATCCGTGCGTTGTTTTCCAAAAACCATGTGGTTTCTTTCGCACCGCTTTTCAGCAGAAGGCTGTTTTTTCCGACGGCCAGTGATTCCATACAACGGTTGACGCGTGTCCCTTGTACGTTTTGAAAACCGACACGCAACTGTCGTCCATCGCGCGTTAAAGACCGGACCAGGACGCCCAGCGAAATAAATCTCCGCCATCCAATTTGGGCCCCCTCATCCAACGACCATCGCTCTCCAAAAGTGTCTGATGGTTAACCAAAGTGCCCGCGCGATAAACTAGCCTTCGTGCAGCAGCAAAACAATCTCTACCGTCGATCTGATCTGAAGATCGACGGTCCATATTTCATTTCCCGATTCCGTCACCTAGTCAACGATTCCCCGCCGCTAACTTTCCATCGCCCAATATCGACCGTCGATCTCTGCAGATCGACGGCTCAGACTTAATCTCTCCTTCGTCCATTCCACGATCACTCCCAATAAATCTAGATTGTTGGATGATGCCATCCAATGGCCATGCTCCCTCCATATGCCTCTGCAGTAGTTAACTAGTAAATGCATGGATTTTATAATGTTTCGTTTTTATTTTGCAGGGATTAATGTTCTTTTTTCTATCTTCGAAAATGATTCAAAGGAAGAGGGTGACGACTCTCTTGCTTTCGATTTACCAAAGGAAATCGACTGCTAGGTTTAAAACTTCACAACTATCAATGTTTCATGAACCATTGATGCATTACACACCATGTGCAGCCCTACGTGACAGCAAGAAAACATGGATTAAGCGTAGAAAAAGAGTATCAGCGCTAAAGACCAGGAAATTATCAGGGAAGAGGATTAATGGACTGTTTATGAGGATTATGGCCCAAATGATCATTATAAACCTAATCCCCGGGTTAAAGAAGAATTCAAAACAAATCCAAAGGTTTCACCAACAGGAAACCCTCTACCGCCACAAATGGAGGCGAATTGATTCCTCTCAGCAATTAAAGTGCCACTTGTGCCTCTAAGTATTCAATCAGGAGCTGAATTTATTGATCAGGATCAGATTTTTGCCTTGACACAGCCGAAGAAGTTACTTCTGCCAGGATCTTCAATGCAAAGAATATCTGCAGAGTTACTTCGTCACCACACAATGCCTCAAAGGTCAACAAAACTCCTACCGAGCTTGAAATCATTATGAAAGTCATTTAATACAGAGGATATGTATGTGAATCTCCTCATTAAACCCCTCAAGGGCCCATGAGCCATTTAATTCTGTATTAATTGTAATTGAGATCTTTTATCAGATCTCACCTCCTCATCCTTCTATATATACTATAGCAGAAGATGAGTGAGTGTTGCTTGGTTGGTATTTGTTGTCTGATTACAAGTTGTAACACTGAAATTCTCTGAATGAATATACAAGTCTGTTGAAGTTGAAAAGAAAATTGAAGTCTTGGATGTCTTGATAATGTTGTTGCATGTATGTTCCTGAGAAGGCTCTATCATTGGATCCATGAGCTTGGCTGTTGGTGAAGTATTCTGAATTTGTTCTATGTTTTTCCCCTGTTTCAATTATGTTTCATAAATTCTTACTGCAGTAGGTTGAAATTTTTAGGCTAAGAAATGACTCCTGGAAGCACCTTAGACCTGTTCATCCTTCACTGTTTTATGTTTTCTTCTGCTGAAGTATTTTAGAGTCTTTAATCTCTCTCTTTAGTCTTCATGCTTGTTTATTTCTATAATAGCTCAAATATTTGGTTTCAACATGATTTATGGTTTTCCCTGATTGTCTGCCATCACTTGAAAGCTGTTATTGAAGTCTCCCTTTGAAGTACCATTGTTTTAAGTTAATCAGAGAGGTCGGTTTTGATCTTTCCCTTTGCCATTGCTTGAACAGTTGTTTTGAAGGTCTTTATAGTTGTAGCCATAGATGTTATTTAGGTGTTCCCTCTTCTATGACTACAATTATCAATGAATCTTTTATGTTTTCTAAGTCCTTTAAAATAAAATATTTGAGGAAATAGGGTGTTCCCTGAATCTTAGATTTCATTTTAAAAGTTGTCTCGAAGTCATTATTTGCTTAAAGAATGTTTGTAGAATTTATGGTTAGCCCTGTCTATCAAATATTTCTTTATTGTTAAGTTTTGTTCTTCAAGTTCCCTTTGTTGAGAATTAAACTTCTCTTTCCAAATCATTAATGTTCACTTCATTCCAAAAACAAAAGGATCTTGTGGCCAAGTTAGATTTTCCCTTTGATATCCCATATCTCTTGAAGAGTTTGTCATGACCTGATTTTGACTCCATTGCCCAATGAACCAGATATTTCCTCTTTCTATCTATATTTCTTAGACCTTTCATGTTCTACTGTATTAAACTCAATCCAACCAAAAAAACATCTGCACTTTATAACTAGTCTAAAATCCATACTCAAAGCACACAAGATAAACCTTTGCAAACAAATATTTGAGAGATCCCTCTCTGAGAACAGGAGGACTAGATCTTGGAACTCTAAAGATTGGTTCTGATGTTGCCTTGTCTTTTGATTTTCCAAACTTTCAAAACATGGGACACCAACATAACCTTAACCTTAACCTTACCCATAACCTTAACCTTAGCCTTAACCTTAACCTTAACCTTGACCTTCACTATAACCTAACGCTAACCTTGACCAAACCCTTAACCTTAACCTTACACTTAACCTTAGCTTATCATTAATTTTAACCTTAACCATAATCTTAACCTCACGTTAAGGTTAAATCTAAGGGTAAGGTTAGGGTTAAGGGTAACGGTTAAGGTTAAGGTTACATTTTTAGTCATGTTAACATTTATTGTCAAGGTAAATCCCCTCTATGGATAGAGGCAATCCCTCTAGCCCTAGGGTGGGTCTAGCAACTATGGGAACATACTAACGTCTACCTTCCTAGATTGTAAATGAAATTCAGAGCTAGGAAGATGACCTACCTCGTTCTGATGCTATGTTGTCATCTTCCGTCGAAGCTACTTGATCTGTTGCTCTTCTCCAGCTCGATACACGCTACGATCAACGTTTGATTTGTTGAGAATGCAGCAATATGATGGAGCTTAGTGAAATGAGTTTGTATTGTAAGTAGGCCGCAGGCAGGGATCTGTGCCAAAGTCTATTTTTTAGACTATCTCTATTTTTAAACTGGATGTTAGGGATGCAGAGTTACGGTATGCGACCTTGTTGTTGTCAGTGGGAAGCCATATTTTTAGGACCGGGCTATTTTAGGCCAGTCTCTTTAAAATATGGAAGTCAAATATTATTACCCTTAATATTTATTTGTGCAGATAACAGATTTACTCTCATTTAAAGCATAAGTTTAGTCATGAAGTGACTCATACAGAAAAACATTTATAAAAATCCATTTGTTCTAAGTTTGATAGCATATCTGTATGGTGTAGCTTGATTAGACTTGATGCAAGCGAGGATTTTGGAGGAGTTAACGGGACGGATAATTGGAGTTGTGTTATTTGTTTAGTTGAACTAGTTGGGATTAGTTAACTAACTAATCGACTAGATATAGTGGAGTAAATTAAATAATATTTAATTTACTAAATATTAACTCATTGAAGTCAACTCAGAACACTTCAGTTCACTACGATTACGCCATTGATTCGGTGGAACCTTGGAGTGGAAAGAGGTAGATGAAAGGGTAGATAAAAAACATCGTTGTGGGTGCCTTGTTTACATGAATTTACATGCAACGAATTGTCCATGACAATTATGTAATCAAACAAGATTGAACATGAACCTCTTCCGCTATCTGAGCCATTCTAATACCAGCAATAAAGCGTGATTAGTGATATCATTTGGGCAAGACTTGTTCAAAACCAACTGATTACAGTAATAACAGAAGTCTGGGCCATATGAATGTCCCTTTTTTGTTTTAGTTGCTTGATTTCTCCATTATAATATACACAATAGCTGCGGGGGTTTTCAGCTATAGGCTTTCCCAACATCTTGAGTTAATGCTTGTATTGATTGATGAATATTATACATTATTTAACGCAATGATGGTTACTAGAAAGTTATATATTGTATATAGGTTAAAATTATGATATATGACAGAGTTAATCTTAGATGATAATTAATTATTATTATTCTGCGTTGTCGGAGAGCGAGATTAATTGTCGAAGTCTATTACGGTGATTGCAAACTTATTTCCTCGGACGATGCTGCACATGCGGGCCGGAGTAGCCTCCCGGAATATTCATCCTTCTTTGTAAAGGTGAAAGATGCAGTGAATGCCCTTTGCAGTCAATCTGCGATTTGGAAATAATTGTTTCAAGTATAGATCGGAGGCAATCGACCCAGTTGGGTAGATTTTGCAGGGTTAAACAAGCTACTGAAAAAGTTGTTGAAAGATGTCTTCTTCGTGGTTTGCGACTCACGAATATGCTCTTGAAGCGGTTCGACTATGTTGGGCAGAAGATGATGGAAAGTGGATGCATTGGAAGATAATGATGCAGAGGATTCGTGGATACGGGATTAATAAAGCCAATCCCGGCTCCGTGGTATGACAAAAGATGTGAAATGGAAAGATCTGTTGGGCGTCGAGATCATATTGTATCCGCTTGCACTGTGAGAAAACCCTCCATGTCATCATGAAGGCATTGACGGATCTGTTCCAAGTACGTGACCAAAGGCTGGTGCTCAAAGACAAGCTCGGGAACATCAAGATGGAGAGGAATGGCGACGATATCGCTAAATGCCTCACGAAGTTTCACTCAATCGAGAGATGGGCAGGAAGTGTGGGGAGTTAACGTCGATGAAGAGGATATAGTCCTTTGGCTCTCCTTGGTCTTCGAAGGCTTGGCACTCATATCAAGATAGTGTGGAGTAATTCGGGAGAAGCTGCGGGATGGGGACGCCTTTGGGCGGATCTCAATGCGGAGGAGATAAGGAGAACTACTCGAGACTAGGATCTTCATCCAAAGGGAGACGTGGAAAGCTGGCTTTGGTGTCCAAAGCTAAGGAAAGGAAGGGTAAGAAAACCTCTCATTCGCGGAGCTAAGGGCAGAAGCGAGGATATGGCGAAAGTGAAATGTTTTCCTTTGCCATGATCTGAGACCGATATGCTACCGATTGTCCAGAAGAAGAACAAGCAAGCGGGAAGATGCGGATGGAGAAGCTTTGGCTTCACGGTTCGAGCTTGACTTTTCGCGGTGCATGCTTGGTTTCAAGTGTGATAGGATCGGTGTGGTTCTTGGACGACGGTGCGTCATTTCATGACGGGAGATCGGAAGTTGTTCTCGGATACGGAGGACAAGAGTTGCAGGTATGCCTCGAGATGAGGCGATGACGGTAGATGCGGTGCGGCGGTATCGGTCTTGTATCCTTTCGAGGAGGGAGTACGAGCCAAGCCATTGTCTTAAAGGATGTCATGCATGTACCTGGATTGAAGAAGAACCTGGATTTTAATGTTGGAGGATAAGAGGTTATGATGTGGTCTTGACGAAGGAAAGCTTTCTGTAGCGGTAAAGAATCTTTGGAGAGACACGGAAGATAGGGGTTCGATTTCAGAACCTTTATCGAGTTGCGGGGCTGATGGCTCACCGCAAACTCATGGCAGGCAGGGATGTGGTGGGGCCGGGATGGTAGGCGAACTATGTGAGAGATTGAGCCATCACTGCCATGGACTTTGCGGTTCTTGTGGGTGTGTCTGAACCGTGGGGAGGGGGGGGGCCGCTGCGCGGTCGATGGGCCAAGGTGTGCATGCCCCAAGGAAGCGTATGTGAAAGCCACCTTTCACGGAAAAGGATAGTCGCGCCACGACGATCCTTGAGAGGTTCACACGAACGTGGTCCTTTCTCGATTTGCTTCGACGGCAAAGCACAAGTATTATGTGATCTTTGTTGATGATTTCTCTCGAAAGTCTTTGGATCTTCTTCATGTCGAAGAAGAAGCGATACATTCGCGAAGTTTTGTGAGGACCCAAAACCTTGGTCGAGAAGGGTGAGAAGAAGGTAGTTGACAAAGTGAGATAACG
This sequence comes from Pinus albicaulis, assembly GCA_034641835.2. Lineage (NCBI taxonomy): Eukaryota > Viridiplantae > Streptophyta > Pinopsida > Pinales > Pinaceae > Pinus > Pinus albicaulis. The sequence goes on from CM076579.1 coordinate 438,903,292, forward strand.
GTGGTAAGATTCATCTCGTGAATTCAAGGAGTTCTACGAGCGCGAAGGATTATTCGGAGAGGCTCATCGCACCCCATAACCCACGGCGGAACGGGGTGGGTGGCGGAAGAACGAACGATCGTGGAGTGCGCACGGGCGATGTTACCTTGATCGAGGCCTACCCCTTCACTTGTGGTGAGGCATGCAATACGGCGGTCTGTGTTGGGTGGTGTCCTCTGGTGCCCAACGCCGTGCTGAGAGGAGGCTTATTAAGCGGGCGCGTCCTTTGTTCTTGGATGCAGTTCTCTGTCTACATACATGTGAAGGGATGCAAAAGGAAGCGGATCCAAACACTAGTTGGAATATTGTGAATTTGTGATACCTCTGAAAATATAGTCTCTCAATGACAGTGTAGGCTGTTTATGTGGGATATAAAATTTCGGGAGGAGAAAGCCATGCGGTGTTCGCTTGAGAGGGCTTCCACTTGCATGCGGATGAGGAGAACATTAGTTCCTGGGAGGGCTTCCGGATGTGGATCATGACCACAGAAGGTTGAAGGAGGTGGAAAAAGTACCACCCAGTGGCTGTGTCGAGCATCGCCTCTGGCGTGCTAGCCCGTGGCTCGGGATGCGGAGAAGGTTGTAGGACCACCTACGGCACGGCCTTGACAGGAGCCAGTCCTTGGATGTGTTGGATACATGCTCTTACATAGTCAATGTGTTGTATTAGGCCTGCTGCATGTTCTCTTGAGAAGGCTGTGGAGAACCGCATGAGTTGGATGTTCTCGTCGAAGAATATGATTCGATCATGAGCAATTATGATTATTACAGACCGTTGAATGGGTTGTGAGTTAGCGATGGATCTACAAGGTGAAGCGAGCGGTGACGGGGTGTGGAGAAGTACAAGGGCGAGATTTGTGGCGAGGTGGCTATCCTGAGATCGAGGGATTGACTATGAGGAGACTTTTGCACATCGCAAGGTACTCTTCCGTACGGACGATCCTTGCTCTCTCGGCGCGGGGGATGGGGTGGCACATTCATCGGATGGATGTGAAGGCCATTCCCTCGATGGAGTTATTGAGGAAGGAGTGTACATGCGGCTGAGGTTTGGGAATCAGCTTCAGTGAGTCGCATGTGTGCCGACTCAAAGAGGCTCTTGTATGGGCTGAGCAAGCACACTGGTGGCAGCACACTGAGATAAACAGCTACTTCAGGGCTTGGGTTCTCAAAAGTGGGCGGATCTAGCTGTCATGCCCAGTTGCTGGACAGAGAAGGCTGATGTGTCTGTCTGTGATGATCTGATTTGTGTGTGTGTGATTTGATACTGTGGAGGATCTTGCAGCGAGGTTGAGATGAGACCTGAATATTATTCTTCTGGATTGAATTTAGCAGGCGTAGTGGGAAGAATTTGTTGTTTCTGGGGGAAAATATGCAGGAATTACAGAGAGGTTCAACACATGTGGTACAAGCATGGTGAAGTACCTCTTCTGGGGATGGAGGAAGAGTGTTACTGGAGACAGTGGGTCTGTATCTCTCAAACAGATTCATTGAGGTCAAATTGATATATACGGTCATACTGACTGGGCTATAATATGCCTTGGGTCGCTTGACTTCTGCTTCCTTGGTTAAGCCTACCAGCTCTTTTAGGCAGGCCAGCATGTCTGCCCTCATCAGGAAGGCACATGGGATATGATCTCACCAGAAGTGGAGAGCAGGAAGATGGAAGTGAAACTGCAGGTTTCCATGAGTACGGTCAGGCGGGGAGCCAGGCAGGAAGAGCTTGTGGAGAGTTTTAAGCATTAATTGACAGAAGTTCTTGTGTGGAGAAGCAGAGGATCATGCTTTAGTTCAGAAAGGCCATTATGGTATAGCTGCTTGTGTAGTGGATGAGAAGATCAAAGTTTATTAGGGTTGCATTTGAACCTAATTGATCCTATTTGACCTTGGTTTGTGCATTCAGCTCTTGAGCATAATCTGATTTCCTTGACTAAATTCAAAAATATATCGCTGTCAGGCTACCATCACATGAAGATTATGCTAATGGGAAGATCATGATACTTTCTATAACCACATGGGCGTTCAGGATGTCAACCATCTAATGGAAAGCGCTCTGGAAACCATTAAATTCTGAGAAATGAGTCCTGGGATTAGATAATCTATCTTACTGGAAGTGTTGAGAATGCAGCAAGATAATCTGAGCTTAGTGAAATGAAGTCACAGCCTAACTAAAGTACGGACGCGGTAAATTAAAACAAGTCAGTTTAGACTACTCTTCTGGTACACTGAACCACATCACCGAGAGTTCATGGAATTATTTGAGGTTCTTGATAAACGTGCTGATAAAAATAGATGAGACCACTTATTTTAGGACCCGGGCTATTTTAGGCGATCTCTAAAAATATGGAAGTCAAATATTATTACCCCTTATTAATATTTAGACTATAAACAACGGTTACTCTCTTGGCGCACTTCGGTTTGAGTCATGGAGGTGACTCATTCAGCCGGCCACGAAGGAATCACGTGGTTCCTAGGTTTTGGCATCTTGCATGGTTGGCTTGATTAGACTTCGGTGGCAGGAGTTTTGGAGGAGTTAACGGGACGGATAGTGGAGTTGTGTTGTTTGTTTTAGTTGAACTAGTTGGGATTAGTTAGCTAACTAAATCAACCAGACCTTGTTAGGCCAAATTAATATGTTCATTTACTGATATGCTATTTATTAGCTCAAAGACATGAGTTCACTAAGTTACATGATGGATTCAATTAGAGACAGATGGAAGAGAGTGATGAAAGGTGAAATGACTATGATTAGTAGATTTGTTTGCTTAGTGCATTACTTAGAGGTGTCCATGACAATTCATGATAAAACAAAAGTTAAACACGCGAACCTCTTCATATCTGATATGATTATAATAAAAGTAGGTCATGGTATATTTTGAACAGATTTATTCCAAAAACCAAGCTAGATTGTGAGTAACTTCATGAGAGAGAATCTTGAGTACTTGTGAGGTATTGTACTTGTTTGGTTACTTGATTTCTCCATTATAATATACACAATAGTTGCGGGGTTTTCAGCTATAGGCTTTCCCCATACATGTTTGAGTTAATGTGTGATTGATGTGAGATTGCTGCAGTGACTCGCATGTGACAATTAATTGTAGAAGAAGGTTATGTGTTATGTATGCAATTCGAAATTGATATATGACCGGAGTTAATCCTTGATGAATAAGTGATTTATTGACTAATTTCTACATGATTACCTATATAGATAGTCAGAACCTTTAGCAAGCGTAACACCACGACAAACATGAAACAATTACAACCTATCTAAACGTCAAGGAATGCTATAAATCTCATTATACATATGAAAGCAAGAATGGAAAGATAAACATCGAGATGCATTTTATTATGATAAAGACAAGGAGTTACAACCAATCCTTAATATTTGAGGCTCATGGCGGATAAAACAATCTTAACCAATTTGTCACACCCTCTATGAACAAAGTTCCAAGATCAACAACATATCTTCTCAACATGAACAAATCACTCTGCCACCCATTCATCCCGAAGCTATGATTGCTATTCTCTATACTAAATTTTTCAGCTATACATTGAAATAGCACATCAATGGAAGATGGTATATTTATAGAGGAGAGGAGGAGGTTGAATCCTGCAATGATGAAGGGAGGCCTTTATCCTAGAGGAGGTTTCCCCATAAGGTGGAAAAAAGAGGCCAAAGGAGGGGAGGCCATGGTTATTCGGTCGAACCACTCTATAAATAATCCATGAAGTTGTTGTGGTGTTTCCTTTGTTTTTTAGCTCCACAAACGGATCGGCGTGGGTGTAGGAGGTGTCAGATGGGCAGTAGTGTGGTGCCTTCCCAGCAGAGAGAGTTCTTGGTGCATTATGTTAAAAACAAAAGGCATCTGTTTTTTAGTGGTGTATAAAATGAATTAATAGAGGGATTATTTCCTCATAGCGAGGATGAAATGATGAACACAGGATACATAGCTAATTAATCAAGGACAGCCCTCCAATGGCGTTAACATAGGGTTCAAGACAGTGAAAGAATCTTGTGTAACGAAGATGCCCCTAAAGTATGAAGTCCAAACATGAATGAGGTTACAAGTACATGAAAGGAACTAGATACTCTTGCCCGGAGACACGGAAATGATATATAGATACATATACATAACTTGAAATCTCTATTGAAAAATACATGAATCAGTTAGATATGGACACAACTATCCATCGAAAAGGATCATGTGAATGGATCTCGACATGGACGCAACCATCCAAATAAGGGATCATGTAAAATAGAGCACGTATAGGCACAACCATCCATATAGAAAGGATCAAAACAAGAGAACCCACGGTATGGTCGCGATAATCCGTCTAAAGAATCATGTATATAATCATGAATGACTCATCACTCCTGTAACCCTACTTTTTTTGATCGAAGCATAGGGTCTTGCACTCCAGCGCCACACGATCAAAGTACAAATTCCAACATGTAGATAGACGTGTTGAAGTTGAACATGCTAGAAAATCACTTCGATTAGGTAAATTATGTGAGCCGGAGTTAACAAATTATGTGAAGAAAACCACCCATATTGTCAATGGCTCTCAAAGACATACTAGTATAATCCATGGAATGTGAATAGTGATCTAAAGTCGAACACCGAAGTGAAATCACCACATCGAAATTGTGTTGTGAACCTCTTGTCGAATGTGGAAAAGCTGCTATTAGGGCATGCAGCTCTAAGTTACTAGAAAGGAGTCTCTAGATCAACTTCCTAGATAATGGGCGAAGTCGACGGGGAATCGATCCATCGAAGGAGGGTCATAATGAATCACACATCATCGACACGAAACGATGGATGTAATATTAGTGTGAATCAAGGCGCAACGAGAGGGATCCAAAGGAATGTACAAGCTGAGAAGGATTTTCTCTTGAACATATCGACACGACTGCGGAATTTGGTAGCATTTGACTCAAATAGGATCGAGAGGTCATGTTGAAAAAATCGATGAAAATCGAATGAGAGGCAAACGGATTTCCCCGAACCCATGGAGAAAAAGTGACGAATGAAGATATCCCGGCCAGGCAACAGAGCTGAGACAAGTGTGATGTTCAAGAGTGACATACTACGGAAACATAGCGATGAAAAAACTTCCGTTTTCCCCCACCATTTTACGGCGAGTACCTCTTTATTTACACAAGATTGAAGAGGATACCATATGCTTGTCATATAGTTTTCCTTCGGGCAAATCCATCCTAGTAAATTTTACAAGCCCTAGGAAAGAGGAACTCCAATAACGTCGTAACGAGTCGACAAGGAAGAACTCGGCATATTTTCAGATTTAGAGAGTTTGAAAAGAGAAAGCGGAAAATAAAAATCCATGGTCCTTTTCGTAGATAGTCTCACGGATCCGAAAACATAGAAAAGCGTATGCGAGAGAACCTCTTAGTCGTGATAGGCTAAGGTATTCCTTTTCGTAAATGTCCCCATCCTTTGAAATATGGAGTAGCGTATACTTTGGGTAGATATAGTTTTGCATCCATTTAACGAGTTCAAAATGACAATAATCTCGACAATATTTTTCAATTTTAGAGAGTCGAAAGAGCTAAGTTGACGCCTCCTAGAGGAATGAGTGGTATAAAGGGTAGCAACTTGTTAGATAATGGAGAATTTCTCCAGAAAGAGTAAAGGTCGAAGGTTGGTTAACAATACCACTAATCGCGGCGGTTCTCGGGAATGGGTAAAAAACCAGTGAATTCTATGATCGTAGCGAGATAGTGACGGTAGAAGATAGAGAAAACCAAGGCTCATTTTGGCAAAAATAGGCTGATAAGATGGAAGTCACGAGAGTGGTAGAAAGGAATGGTTTCATTTTTACACAAGCTTGAAATCGGGAAACTTTTCTTGAAGTTGGTTTCATTTTTACACAAGCTTGAAGCAAGTATAAACTATGCTTGAAACCGGTTTCATTTTTACACAAGCTTAATCTGAAACAAGGTTGAGTTGAGGTAAACTAAATATTAAGGTAAAGGTTAGATTCAAGTTATGTTAAGGTCGAGGGTTTAGGTTAAAGTTAAGGGTAAAGTTAAAGGTTAAAGTTAATGTTAAGGGTAAGGTTAAAATTGAGGTTAAGGTTACATTAAGGGTAAAGTCAAGGTTAAGGTTACGTTAAGGGTTTGGTCAAGGTTATATGGATAGGTTATAGTTAAGGTCAGGTTAAGGTTGGGTTAAGGCTAAGGTTAGGGTTAGGTTATAGTTAAGGTCAAGTTTAGGTTAAGGTTCGGGTTAAGTAAAGGTTAAGGTTAGGGTTAAGGTCAAGGTTAAGGTTAAGATTCGGTTAAGGGTAACGTCAAGGTAAGGTTAAGGTTAAGGTTTATGTTAAGGATTAGGTTAAGGTTAAGGTTACATTAAGGGTAAAGTCATGGTTAAGGTTAGGTTAAGTTTAAGATAAGGTTAGGGTAAAGGTTAGGGTTAATATTAAGGTTAAGAGTTTGGTCGAGGTTAGGGTTTGGTTATGGTTAAGTTCAAGGTAAGGTTAAGGTAAGGTTAAGGTTAAAAGGTTACGTTAAGGGTAAAGTCAAGGTTAAGGTTAGGTTAAGGATAAGATAAGGTTAAGTTTAAGTTTAAGGTTAATGTTAAGGTTAGGTTAAGGGTAAAGTTAAGGTTAGGGTTAGGTTAAGGTTAGGTTAAGGGTAAGTTAGAGTTAGGGTTAGGTTAAGGTTAAGGTTGGTTAGGTTAAGGTTAAGGTTAGGTTGGGTTAAGATTAGGTTAAGGTTAAGGTTAAAGGTTAAGGTTAATGTTAAGGGTAAAGTTAAGGTTAGGGTTAGGTTAAGGTTAAGGTTAAGGCTTTGGTCAAGGTTAGGGTTAGGTTATTGTTAAGGTTAAGGTTAAGGTTAGGTTAAGGGATAAGATTAAGGGTTTGGTTAAGGTTAAGGGTAAGGTTAATGTTAAGGTTAAGGTAAAGGTAAGGTTATGGTTAACCTTGACCTTGGCCGTTAACCTTAACCTAACCTAGCCTAACCAGGCAAACCCTTAACCTTACCCTTAACCTTAACCTAATCTGGCCAGACCCTTAACCTTAACCTTAACTTGACTAAACCCTTAAGGTTGGTTAAGGGTAAAAATTCAGATTAAGGTTTAGGTTAAGGTTAAATTTAGGTTAAGGTAAGGTTAAGGTTAAGGTCAATGTCAAGGTTAAGGTTAATATTAGGGTAAGGTTAAGGTTAAGGTTAAGGGTAAATTTAAGGTTAGGTTAATGTTAAGGGTAAGGTTAAGGTCAAGGTTAAGGTTACGTTAAGGGTAAAGTCAAGGTTAAGGTTAAGTTAAGGGTTGGTCAAGGTTAATGTTAGGTTACACTTGAGGTCAAGGTTAAGGTTAGGTGGAGTTAAGGTTAGGGTTAGGTTATAGTTAAGATCAAGGTTAGGTTAAGGGTAAGGTTAGGTAAAGGTTAAGGTTAAGGTTAAGGTTAAGGTCGAGGTTAAGGTTAAGATTAGGTTGAGGGTAAAGGTCGAGGTAAGGTTAAGCTTAAGGTTATGAACAAAAAGGTTTGGGTTAAGGGTTAGGTTAAGGTTAACGTTAAGGTTAAAAGGATACTTTAAGGCAAAAGTCAGGTTAGGTTAGGTTAAGGTTAAGATAAGGTTAGGGTAAAGGTTAGGGTTAAGATTAAGTTTAATGCTTTTAGTCGAGGTTAGGGTTTGGTTATAGTTAAGGTCAAGGTAAGGTTAAGGTTAAGGTAAGGTTAATGTTATAGTTGCACTTTATAGTTAAGGTTAGGGTTAGGTTATAGTTAAGGTCAAGGTTAGGTTAAGGTTAAGGTTAAGTAAAGGTTAAGGTTAAGGTTAAGGTCGAGGTTAAGGTTAAAATTAGGTTAAGGGTAAGGTCAAGGTAAGGTTAAGGTTAAGGTTTAAGTTAAGGGTTAGGTTAAGGTTAAGGTTAAGGCTAAGGTTAAGGTTACGTTGAGGGTAAAAGTCATGGTTAAGGTTAGGTTAAGGTTAAGATAAGGTTAGAATTGAGTTCGAGGGTTAAGATTAAGGTTAAGGCTTTGCTGAAAGGTTAGGTTTTGCTTATAGTTAAGGTCAAGGTAAGGTTAAGGTTAAGGTAGAGTTAATGTTAATGTTAAGGTTAAGGTTAAGGTTACGTTAAGAGGTAAAAAGTCAAGGTTAAGGTTAGGTTAAGGTTAAGATAAGGTTAAGGTGAAGTTTAAGGTTAAGGTTAGTTTTAAGGCTAAAGTTAAGGTTAGTGTTAGGTTAAGGTTAAGGTTAAGGTTAAAGGTTGGGTTAAGGGTAAAGTTAAGGTTAAGTTTAGGGTTAGGTTAAGGTTAAGGTTATGGTTAGGCTAAGGTTAAGGCTAAGGTTAGGTTAAGGTTACGGTTAGGTTAAGGTAAAGATTAGGTTAGGTTAAAGTTAAGGTTGAGGTTAATGTTAAGGGTAAAGTTAAGGTTATGGTTAGGTTGAGGTTAAGGTTAAGGCTAGGTTAAGGGTAAGGTTAAGGTTAGGGTTAGGTTAGGTTAAAGGTTAGGTTTTGGTCGAGGTTAGGGTTTTAAGGTTAATGTTAAGGGTTTGGTGAAGGTGAGGGTTAGGTTATAGTTAAGGTCAAGGCTAAGGTTAAGGGTAAAGTTATAGTTAGGTTAATGTTAAGGTTAAGGTTAAGATAAGGTTAAGGTTAATGGTTTGGTCAAAGTTTTAGGGTTAGGTTATTGTTAAGGTTAAGGTTAGGTTAAGTTAAGGTTAAGGTCAAGGTTAAGGGTAAGGTTAAGGTTAGGTTAAGGTTAAGATTAAGGGTTTAGTTGGAGTTAAGGGTAAGGTTAATGTTAATGTTAAGGGTAAGTTAAAAGGTAAGGTTAAGGCTAAGGTCAAGGTTAGGTTATAGTGAAGGTTAAGGTAAACGTTAAGGTTAGGTTATAGTGAAGGTTAAGGTAAACGTTAAGGTTAGGGTTAAGGGTGAAGGTTAAGGTTAAGGTTAAGGTTAGCATTAACCTTAACCTTATCCTAAACGTTAACCTTAACCTTAACCTTCCTGTAACCTTAACCTTAGTGCCAGCAACACAGCATGGAAACCCCCTTAACCTTCCCATAACCATAACCTTAAATTTTAATTTACCCTAGCCCTAGCAACAAACTTAACCCATAACTTTAACCTAACCTTCCTGGGCACAACAACCTTAACGTAACATTCCCTAACCTTAATCTTAACCTTAACCTTGCCTTCCCATATCCATAACCTTAACCTTAACGTTGACCCTTCTCTTGAACTTATATTCACCTTAAGGGTAAGGTCGAGGCTTAGGTTATCATAAGAATACAAAGTTAAGGTTAAGGTTATGGGTAAGGTTAAGGTTAAGGTTAAGGTTAAAGGTAAAGGTCAAGGTCGAGGTTAAGTTAGGTTAAGGTGGGTTAAGGTTACGATTCTGGTTAGGGTAAGGTTAGGGTTAAGGTTATAGTTAAGGTTAAGGTTAATGTTAGGAGTAAATTTAAGATTGAGGTTGGGTTAAGTTATAGTTAAGGTTAAGGTTAGGTTAAGGGGTAAAGTCAAGGTTAACCCAGCCTTGACCTTAACCTAACCTTCCCATAACTGCTTACCTTAATACAACATAACCTTAACCTTCCCTAACCTTAGCCTTAACATTAAACTTAGCTTCAGCAACATGTATACCTAACCTTATCTAACCTTAACCTTAACTTTACCCATAGCCTTAACCTTGCCCTTAACCTAACCTTAACCTTGACATGACCCAGGCCCTTGTCTAACTAGCCTAGCCTAACCCCTGGCAACAACCTTAACAATAACCTTATCTTGGCATAACCTTCCCACTGCTGTAACCTTAACCTTAACCATAACCTAACCTTAACCTTCAATTTACCACTTAATGTAACCTTAACCTTAATCTTAAGGTCAAGGTCAAGGTTAAGGTGAAGGTTAGGTTAAGGGTAAAGGTTAAGGTGAGGGTTAGGTTATAGTTAAGGTTATGGATTGGGTAAGGTTATGGTTACGTTATAGTTAGTTAAGGTTACGTTAAGGTTAAGGTTAAGGTAAGGTTAGGTTAAGAGTTAAGGCTAAGGTTAAGGTTATGGTTATGGGAAGGTTAAGGTTAAGGTTAAGGTTAGGTTAAGGTTAAGGTTAAAGTTAAGGTTAGGGTTAAGGTTAAGGTTTTGGTCTAAGGTTAGGGTTAGGTTATAGTTAAGGTTAAGGTTAGGATTTAGGAGTTATAGTTAAAGATAAAAGGTTATGGTTAAGGTTCATGTTATGGATTTAGGTTCAGGTTAAGGTTAAGGTTAAGGTTGGAGTTAGTGAAGGTTAAGGTTAAGACCTGTAACCTTAACCTTATTACTTACCCTTAACAACAACGTTAAATTTAACCTAACCTTGACTACACCCTTAAAATTAACCTTAACCTTCACTATAACCTACCTAACTATGAAAAACCTTAGCCTTCGCCTGCAAACTTACCATAACCTGAAGATTAACCTTAACCTTACTAAAATACGTAACTAGAACCTTAACCTTAGCTATAACCTAACCCTAACATTGTGAGCCATGTATAACCTTAACATAACTACGCTAACCTAACCTTGACCAAACCCTTAACCTTAACCTTGACCTAAACCTTAACCTTAACCTTAACCTTAACCTTAACTATAACCTAATGAAAACCTTGACCACACCCTTAACCTTATCCTTAACCTTAACCTTCCCATAACATTAACCCAAGCTTAACCCTTAACCTTAACACACCCTTAACCTTAACCTTAAGCTTAACCTTAACATTAACCATAACCCTATCCTTGACCAAATTCTTAACCTTAACCTTAACCTGAACCTTTACCCTTACCTTAACCCTAACCTTAACCTTAATTATAACCCTAACCTTGACCAAACCCTTAACCTTAACTTTACCTTAACCTAACCTTAACATTAATTATAACCTAACCCTAACCCATACCAAACCCTTAACCCTAACGCTAACCTGCCTAAACCCATAACCTTAACCTTACCTTAGCCCACAACCTTGCCTTAACCTAACTTTAAACTTAACCTTCCCTAACCTTAATCTCTTACTTACCTAATCTTAGCCCAAACCTAACCTTGACCAAACCCTTAACCTTAACCTTAACCTTAAGGGTTTGGACAAGTTAGGTTTAGGTTATAGTTAATATTAACATTAACCTTAATCTTAACCCCAACCTTGACCAAACCCTTAATAACCTTCCCTAACCTTAACCTTAACCTAAACCTTAACCTAACATTGACCATAACCTTAACCTTAAGCTTACCTTAACGTAACCTTAACCTTAAATTTACCCTTAACCTTGACCTTAACCTTGGCCCTTAACCTTAACCTTAAGCTTACCCTAACCTTAACCTTAACCTTACCCTTAACCTTAACCTTGACTTTACCACCAGTTACCCTTAACCTAACCTTACAATTAACCTTGACTTTACCCTTAACCTAAACTTAACACAGTTTTAACTATAACCTAACCCTAGCCTTGACCAAACCTTAAACATAATCTTAACCTTAACCTCACCCTTAACCTTAACCTTAACCTTAACTATAAACTAACCCTAACCTTACCTAGCATTAACCCTAACCTTAACCTTTACTAACCTTAACCTTAACCTTGACCTTGACCTTACCCTTAATGTAACATTAACCTAACCTTAACTTATTATCTTAACCTTAACCTAACCTTAACCTTAAATTTACCTTAACCTTGAATTTTCCCTTAACCATAACCATAACCTTAACCTTAACTTAACCTAACATTAAAGCTTAACTATAACATAGCCATATCCTTATACTTAGCTATAACCTTAAGGTTAATGTTAAGGGTTTGGTCGAGTTAGGGCTAGGTTATAGTTAGGTTAAGGTTATAAAGGTTAAGGTTAAGGTTTGTTCAGGGTAGGGTTGGGTTATAGTTAAGGTCAAGGAGTTAAGGTTGGGTTAGGTTAAGGTTATGGGTTTAGTCGGGGTTAAGGTTAGGGATAAGGTTAGGTTAAGGATAGGTTAGATGCGTTAAGATTAAGACTTATAACCTTAACCTTTACCCTTAACCCTTAACCTAACCTTAACTTGACCTTAACTATAGCCTAACCCTAACCTTAAACTTGACTTTACCCTTAACCTTAACCTAACTTTAACTTTAAGATTCCCATAACCTTAACCTTTACCTAACCTTAAAGCAACCAAACTAAACCTATAACCTTAACCTTAACCTAACTAAAGACGTAACCTTAACCGTAACCTTACAACCTTACCCCTAGCATAACCATAACCTTAACTTTAACCTTAGCACAACTTTATTCAACATAACCTAACTATAACCTAACCTTAACATACTTAGTAACCTTAACCTTAACCGTAACATAACCTTAACGTTAACCTTAATCTGCTACCCTTAACCTAACCTTAACCTTAACTTTAACCTTTAACTTAACCTAACCTTAACCTTAACCTAATAACCGTAGCCTTAACATTACCTTAACTAACTTAACCTTAACCTTCCCCTAACCTCAACCTTAACCTTAACCCTAACCTTAACCTTAACCTAATCTTAACCTTGACATTACCCTTAACCTTAACCATAACTTTACTAAACTCATAACCCTAACTATAACCTAACCCTAACCAAACCCTTAATGTAACCTTAACCTTAACCTTAATCTTAACCTTAACCTTGAACAAACCCTTAACCTTAACCTTGACCAACCCCTTAACCTTAACCTTAACACATCTAAACTACCTTAACCTTAACTGTATAACCTAACCCTAATGTTAGGTTAGGTTAAAGTTAGGGTTAATATTAAGGTGGAGTTAACTATAAACTAACCCTAATACCTTGACCAAACCTTAACCTTAACCTATCCTTGACCTTAACTATTACCTTAACCTTAACCCTTAACTTTTACCCTTAACCTTAACCTTAACCTTAACCTTAAGTTTAACCTTAACCTTCCCCTAACCTTAACCCTATCCTTAACTTTAACCTTAGCACTTAACCTTAATATAACCTAACCTTAACCAAACCCTTAACGTTAACCTTAACCTAACTAAAACCATAGCCTTAACCTTAACCTAACCTTAAACTTAACCTTACCCTTAACCTTCACCCTTAACCTTAACCTAACCTTAACCTCACCTTAACCTTAACCTTTCCTATAAACTTAACCTTAGCCTTAACCTTAACCTTGACCTTTAGTATAACCTAACCCTAACCTTGACCAAATGTAACCTTAACCTTAACCTAACTAATCCGTAATCTTAACCTTAACCTTACCCTTAACCTTAACTTATCATTAACCTTAACCTTAATATAATATAACCTCACGTTAAGGTTAAGGCTAAGGAGCTGGGTTAGGGTTAAGGGTGCTGATGGAATTAAGTTCTGATTTAGTCATGTTAATGTTTTTGTCCCAGGTAAATCCCTCTCTGAACGGAGACGATCCTACGCCCTGAGGGTGGAGTGCAGCAACTATGAAATCTTATACTAACATCTACCTTCCTAGATTGTAAATGAAATTAAAGAGACCCATCAGAAAGCTACTTGATGTGCTCTTCTCCCGGCTCGATACCACCTTCACGATCAACGTTCGATTACCTATATAGGCAATCAAGACAACACTGACAAGCGTAACACCTCGACAAACATAGAACAATTACAACCTATCCTAGCGATCAAGTTGTTAGGAATATGTAATTAGCAAGATTGGCAAAGTCGATCACGAAACAACATTATTTAAACCACTTTGGGATTCTAGGATCTAGCCCTCTGAATCGGAGAGGATCTCTCCAATAAAGTGCAAAAAGATGGATTTTCTTTGAAATTTGGGGTAATAATATTAGGCTAGTTATGAAGGCCAAGGGTTTGTTTGTTTTTGGATGGTTGAGCATAGTTATTGTTTGAGGTGGAAAGTTCTAAGTGCAAATAGTTTCAAAGGTGAGAAGTTGTGAGTGAATGGAACGACTAGTCTAAAAAGATAGATATAACGGCGGCTTTTAGTCCATTAGACTGTGGAGTCATATGAGGGCTTTTAATTGAGCAACAACATCAAGAGTGATCCAAGGGGAAAGTAATCTACATCACAATATTATTGATATTAAAATGATGGAATGGAAACAATAAAGTTTTGGAGGGGTGGAAAATGATAATAATTTCACAAAGGATTTATAGTCGGTCAAACAAGAAAAAGCCTCTTAAGTAATTGTTTAAAACCGACCAAGGACGGGGCTAACCATAGACTTCTTGGGCAAGTTCGTATTAAGCGACTTAATTGACAAACAATCCGGTAATCCACATAATTACCTTCGAGAAAGTATGAAAACACATAAGGGGAACAAAGTGTAACCTAAGATCGAATAAGGTAATTTTAAACCTAGTACGCTTTATTCAACACGAGGAAACCTTTAGAATACGCTGGAGAAAAGAAGCTAGAAACGGGGCAAACCATCACTTTTCTATTCTAACTTTAATAAGAATATAAGGAAAATAACTTTCCAAAACAATGTTTAAAGAAAAAAAGTAGGACGAGGGAACGCCCGACATTCCTAAGCTATTTAGGCTTGTATTGAATCATTATTAAATAAAAAAATTGGAGGAAGAAAACATTGAGATAAAGCTTATCAATTAGAGAAAGTGTTGTGTGATAAATACTAACTCTATAAATGTTGTTCTTTATCATAGAATAGTGAACAATGTGACATGCATAGAAGGAAAAACAATAACAAAGAAAGGGCACTTCACCGATGATATAGACTTCGGGATCCCAAGAAACGACTTGTTATTGATGTCAAACCGATTTACGGTACTCACATCCAATGTTTCAATTCAACAATCATCTTCACTATCCGGCCTAACAAATCTAACACAAACGGAAGCGAGGGCCGGTGAAGACTATTTACGGATAGAAGTCTCAAGCTCAATTATATTTCAAAGTTACGCAACCAACCCCTCACTCATCTTCCGTAGAAGTATATATAGAAGAATGAGGAGGTGAGATTTGATAAAAGATCTCCGATTCTAGTGTCTGACTTAATGGTTTCTTTACCTTTAAGGGGGCTCGATGAAGAAACTTACATGAGTGTACCAACGTATTAAATGTTTTACATAAAGATTTTAAGCTCGGTGTAGACTTTTGTTGACCTTTGAGGCTTTGTGTGATGTCGAAGTAACTGCGGATGTTTGTATTTTGGAAGTGTGTTGTGGCGACGGATATCGATCACGATCGATAACTGCGGCCTCGGATAACTGAATGATTTGAGGCACGAGGTGGCATCGTGGTAGCTAGAGGGATCAATTTACCTCAACGGTGGCGAGTGGAGGATTTCTGATTTTTTGGTAAAACACTTAAAATTTTCTTCAAATTGTGTTTTAGTCGGGGATTAGGCTTTTGATAAACATTCTTAGGCATGATCACATAAGAATATGTCTTTAACCCTACGTTACGATAAATTTTTGGTCTTCGTCAACGTACTCTCACATTGTACTTTAGATCCATGGTTTCTTTGGTGTGCGAGCTGCGTAGGGGTCGAATGGCATCTGAGAAATGCACGATGAATTATTGATAAAACATGAAATTTAAACCTTGCAAAGGATTTTCTTTTCGATTTGGAAGCGGGAGGATCGTCACCTCCTCCTTTGAAATTTCCTAAGTTATGGCGAAAAACCATAAAAACCTTGCACAATACAAAAAATATTAGAAAATCCATGCATTTATAGGTTTATTGCTACGGGATGACGTGTGGGGAAGCATGGCCGTTGGATGGCATCATCCAACGGTCGGAATTGATCGGGGAGAAGTCATAGAAAGGCGGAAGAATAATTTAAATCGAGTCGTCGATCGCGCGAGAGATCGACGGTCGAAGCACGGTGGAAAGTCAAAATGGAGAACGTTTGGCGGGCGATGAATCGGGGGTGATGAAATGTGGTCGTCAGTACGCGGTGAGGACCGATGGTGGAGATGCTTCAATGACTACACCATAGCCTAGTTATCTGTCGGGCATCTTCGGTGAGCGATAGCCATCGGATTGGCGGCCTCGAGATCGGACGACACACATCCATATCGCATCGGGTCCACGTCGAGACGTTAGCGCACGATGATGGACGGCGGTTTTCAAATAGTGCACGGGATGCGGCGGCCATGCGGTGAATGGGATTTCGACCAAGCAAAATTACGCCCACCTTTCAAAGGTGGTGCGATAGAAACCACGTGGTTTTGAAATGGTGAGTGGAAGGCGGGGACCACGGGGGAGAGATGGACTCAGCGCGCGTCAGATCTTCGGATCGGTTCGACGGTGCGGAACGATTGAAGATTGGAAGCCCAGGTGATGTGGAAAAATCATAAAATAATATAAGGCCAACGGATTTTAATATATAACCAAGGTTTTAAACTTTTGCGAAATATTTTATTTGAAACGAATAGGCACCCATACGTGGGGCCATGGGTCTATGGAATATGATGGGGGTTTATAAAACACGCGGCGTAATCGCATCGAAATTTTTGTAATGGCACAAGGACTTGCACACTTGGATATTTTCTATGCGATAAGCAGAAAAGGTTAGCGCTTGGTTGACCTCCAAGCGTATGGTGGGGAAGTGGTTAGGATTTAGCCTAAGGGGCTTAAGTCCATAATATGAAAATGTGTTTTTTAGGCATTTTTCAATGTTTTTCAAAGGAGTTGGTGGGTTTTGATAAGGCTAAAGAGTGAGTTCTTTAACCTTGTAAAAATGATTTTCATGAAGGAAGAAGAGGGATCATGAAAAATAGAGGAGTTTTATGGAGAAAAAGGGGAGCAAAATGAAGGTTAGTTTTGAGTGGAGGGAGGGGAAAAATGATGATTTTGCGACGGTTTCTTCTCATGAAATCGACAAAACTTCGAGTATAAAAATGAAGACAACGAGTGAAGATTTTGGACGGTCATGAGGCCTTTTAGAGTCTTCAAGAGCCAACAATTTTTAGCAATAAAATTTGTTCCTTGAAGGCTCAAAAGTCTTAGCCACAACACCTATAACAAATTTTTATAGGTGGCTAACACAGAATGCTAGAAATCTCATTATAGATGTAAACAAGAATGGAAGATAAACATCGAATGCATTTTATTATGAAAGTAAAGACAAGGGAGTTTACAACCAAGCCTTGATGTTGAGGCTCTCCTTTGGAAAGTACGTATCCAAGCACATTTGTCACACCCTCATGAAAAAGGTCCAAGATCTCACTATGTTCTCAACACACAAAAACAATCACACTCTTCAACGATACTCTGAAGCTATGCTTGCTTCTTCTCTATGCTAATTTTTTTTAGCTATGTGTTCAACTAGCACATCGATGGAATATGGCTATATTTATAGAGGATATGAGAGGTCGGGATCCTACAATAGTGGAATGGAGGCCTTATCCCTTGGGAGGTTTCCCCATAAGGTGGAAACAAGAAGAATCGAGGAGGTAGGCGCGTGGTTATTTAGTCAAGCCTCCCCTATGACTCATCACGAAATTTTTGTGATCGAAACTTCACCTCTATTTTAAAAAAACTTTCCATAAACGGATCGGCGCGGGGACGATGACGGCTACTCGCGCCAAGGCAAAAACAAGCGTTTTTAGTGGTCTTCTCGGGAAATGGTCAACGCGGAAGGGAATGTTTTCCTCCATACGAGGATGAATTGATGGTATTTTCAAGGCATGCCACTTCTAATTAGTCATAGAAATGACCCTCCAATCGTGAGATGGGGATTGTAGGGATAGTGACAAATTCTTGTGTGAGATGCCCCTAAAGTATGAAGTCGAGATATGAGTGAGGGTGAAATGATTTACAAGTACGTGCAAGGAACTAGACGTTTTTTATCGGGAGACTTTGAAAATCAAGCATAGATACATATACATAACTAAAATCTACATTGAAAATACATGAATCCATGGTATAGGCGCAGCTATCCATCGAGAAAATAATCACGTGAATGGATCCTCGGCATGGATGCAACCATCCAAATAAAGGGATCATATGGAAATAGATCCATGGCACGGGCACAACCATCCATATAGAGAGGATCGAAACAAGGGAACCCATGGTATGGTCGCGGCCATCTATCTAAAGAATCATGTATATAATCATGAATGACTCATCACTCCTCGTTAACCCTGAACTTTTATCGAAACGGGGTCTTTCGCTCTAACACCACGATCCAAAGTACAAATTCCAACATGTAAATAGACGTGTTGAAGTCAAACATGCTAGAAAATCACTTCGATTCTTGCAATTGATGATGTGAGCCGTTAACAAGTGTGAGAGAAACCACCCATAATGTCAATGGCTCTCAAGGTACTACTAGTACAATCCATGGAATGTGAAAAGTGATCTAAAGTCGAACACGTGAAATCACCCTATCGAAGGCCAATGATGTGAACTTGTTGTCGAATGTGAAGAACTTGCTATTAGGGCATGCGGCTCTAAGGTACCGGAAAGAGTCTCTAGATCGGAATTCTGGATAATGGTAGAAGTCGACGGAAAGCGATGTCCGTCGAAGGAGGGTCATAATGAATCCCACATCATCGACACAAAACGAGGATGTAATATGAGTGTCGATACGGGGCGAAACGAGAGGATCAAAGAATGTACAAGCTGCGGAAGGATTTTTCTCTTGAACATATCGGCGACATGACTCGGAATTTGGCGACATTTTACTCAAATAAGATCGAGAGGTCATGTTGAAAAAATCAATAATAGAATGAGAGGCAAATAGATTTCCCAAACCCATGGAGGAAAAGTGACGAATGAAGATATCCCAACCCGACATGAACTACGGACAAGTGTGATGTTCAAGAGTGACATACTGTGACTGGCCCTGATGAAAAAATTTCGTTTTCCCTCACCATTTACGGCGAGTACCTCTTTTATTTTTACACAAGCTTGAAGGATACCATATGCTTGTCATATAAGTTTTCCTTTGGACAAATCCATCCTAGTATATTTTACGAGCCCTGGGAAGGTAACTCGAATAGCATCGTAGCAGCAGTACGATGTCATCGATTTTAACAATTAAGGAAAAGGTAGATAGTCCCTTTTCGTAGATAGTCTCACAAATCCGAAAAGGTAGAAAACTTGAGTACGAGAGAACCTCTTAATCGTGATAGGCTAAGGTATTCCCTTTTTGTAGATAATCTATCCCGGCCCGGAAAATGGGTAAATGTATCTTGGGTAGATATAGTTTTGTATCCATTTAATGAGTTCAAAACGTAGTCTCGACAATCTTTTCAATTTTTAGAGAGTCGAGGAAAAGAGAGTTGAAAGTTGACTCCTCTAGAGGAACGAGTGGTATAAAGGGTAGCAAGCTTGGTTAGTTAATGGCGAATTTCTCGGAACAGTAAAGGTTAAGAGGGTACAGCTAGCAATACCACTCATTGCGACGGTTCCTGCGGAATGGGTAAAAAACCAAGTGAAGGCATATGATTGGCCAGCGAGATAGTGATGGTGGAATGAGAAAACCAAGGCTCATGGAAAACGGGCTAATAAGATGGAAATCATGAGAGGTAAAAGGGAATGGTTTCATTTGCACAAGCTTGAAATCGGGAAACTTTTTCTTGAAGTTGGCTTCATTTTTACAAGCTTTAGGCAGATAAACTATGCTTGAAACCGGGTTTTCATTTTTACACAAGCCTAAAACGAAATAAGGTTAGGTTAAGGGTAAAGTGAAGATTAAGGTAAAGGTTAAGGTTAAAGTTATGTTAAGGTAATGTTAATGTCAAGGTTAGGTTAAGGTTAAGGTTAATTTTAAGGGTAAGGTTAAGGTCAAGGTTAAGGTTACGTTAGCAAGGGTAAAGTCGAGGTTAAGGTTATGTTAAGGGTTTGGTCGAGTTAAGGATAGGTTACGGTTAAGGTCAAGGTTAACGTTAGGGCCAGGTTAAGGTTAGGGTTAGGTTATAGTTAAGGTCGAGTTGGGACAGGTTAAGGTTAAGGTCAAGGTTAAGGTTAAGATAGGGTTAAGGGTAAGGTAAAGGTAAGTTTAAGGTTAAGGTTTAAGTTAAGGGTTAGGTTAAGGTTAATGTTAAGGCTAAGGTTAAGGTTACGTTAAGGGTAAAGTCATGGTTAAGGTTAGGTTAAGGTCAAGATAAGGTTAGGGTAAAGGTTCAAGTTAAGATTAAGGTTAAGGGTTTGGTCAAGGTTAGGGTTTGGTTATAGTTAAGGTTAAGGTAAGGTCAAGGTTAAGGTTACGTTAAGGGTAAAGTCAAGGTTAAGGTTAGGTTAAGGATAATATAAGGTTAAGGTTAGGTTAAGGGTAAAGTTAAGGTTAAGGTTAGGTTGAGTTAGGTTACGTGTAGAGTTAAGGTTAGGGTTAGGTTAAGGTTAACGTTAAGGTTCTAGTTAGGCTAAGGTTAGAGGTAAGGTAAAGGTTAGGTTGGAGTTCTAGCATTGGTGTTTAGGACTCCACTATGTAGCATTTTTACTGTATACTTTGACACCATCTTACCTTTATAACCATGTTTAAAAAGGATTCCATTATCATTTTCATTTACTTTATCCCAAGGTATATAAAATCCTCTTCTTTATTATATGTTTAATCTGTTTACATATAAATCCATAATACTCTTATATTTTATCATTAATCAAAGTGGATTGTTGCTAACATAAGTCTAAAAGATCGCAGATAAGTTATATGCTGTGCTGGAACAATCGACCGTTGCTGAAACAGTCAAACTTCGTTGCTGAAACAACCGACTCTGTTGCTGAAACAGTTGACTTCGTTGCTGAAACAGCCAGCAAGCATGCAAATTCCGTCATTCGTAATTTGCGATTCTGGAAGAGTATTTTGTGTAACAATGGAAACAACATGAAGACGTGGTTACATGGATTATTCTGAAGATAGCATTCTTGTTGTATCTGTTGTAACAATATCTTTTTATGGAAGAACAAAATAGTCCTGTTTTAAGGAAGAAGAACAAAATTGGGATAAACGTAGATTTGCTCTCATGTAATTGTAAGAGATGTCTCCTCTTTAAAAAGAGGAGACATCATCATTAGAAGGGAGTTCGAGTTTGAAAGCTACAGGAGAACATTGTATTTGAGAGACTGGAGCTAGACTCCAGCTGTAATGTATCATTTCTTTTGACAGATGAATAAAATCTTCTTTTGAGCGCTCCAATTTAATTCTTTCCCTGGGGAATCTTGTGAGAGGGAAAGGGCCCGCCTTCCTCACAAGATTCACCCTTCTATCCCTGTAGTTTTTTTAATTTCTTATTACTGTTTGCACTTTACTTTAATTCTGTTGTTGAGACACCAGTTACACAGTTCTGTAGTTTATTGAATATTCTATTTCCTTAACGCTGCAAGTGTTCAGTACATTCATTCTTAAGGAGTTGAGAAATCTATTTCTGTTATATGTTTGAATGTATGATGTTGGGAAGCAGGTGCTGAAGGTTCCTGTACAAAGGAATAGGGTCCTGCTGCCACTAATTGCCTTCTTTTTCCTGCAGTGTGATTAGAAACAGGAGACAAGGGCTGAAGGTTCATGTTCATAGGAATAGGGTCTTGGTCTCTTGAGTTATCTTTGCTACAGAGTGATTAGTGTCAGGCAGCAGGTGCTGAAGTTCCTAATTAAGGAATAGGGTCCTGTTCCTGTTATGGTTGATTGGTTTCCTTTCCTGCAGATTGATTTCCCTTTAATTGGATTCTAAACTGCAACCTAGGAATTACTTCTGCTATAGCATAATTGACTTCAGCTTTGATTAAACAGAGTGTGAATAATTAGATTTGTATGATTGATAATTGTGTGGATTTTTTACTACAACATTATTTTTGCTTTTGAAATTGAGCATATCCAGTGCGTGATTGTCTTTGGATTAAAAAGACTTCCTCGGGTTAACAATTTATGTGGAGCTTGAATTGTGAAAACAATTAAAGCGACCAACATTTTGGCGTCGTTGCCGGGGAAGGCAATTATAGATTTCAAAAGCATTAATATTTTCTTTTTAAATGTGCAGATTGTATGAGAGGACTCGGAAACCAGAAGAAAAATAACCCCACAGGTGGCAAAGGCAAAGGAAGGGGAGGAAGAAAGACTTTTATTGATGAGATTGTATCAAAGGCTGAATCATCACAGAGATTAAGTTCTCGAAGACCAAAACTTCAGCACTCCCCTCAATCAGATTACAAAACAGAGGAAGTTGTGGGTCCTGGAAATATAGAAGAGCCAGTGATTAAGGAACTAGCAGTCAATGCTGGAGAGTCAGAAGAAAGTGTTAGTAAATCAGCAGAGCACATTGAGGAAATAATAGAGAGTGTTGGATGACCAGTGGAAAACATTGAAGAGCCAGTAGAAGATCTTGACGATCGAGCAAGTGCAGTAGGAGAGCCAACAATGGAAGGAAACAATGACGATTTCTTTGGTGGAGGACATGTAGATCCTGAAGGAGAAGGAAGGGATGGAAATTCCCTCTCTACCTTGGGATTTCCTATCAGTGATCTCCCTGCAGGAACAACTCCTATGAAAAACATTCCATTGTCTGCTTTACCCAACTTTCATGGTTTATCCTCTGAAGATCCGGATGAATTTCTTTTTGAATTTGATATATTATGCAGAAGTTATGATTATGTTACTAATGCTCAAAAGTTGAAACTGTTTCCAGCCACCTTGAAAGGAAATGCTTTAAGATGGTTCATGAGCCTTGGAAGTCAGGTAATCACAACATGGGAGCAGATGAAACAGAAATTTCTGCTTAAATATCAAGACTACTGTCGGATGAGAGAAAAGAAGGATGAGCTATTCAATATGGCACAAAAGCCAGACGAGAATCTGGAGGACTATGTAGAAAGGCTGCAGTACAATATACAGAGATCTGATCATCCGAATATAAGTAAGGAAATTCGCAAAACAATATTACTTAGAGGTTTAAGGGATGATTGTTTAGATATGTTAAACATGCTTGGCAAGGGATTTATATCTAAGGAATCATATGATGAGATTGTTGAACTTTCTAAGAGGTGTTCAAGGGGAGCTGCAAGGAACAGAGTAAGTAATAGAGATTCCACCTATTCAAGAGTGCATAAATCAGCCAGTGGAGGAGCAACAAGAGCTGAAATAGGTAATTTACTTGAAGAATTTAAAACTGAGATGTTAAGTTCTTTTGCTTCACAAATTGACACTTTGCAGGTTAAGAAGAAGCAGGCTGAAGCAGAAGCAACTCTAGCTGTCTTTTGCCCGAAGTGCAGAGACAAACACCCACTAAGGGAGTGCCCAATGGAAAAAATACCAATTTGCACCCTTTGTGAGAAAGACCATGAAACAAAACAATGTCCATCTCTACCAGGAATAAAGGCAGCATTGCAGCCAACGGAAGAAGAAGCTGAAGCAGTTTACCTGCTAACTCAAAGAAGACAATGGCAACCAAAAGGACAAGGTATGAACTCTAGTATGCCATTTAATCGTTGGAATAATTATTCTACTTTCAGTCAAACAAATTACCCTCCATTCAATCAAATGCAATACCCACCCTTCAATCAAATGAATTTCCCACCCATGCAGCAATCAAACCCTCCCTTTGTTGATCCTTCGATGTGGACTCCTTGGCCTCCACAACAGCCATCTTCTTTTAACCCTTGGAATTCAAGTTGGAGAAGCCAACAACTCCCGTATCCAAATCAATTGCCTCAATTCCAACAACCACTTCCTCTGCCATCAAATGCTCCGCCAAATAATCAAATGAGACCCCAGCTACCTGTGCAACCAAATCCCAACCCCAATAATAAAGTTGTGCAAGTCATTGATATTCAGAATCAATCTATATTTCCTACTATGCAATGTAATGATATTCATTTAAGATCTGGGAAAATAGTAGAGCCTATTATTGATGACATAACCTCTTCTGATTCTGATAAAGAGGAAACTGAGAAACATAAGAAAGCACAACCACCTTCTAACAAGAATGTTGAAATAACAGAACCACCATTCCCCGAGCGTTTGGTTTTAACCAGAACATCTGAAACACCTGTTTTTAATATTTTAGGGGAATTGCAAAATTTGTATGTTAAAATTCCACTGTTACAAGCATTAAGAGATGTACCAATTTATGCCAGAACAATAAGGGATATTTGTGTTAAGAAACCTGGTAGGAAAACTAAAGACCCCCTTACAGTACATGTGATGGGTGACTTTTCTGCATTAATGTCCGGAAAAGCCCCTCCTGTGAAATATGGTGATCACGGCCATCCTACTGTCACAGTTCAGATTGGTAAAACAATGATTCCCCAAATTCTGGTAGATTTAGGTGCTGCAATTAACATAATGACTCTTGAAACTTCACAATTGTTACAGCCGAATAACACAATCAGAGATACACCCACCATTCTAGAATTGGCTGATCGTTCTACAATTAAACCTGAAGGAGTTGTTGAGGATCTACTTATCTCAGTTGAATCCTGGAAATACCCAACTGATTTTGTTGTATTGCAGACTAAAACAAAGCTGGGGGGACATCCCTTAATTCTAGGAAGGCCATGGCTGGCCACAACTGATGCTATTATCAGTTGTAGATCTGGTTCAATGACAATTTCTAATGGTTATGAAACAAAACAGCTTACTCTTTATCCTCATGCTACACCAATAGTTAATAATGAAGATTCTATGTGGATGGATTATGATGATAATGTTGTTCAGCCTATTCTAACTATTGGACAAGCTTTAACTCTTAAAGACAATACAGAGGATGAGATAATTAATAATTTATTTGTGAACCTTCTTCTGTAATTGCTGAAACACACAATCAATTGACTGCAATTTTTGAAACAGATACCCAAGAAAAGATTGAATCTGAAGACTTATCTCAGACATTAACCACCATCTCATCTAAAAGCATAACAGTTGAAATTGAACCTGGCAAGACATTAAACATAAATCCTGATCTAACAGTTGATGAAACACAACAGTTAATGAAGTTATTGCATGAATATAAGGAAGCATTTGCATGGGATTACATGGATATGAAAGGTATTTCTTCTGAATTATGTACTCATCGAATTTACATTAAAGAGGGATGCCGGCCTGTTTGTCAACCCCAAAGATGAATGAACCCTAATTTACGAGAAATTGTTAAAGAAGAACTTCAGAAATTGCTTAATGCAGGATTTATATACCCTATATCTGACAGTGAATGGGTTTCCCCATTGGTAATTTTCCCTAAGAAAAATGGGAAATGGAGAGTATGTGTCGACTACAGAGCCTTGAATAAAGCTACTTAAAAGGATCACTTTCCTTTACCTTTCATTGATCAGGTGTTGGATAGTCTGGCAGGGAAGAAATTCTTTTCTTTTCTAGATGGATTCAGTGGGTATAATCATATTAGAATTGCACCCCAAGACCAAGACAAGACCACTTTCACTAGCCCTTGGGGAACTTTTGCTTATAGAGTTCTTCCATTTGGGCTATGTAATGCACCAGCAACTTTTCAAAGAGTTGTTATAGGAATATTTTCTGATATGCTGAATGATTCTATGGAAATATTTATGGATGATTTTACTCCTTATGGTGTGTCTTTTGAAGATGCATTACAAAATCTTGAGAAGGTACTTAAACGATGTATACAAGCTCACCTCTCCCTAAGTACTGAAAAATGCCATATGATGATGAGTGAAGGAGTGGTGCTTGGACATTTTATTTCATCTCAAGGTATTCAGGTAGATCCATCTAAAATATTGGTCATACAGAATCTTTTTGTTCCTAAAACACAAACTGATGTGAGAAGTTTTTTAGGACATGCTGGATACTATAGAATATTTATTAAATATTTTTCTAAGATAGCTTCTCCATTATTTGTGTTGCTTATGAAAAATGCTGAATTTAAGTGGACTAATTCTTGTCAGAAAGCTTTTGAAGAACTCAAGCATCAGTTGTCTACTACTCCTATTTTGAGGGGGCCTGATTGGGCCCTCCCTTTTCATATATATTCTGATGCTTCAGACACTGCAATTGGAGCTGTCTTGGGACAAGAGGAAAATAATCTTCCTTATGCTATCTATTTTATTAGCAAGAATATGACCCCTGCTGAGCTTAATTACACAGTTACCGAAAAGGAATTTCTTGCAGTAATTTATGCCATTAATAAATTTCGACATTATATCACTGGTTATTCTACTTTTGTGCACACTGAACACTCAGCTATCAAGTATTTAATGAACAAATTTGTTACAAATGCTAGAGTTACCAGATGGCTATTATTACTACAGGAATTTGATATCACAATTGTAGATCGGCCTGGTAAAGAAAATGTGGTGGCTGATTTCCTTTCACGGTTAAAAACTGACAATGATATTCCAGTAGATGATTCTTTTCCTGATGAGTATTTGTTTGCAGTTTCTGCTCACTCTCCATGGTATGCAGATATTGCTAATTATTTGGTTGCGGGAAAATTACCATCACACCTGTCATACAGAGAAAAGAGAAGAATTGTTCAACAAAGTGCCAGGTATAGCTGGATAAGTGGGTGTCTTTTCTACACAGGGCTTGATCAGGAAATCCGAAGATGCATTAGGGAAGATGAAGTGTATGACATACTGAAAGCTTGTCATGATGGCCCTTGTGGAGGGAATTTCGCTGATAAGAGAACAACACACAAAATTTTTAGGATGGGTTACTATTGGCCCTCATTATTCAAGGATGCAAAGAAATATGTAAGCGCTTGTGACAGCTGCCAGAGAATGGGTCAACCCAATCATAGAGATCAAATGCCATTAAACCCCCAGGTAGTTTCTGAACCATTTGAAAGATGGGCCTTGGATTTCATAGGACCCATTAATCCTCCATCCAATCAAAGAACTTATATATTAGTCTGTACAGACTATATGACTAAATGGGTGGAGGCCAAAGCACTCATTAGAGCCAATGAAGAGGTTGTCCTAGCTTTCTTATTTGAAGAAATCTTCACTAGATTTGGAATTCCTAGAGAGCTAGTTACAGATGGAGGACCTCCATTCAATTCTCATGGTTTTAAGTCTACCCTTCAGAAATATCATATTCATCATAGAATGACTACACCATACCACCCCCAAGCCAATGGGCAGGTGGAAAGCACAAACAAAGTATTAGAAGCCATTCTAACTAAAACGGTGAAGGACAACCGGAAGGATTGGTCTCAAAGGCTGCCTGAAGCATTATGGGCTTACAGAACTACTTGGAGAAACACTACAGGTTTCTCTCCCTATGAATTGGTCTATGGTAAAAATGTTGTTTTCCCTGTGGAATTTGAAATCAAAACTCTAAGAACTGCTTTAGCTGTTAATCTTGATTTGACTGATGTGCAGACAGCTAGGTTGCAGCAGCTTCTTGAGTTGGATGAAAAGAGATTAGATGCCATTCACCAAACAACCATGATTCAACAACAGAGAATGAAGTGGCATGACAAAATTATCAAACACAAGCAGTTCCAAAAAGGTAATTGGGCCTTGTTGTATGACTCTCGGTTTAAAAATTTTCAGGGTAAGCTACGTACACGCTGGCTTGGACCATATGAGGTAGATGCTGTTTTTCCTAATGGAACGGTAAGACTTTTAACAATTGATGATTCTAAAACACCTCTACTAGTCAATGGTCATAGGCTCCGTCTATACCAGTGCCTTGTTTCTAAAGAGGATTTCAAGACTGCTTGCATGACTTATATTCATTATCTTTTTCTAGGGGAGTCTTCTGCTCCTCACAGCATTTAATTTTCTGCACTGTTTTTTTAGTATTATATTAGATTAGATTTAAGACTAATAATCCCTGTCAAGGATTGGCATATTACAATTCAATTTTGCAGATTCTGGAAAAGCTCATTAAGGAGGACAGATTCATCATAAGAAGATCTGAAGCTTCAATCACAAGAAGCTTGTTCTCTTCATTTTACCCCATTTCCTAGTAATATCCCTTCATCCCATTTCTACATTATCACCCTTTTTCCCATTTTTCCCACTTCTACCATTCCTGAAATATCATCCTTCAGCTAGTATTTCCTATCCCTTACTACTGGAATTATCCCTTATCAAACACTTCTCCCACTTGTTTCAAACCCAAGTCATTTATCCCATTTTCCTGATTTTTCCCGTTGCTGAAACACCAGTTTCAGCAACGCGTCATTCATTTTTCCGTTGCTGAAACACCAGTTTCAGCAACCTGTCATTTATATTTTCATCATTAAAACATCATTTCTTTCCGCTGCTTTACAATTTTTTTTTTCTCCACTTCTACGCTTCAGATTCCTTGGGTGAAAATTATTCAGTACTGAGCAGATCCTGTTACACTCCTGTTCTAAATTTCAGAGAAATCTACGGATTCTTCCATGTATATTAAGCCATTTTGAAGCACTCTACACTTCGAATTATTAAACCAAAGGTAAAAATGTAAGGTATGTGGTTTTTAATGTAATGCAGTTAAATTATATATTAAAGAGAGGATCTTGCTCATAATGGTTGCAATCTCCACATGCCCAATCATCATTGCACCATACGTAGGGGGGGAATTTCGAAAACTGAATAATCATTTCACATTAACCAATCCTCTGTCATTCTTCATATCCACTTCCGCCGTCATTTAGACTCCGCATCCTCTGTTGCAACAAATAGCTTGACCAAAGCCTGTGTTTCTGTCTTCTGTGCCTCTGCATATAACTCAAGCTAGTAGCCATGGGAGGGTCGGCTATCAGACACGAGCCTGGTTCGATAAATCTTCTTCAAATGTTCCCGGAAGCCTATCAAATTTTCCAACAAGCGGGATGGACAGCATACTTTGAACGATTAGGAGAATTTGACCAGGAGCAGGTTTTAGAGTTTGCACAAAATCTTCAGGGGAATTTCTCAGTGGTTCAAGGCGTCAACATTTTAGTTACAGAGGAGGACATAGATCAAGTTTCAGGTTTGCCGGCTATTGGGACTCGCTGGTTCAGTAGGAAGCAAGTAATTTTAAATGCACAGCAAGATTTTCTTTGTCCAGATGAACCAGTTGAACTTAAAGGCCGCGGTGTAAGTCTGCATTCACTTCCTCGACCATGGCCAACAGTAGCAGAATTCATCAAACACTACTTGACATGCGAAGGGCGTTACCAGGTAGTCTACCAACACGACTTCGTTTTGATGAATCATTTAAGGAATGGTCGACTAGTTAATATTCCCTATTATCTGCTTGGTTGTATCAAAAACATGTCCTATTATTGCAGACGGGCTAAATTCCCATTGTTATCCGTCACCCATCATCGTTTATGCCAATTATTAATTCAGAGGGGTTTTTCTCAGCAAAACCTCCCTCTGAATAATCCACTCCTTCTTCTCCAACAGGCTGAAATTCCTCAGCAGGCCCAAATCCCCCAACAAGCTGAAAGCTCCCAAGAAACTCCTGAGATTCCTTATGAAGGGCAACTGGACGATATCCCAAACTCCCCAGTAATTCCATCCTCAGAGCCAGTTGACCCAACCCCAAGTTCGTCCCACTTAGTAGAGTCAATCATTCCCACTATTTCTATCCCTGGCGATGACTCTCTAACACCCCCATCCCCGCCTACTCATAAAAGGAAGAAAAGAACCCCAACAGTCTCTGTCTCAAAACGACGAACAAGGGCCAAATTCCAAATTTACACTTCTTCCGAAAGCCCTTCCCCCAGAAAAGAACCTTCCCCTACACAGAAAAGGAAAGATAGTGACTTCTCTGCTTTCCTACCAAAAAGGAAAATGAAGATGACTGTTGAAACAGGAGTTACTCCCATTTCCCCTGACCCCGCCACTATTCTGTTAAAACTCCAATCTTCACCCCCATTTCAAATCCCCCAACCCGTCTCGTCCGGTGGCACTGCCACACAAGAACCAGTGCCCCGGGATAATACGACATCGTTTATGGCCCAAACAGTGACTGTCACACAAGAACCAGTCACCTACCCAGAGGCTGAAACACAAGAACCAGCCATTGTGGTACAAAAATCATACACCAAGCACGATGATATAGGGAGACCAGCCGTAGCTACTCCACAAGAACCAGCTACGGCTGTGCATCAGCAGACAACCCCAGCAGAATCAACCAACACACAGGGTTCATATACTATGGCATCTTTATTGGAAGAAAATTAGTTTTTAAAGTCTGAGCTAGAAGCCTATAAGAATGAATTAATCATGGCACGAGAAGCCTTCGATAGAGAATTGAATCTGAGACATCTACATCAGCTGCAATAAAAGAGGGATGCCCTACTGCTCCACAAGAACCAGTAGGGCCCTCAAAAAGTGTAGAAGAAGAAACTAAACCTCAGATATCTCGTCCTGTGCTAGTTAGTGCAGCCACTCAGACAGAAACACAACCACAGATATCTTGCCCTGAGTCAGTCAATGCAGCCACTCAAACAATGTCCCAACCCAGCACTTCTAATGCCAGGACACAGACCCTGCCATGGAATCAATTAGAACTGATGAACAAATGGAAGAAACAATATGCTGAAGAACAAGATACAATATTACAGCAGCACAAGTTAGCATGGCAGAATCACATGTATGCCAACTGGGATAGTTGGGAACAGATGTTGCAACAGCTCAAGGATTCCAAGAATGAAGTCAAGGAATCAAAGGAAAAGATGGCCTTGATGTTTTTATTAGTGAAGAAGTTGATGGCTACCCGCAAACCCTCTGTAAATTACTCTCTCTTCCTTTCTGAACGATTAGTTTATTTTCAATTAAAAGCAATAAAGGATGGCAGACCTCATGAATTGCTTACTTCAGAACAATTTGTTGAAACTTTTACTGAGGCCCCTGAAAGTGACCAGCATTTGCTGTGCGAACTTTACCTCCATAATGAGGCCATTCCCGACAATAGAATAGTCAATCTCATTCCAATTGCAGGTGATATACAAATAAGGGCATTTGTTTCATTTTTGGCCAATCATCTCACCTGGAAAACTACGTTTATTGCAAGCAGTCATAATGAGGAGAATAGGCTCCTTTGGATTAGACCAGAACCTTTAAGTCCAGCCATGTTTATAGCACAATATCACCAATTCTTACAGAAGCCAGGAATGCATAGGTACATGCAACAACTACAGGCTTCAACACTTTTTAAGTGTCAACAACAAATCAGAGTAAAGGGGACTGCTGCATTGAAGGCCAATACTATGTTTTGGCAGCAGGCATGTAAAGAAAGACAAGATTATCACCCTTTTAACCCTGACAATCTTCAAGCTGCACTTTCCAGGGTACCTAATTACATCGGATGCATTCGACATTGTGGAGCAAATTGGATTGGTTACCATTTTCATTTTCCAATTCTATGGCTGCCTTCAGAGAAATATCAGTGTCACTACCAATTGGCTGGCAGAGATGAAGCTTTAGCATGGCAGCACTTGCAGAACAATAGAGGATTTCGAGCTCCTACAGATGCCACCTTCTCCAGCTACTGCTTGAGCAACTTGCATGCACAGAATCAGTACTCAGACTCTGACTCAGACTAGGAGTTGCCTGAGGACATGCAACATTTTCAGCTGGGGGGGATGTTAGGACTCCACTATGTAGCATTTTTACTATATACTTTGACACCATCTTACCTTTTAAACCATGTTTAAAAAGGATTCCATTATCATTTTCATTTACTTTATCCCAAGGTATATAAAATCCTCTTCTTTATTATATGTTTAATCTGTTTACATATAAATCCATAATACTCTTATATTTTATCATTAATCGAAGTGGATTTTTGCTAACATAAGTCTAAAAGATCGCAGATAAGTTATATGTTGTGCTGGAACAATCAGCCGTTGCTGAAACAGCCGACTCCATTGCTGAAACAGTTGACTTCGTTGCTGAAACAGCCAGCAAGCACGCAAATTCCGTCATTCGTAATTTGCGATTCTGGAAGAGTATTTTGTGGAACAATGGCAACAGCATAAAGACGTGGTTACACGGATTATTCTGAAGATAGCATTCTTGTTGTATCTGTTGTAACAATATCTTTTTATGGAAGAATAGAATAGTCCTGTTTTAAGGAAGAAGAACAGAATTGGGATAAACGTAGATTTGCTCTCATGTAATTGTAAGAGATGTCTCCTCTTTAAAAAGAGGAGACATCATCATTAGAAGGGAGTTCGAGTTTGAAAGCTACAGGAGAACATTGTATTCGAGAGATTGGAGCTAGACTCCATTTGTAATGTATCATTTCTTTTGACAGATGAATACAATCTTCTTTTGAGCGCTCCAATTTAATTCTTTCCCTGGGGAATCTTGTGAGAGGGAAAGGGCCCACCTTCCTCACAAGATTCACCCTTCTGTACCTGTAGTTTATTTAATTTCCTTATGCTGTTTGCACTTTACTTTAATTCTGTTGCTGAGACACCAGTTACATAGTTTGGTAGTTTATTGAATATTCTGTTTCCTTAACGCTGCATGTGTTCAGTACATTCATTCTTAAGAAGTTGAGAAATCTATTTCTGTTATATGTTTGAATGTATAATGCTGGGAAGCAGGTGCTGAAGGTTCCTGTACAAAGGAATAGGGTCCTGCTCCCACTAATTCCCTTTATTTTCCTGCAGTGTGATTAGAAACAGGAGACAAGTGCTGAAGATTCCTGTTCATGGGAATAGGGTCTTGGTCTCTTGAGTTATCTTTTCTACAGAGTGATTAGTGTCAGGCAGCAGGTGCTGAAGTTCCTATTTAAAGGAATAGGGTCCTGTTCCTGTTATGGTTGATTGGTTTCCTTTCCTGCAGATTGATTTCCCTTTAATTGGATTCTAAACTGCAACCTAGGAATTACTTCTGCTATAGCATAATTGACTTCAGCTTTGATTAAACAGAGTGTGAATAATTAGATTTGTATGATTGATAATTGTGTGGCTTTTTTACTACAACATTATTTTTTCTTTTGAAATTGAGCATATCCAGTGCGTGATTGTCTTTGGAATAAAAAGACTTCCTCGGGTTGACAATTTATGTGGAGCTTGAATTGTGAAAACAATTAAAGCGACCAACATTAGGTGAAGGTTAAGATTAGGTTAAGGTTAAGGTTAAGGTTAAGGTTAATGTTAAGGGTAAAGTTAAGGTTAGGGTTAGGTTAAGGTTAAGGTTAAAGCTAGGTCAAGGGTAAAGTTAGGTTAAGGTTAAGGTTAGGTTAAGGGTTAGGTTAAGGTTAATGTTAAGAGTTTGGTCAAGGTGAGGGTTAGGTTATAGTTAAGGTCAAGGTTAAGGTTAAGGGTAAGGTTATAGTTAGGTTAAGGTAAAGGTTAAGGTTAGGTTAATTTAGGGTTAGGTTATTGTTAAAGGTTAAGGTTAGGTTAAGTTAGGGTTAAGGTTATTGTTGACCTTGACCTTAACCCTAACTATAACCTAACCCTAACCTTGACCAAACCCTTAACCTTACCCTTAACCTTAACCTAAGCTTAACTGAACCCTTAACCTCAACCTTAACCTGACTAAACCCTTAAGGTTAGGTTAAGGGTAAAGTTAAGGTTAAATTTAGGTTAAGGTGTTAGGTCCCTATTTTACTAGTATAGTCCCTTATTGTTATTAGTGTAACCCCCTTATTGATATTATTGTACACTTGTAACCCCCATTTTGTTATTATTTTTCCCTTAAATTATTATTGTTAGGTCGGCTAGGATTACATTGTGGCCCACTAGGATTACATTATGGTCACATGGACTCCTATATATAGAAAGGAGGTTTTGTAAATTGTATCATCCAAGAATTGTTCATTTATGTAATGTATTGGAGGTTTCCCCCTTGAAGTGGCTTATTTCTAAGGCGTTGCTATCTCTTTTATTCTATTTTTGGAGCTGGTTACACAACATTTGGTGTCAGAGCTTTGGATTCTAGGGTTTCGCTACTCCAAACAGGTCATCGTGGAATTTTTGCTATAAATTTTTTTCTAGGAAGTTTCAGAAACTAAAATTTTTAGGGTGCGAAGCTGAAATCCTGAGGAAGATCGTCTAAAAATTTCAGAGCTTGTTTCGCAATATTTTCGAAGATATGATCTGTGGAAGTTAGGTCTTTTTTCAGGCTCCTAAACAGGTCATCGTGGAATTTGCACTATAAATATTTTTCTATGAAGGTTCAGAATCCGAAATTTTTAGGGTGCGAAGTTGCAATCCTGAGTCAAAAAATTTCATAGCTTGATTCGCAATATTTTTGGAGATATGATCTGCAAAAGTTAGTGCTTTTTCAAGCTCTCGGATTTCATCTCAAAGAGGTGATCGTGGGAAAAGTTCAATAACTCTCTCTCTGAGCATCGGATTGGAGTGCCGTAAAAAGTGGTCACAATCACACGAACTGTAGTTTCTTTGCTATCAATTTCATAGGTGAAGGATGAAATAGTGACATGTGGCAAGTCGTACAAGTTTTCTCTACTGAACGAGTCCATAATTAGGTCATTGTGGGAGATTGGACATAACTTTGTCTTGGACAAGTCAGACCTGTGGCATTCAAAAGAGAACTCAGAGGGATACTTTAGTGCTGAACTTTAGATATTGAAGAGCTGCAATCATAGATATAATCGAATTTCAATATCAAGCTCCTCAAAAGCAAGAAAAAGGTGTGTATTTTTTTTTCCGAATTGCATAAGTCTTGTTTGAAAAATCAATTTGAATTGATTCCAAGGGCATATTGTAGAATAGATATCAATATTGGGTTCTAAAAAAATGCCCCGTAAAAATAATTCAACACCCATCAAGCCTTCAGAAGGCTCTACTATGACTCATGAAGATGAAGAATTGCAACATGATATATCAAAATTACAAGAGAAAGTGCAACAAATTTCACTCTCACAAAAAGCAACAAAAAATGAAATGGAAGTGTTGAAGAAAGGGAAGGGAAGATGGACAGTTTGAAGAAAGGTGTGGAAGCTAAGATGGATGGCATGGAAGCTAAGATGGATGACATGAAAGACAACATGGAAAACATGAAGAATGATCTAAAAGAAGACATAGAAGGTTTGACAAAGTTGATACAAGAAATGTTTTCTAATGGTGAAAAGATAGTAGAAGAACCTCATGATGAGAACAAAATAAATGTTAATCATGATTTCATAAACTCTAATGTTGGTGGGAAGAACCACCATATTGCAAAAATGGATATGAGGAAGTTTGATGGAAAGGATCCTGTAACATGGATACTACATATGGAGCAATATTTTGATCTCCATAACGTGAAAAACACACAAAAGGTACACATTGAAAATATCTGGGTGATATTGTATCTCATGAGGGTGTTAAGGTAGACCCTAAAAAAATTAAAGCCATTAAGGAATGGAAATTTCCCACAACCATAAAGCAGTTGCGAGGATTTCTCAGTTTAACAAGGTATTATCGCAAGTTTGTTAAGAATTATGGGAGAATAGTAGCACCTCTAAATTCATTATTGAATAAAGATGAATTTTCATGGACTCCTGAAGCAACTAAGGCCTTTGAACATCTTAAAGAGGCAAAGTGCCTAGCACTGGTCTTAGCTACACCAGACTTCACTTTAACCATGAACTAACTATAACCTTACCCTTAACCTAACTTAACCTTAACCTTGACCTTCACCTTGACCTTAACCTTAACCTTAACCTTGACCTTAACCTTAACCTGACTAAACCCATAACCCATAACCTTAACCTTACCCTTAACCTTCACCTTAACCTTAACCATGAGTTTACCCTTAATCTAACCTTAACCTTAACTATAACCTAACCCTGACCTTGACCTTAACTTTACCCTTAACCTTGACCTTGACCTTAACCTTAACCTTAACCTTATCTTACCCTTAACCTAACCTTAACCTTAAATATAACCTAACCCTCACCTTAACCTAACCTTAATGTTAACCTTAACCTTAACCTAACCTTAACCTTCCCCTAACCTTAACCCTAACATTAAACTTAACTTTACCCTTAACCTAACCTTAACCTTAACTTAACCTAACCTTAACCTTAACATTAACCAAACCCTTAATCTTGACTTTAACCTTAACCGTAACCTTAACCTTAACCTAAGTAAACCCCTAATATTAACCTTAACCTTGACCTTATCCTAACCTTGTCCAAACCCTTAACCTTAACTATAACCTAACCCTAACCTTGACCTTAAATTTACCCATAACCTTGACCTTAACCTTAACCTAACCTTAACCTTAACTTTACCCTTAACCTATCCTTAACCAGAACCTTAACCTTAACCTAACCTTAACCTTAGCCTTAACCTGACCTTAACCTTGACTTTACCCTTAACGTAACCTTAACCTTGACTTTACCCTTAACCTTAGCTATAACCTAACTTTAACCTTAAACTTAACCTAAAGTTAACCTAACCTTAACCTTAACCCTAACCTTAACCTTGACCTTAACCTAACCATAAGAGTTTGGGGAGGTTAAAGTTAACCTTAACCTTAACCTAACCTTAACATCACCTTAACCTTTACCTAACCTTAACCTTAACCTTACCCATAACCTTAACCTTAACCTTGACCTTCACTATAACCTAACCCTAACCCTTACCAAACCCTTAACCTTAACCTTAACCTAACTAAACTCGTAATCTTAACCTTAACCTTACCCTTAACCTTAACTTATCATTAACCTTAACCTTAACCATAATCTTAACCTCACGTTAAGGTTAACTCTAAGGGTAAGGTTAGGGTTAAGAGAAATGGTTAAGGTTAAGGTTACAGGTTTAGTCATGTTAACGTTTGTTGTC
This sequence comes from Pinus albicaulis, assembly GCA_034641835.2. Classification (NCBI taxonomy): domain Eukaryota; kingdom Viridiplantae; phylum Streptophyta; class Pinopsida; order Pinales; family Pinaceae; genus Pinus; species Pinus albicaulis. The sequence goes on from CM076579.1 coordinate 438,939,923, forward strand.
CAGGTAAATCCCCTTTATGGATAGAAGCGATCCCTCTAGCCCTAGGGTGGGTCTAGCAACTATGAGAACATTCTAACATCTACCTTCATAGATTGTAAATAAAATTCAAAGCTAGGAAGATGACCTACCTCGTTCTGATGCTATATTGTCGTCTTCCGTCGAAGCTACTTGATTTGTCGCTCTTCTCCAGCTCGATACACACTGCGATCAACGTCCGATTACCTATACAGATAGTCAAGACAACATGACAAGCGTAACACCACGAAAAACATAGAACAATTACAACCTATCTAACTGATCAATGAATGCTAGAAATCTCATTATAGATGTAAACAAGAATGGAAGATAAACATCAGATGCATTTTATTATGATAAAGACAAGAGAAATTTACAACCAAGCCTTAATGTTGAGGCTCTCCTTTGGTGGGTCTATATACAAGCACGTTTGTCACACCCTCATGAACAGAATTCCAAGATCTCACTATGTTCTCAACACACAAAAACAATCACATTCTGCACTGTTCTCCCGAAGCTATGATTGCTTCTTCTCTATGCTAATTTTTTCAGCTATTTGTTCAACTAGCACATCAATGAAAGATGGATATATTTATAGAGGAGAGGAGGAGTTTGGGATCCTACAATAGTGGAAGGGAGGCCTTATCCCTTGGGAGGTTTCCCCATAATGTGGAAACAAGAGGCCAAAGGAGGTAGGCTATGGTTATTTAGTCGAACCACTCCCTATGACTCATCCATGAAGTTGTTGTGATCAAAACTTCGCCTTTATTTTTTAAAAAATTTCCATAAACAGATCGGCACGGGTGCTTAACTAGGACAGAGCACCAATTGGCATGGCCTTAGTGTTAATTTTCCAGCTCGGCGAGGGAGTGTAACAGGCTACTCGCACCAAGGCAAAAACAAGTGTCTTTAGTGGTCTGCTCAGGAAATGGTCAATAGAGGGAATGTTGTCCTCATGGCAAGGGATGAATTGATGGTATTTGCAAGGCATGACACTTCTAATTAGTCAAAGAAATGACCCTCCAATGTGTGAGATGGGGATTGTAGGGATTGTTTGTGCTCAATCTAGTCTCCTAAATTGAGTTCATTAATTGTCAACCAGGGTTGGTAAACTCTTGAAGTGTGGTGCACTATATGTGCCTAGGTATTTGTTTCTTACCACGTTGTGTTTAGTGTTTTCTGATGTTTTTGGTTTTATGGTTTTATGTTTGGAAAGGGAAGGAACTAAATGTTGGTGGAAAGAAGCTACTGGTTAAAAACAGAGTGAAGCCTAAATTATGGATGACAAATGACAAATGCAAATACTGAAACAAAACAAAGCCTAAACTATGGCTAGCAAATTACAAAGCTTGATAATGACTTCAAGAAAATAAATCACAACATGAGCTTAACTTGTCCAATTCATTCATTAAAGATATTTTGGAAGAGCTTGAGAAATGGGCAGCTAAGTGTAAATGAAATTCTCCTAACTAAACAATAAAACAATCAACTTATAATGTTACAACATCTCATCCATGATTAAAGGTATATTAAAATATATTTGGAAAAGAACATTTGTAGCGCCATATGATTTCTATTCTAAACTAGCTTCTAACTTTGTTCTGCAACTCAATATAGCACCACTAGGCCTTATACAAAAGTTATAGATTTCTTTTTAGAATGGTCTTTGAGAGAAGGCTTATTTGTGAAATGGTAAAAAGGTTGCAAAAATACTCGAGGCCTTAGACTGATACTACTTTCTGTCCAGATAATTATGTGTTAGTATGAGTTTGGAACAAAAGAAGTTTTGTAAATAATGAAGACCGTGGTGTTTAAATTTAACAACTAATACAATTTGAAATGCAATGGATGGCAACTACACTGGAATGTTAACACAGTGAGCTAAGTTAAGACTAAACTAGGGTACTACTAGTCTACAGTGAACAGTGTTAAATTAAAAGCCATTATCAAACTGAAAATGAAATGACAGAACTGAACCACATGCATTCTACCTCCGGATTTTTGTAACTAAGTTATCATGCAACTAACCTAAGGAATTCTACAGTTCATCCCGTTCAGTATGAATGATGTTTTGGAAGAGTTTGTGAGAACGAGTATGGCTATATCATTCAAAGCAATTGAACATAAACACAAGACTGAGAGAAAATACAACTAAAGTCCAAGACACCATAGCTACTTCTTACTCAGTGTTATGATATTTTGGAAGAGCTTTATAAGAGTGAGATTAGATATGCCACTTGGTGTAAACTAACAACTAAAACTTACAATACCACAGTTTTACCTTATCCATCATAATGATATTTTGGAAAAGTTTATTAGACTAAGTTTTAACTGTGATAACTAACGAAAGTAAATGCAAATAAACCTACACTATCACAGTTGTGCCTCATTCTTCATAACGATATTTTGGAAGAGTTGATTAGAGTAAGTTTGGCTGTGATAGTAAATATAAACAAATATGAACATAAGCTAAAATAAAAGCGCAACTAAAATACTTATCTACTGTATAAACAAGGCCGCTCAGGAGGTAGGGGCCCTCTACCACCAGAGTAGCATGAAACCTAGTTCATAATCAACTCAACGCGTTCAAGGAAATACTGCTTCTTTCATTAAAGAGGAATCACCTCAAAACAGAGTATTCACGGACTTCAAAGATCTAGCAGTCAACCATAAAATCTAACCAAAATCTAACCTTTGTCTCTCGGTTTCCCGAGCATATTTATAGCAAATTTACATAACATAACTTGAGATAATCAGAGATTACTGTCTTTCCCTATTAATATCGAACTAGAACTCTAAAGGTGGCATCGTAATATGACAAAGGACATCTGGACTGTCCTTGTCCTATTAGGAGTCTATCTCCTAGCTTGAGTTCTCACGTGCATAACCACGTACAGAATTCCGTTCGATCTTCATGGAGAGCAACAAATTCTGAGGGCATGACGTGGAATACAACCATGTGTGGCTTTCCCTGAGAGGACATCTGGAACCTGCTTAAACATGAAGATGGCTGCAGAATTGGCAACTAGCTACAGAATGTTTGCATTCTGTAGCTAGTTTCAGTTCAAAAGTACTACAATGACACAATCATAAAAACATAGCAAGTTAGCCACGATATTCATTCTTAAAGCAATTTTAACTAATTTCATTGATCATTTGAGCCTGGGATTAATAATGGATAAAAGAAATGGAGTGGAATGTGGTGGAAGAAAGAACATTTTTGGAGCTCAACATACCCCCACTGCTAGATTCTTGCATGTCCTCATGCAACTATTCCATGAACTCAAAGGCCTCTGCAAGAACATCCAATCCTCTTCTTCTGCTTTGTCTGGTAGTTAAAGGCCTTCTGGGCTTCCTGATGACTAACTTGAACCTTAAATTGGTAAGTGCCCTGATTAACTTTTTGTTCCTCTTTTTCAACTTTTCATTAGCCTTTTCCACTTTTTCCATTTGTAGAGACAAGGTTGAGTTCATACTGGTTTTTAGTTTAACTTGTTCCCTCAGAATATCATTCTCAGTCCTGATATGTCTATTAAGTACTTCCAGCTTGTACCTATCTCTTCTTAACACATCTATTTCAGACAGTGGAGGACTAGGGGTTCTGTCTCTACTCTCTGAAGCTTTCCTCTCCAATGTTTCAACATAGTTGTAAATTTTTTGCTGTGCAGGATCAATTTCTGGAACTTCCTCATCAAAATCCTCCTCAGTAGGTGTTTCTTCGTCTTCTATGTTTATAACCCCAGTTTGTTTAACTTTTTTTTTCTTTAGTATGCCCTTCAGTCTGTGGCTCCTCCTCGGTTGAGATGGCCCTTCTCCTTTTTCTCTGGAAACTCTTCTTATGATTCTCTTTTCCTTAAGCTGCTTCTTAATATGAACTAATTTTTCAGAGATCATTTCTTCACTACTTTCTTGTATTGTTTTATCAATTTCAGCCTTGGAGGATTTCCATCTTCTGCTTCTTTTTGTAGGTTGATGTTCAGGTGAAGGCTCTTTTGGTTCCTCAAAGTTATTTCTCACCAAGAAGTTATCCCAATTATCCCCTTTTTTGCTCAGATGATGCTCAATCAAAATCTTGACTAAATCATGGTGGTATAAGGTTGTCTCTAGAAATTGAATTCTCTTTTGGACACTTGAAGCCATTTTCTTTAAACTTTGAAGCAAGAAATAGGGAAAATTAAGCTCTTCTTCTAAGAAATGCATTATCAACCTAATATGGTAAACATAGAAACTACCATATCTACCTTCACAAGTGATAAATTTTTGTAGGATAAGCAACATGTTTCTCCATTTGTTCTTTAATGCAGAACTAGGGATACCCTTTTTAAACATAGTGACATCCATACCTGGTGACTTGAGTATCTGCTTCCATGATTCGTTATGGAATTCTCTGTTCTTAAACCACCTTTCTCCTTGTCTAAGCAGTCCTGTTGCTTCTGCAATAAAAACCTCTGTGACAGTGAATTTAATATCTCCAACTTCAACCTCGGCTCCTTTGAATGACCTTGCAAACGTTTTAGTAACCTCTTTGTGGGAGCCACTAAATTTTTCAAGGAATTGCAGCCATCCTACTTGTTGCAACATTTCTCGAATTTGGGGATAGCCTTCTAAGTATTTAGTGCCAACTAGTTATGTTCTCACGATGAGGCCCATAACTCTTCTTCAATCTTCAATTCACCAGCCTTCTGCTCACGGTGAGAATGGCCGTTAACAAGCTATTTTTGCTCCCCAAATATTTCCTCTGTTTCATGGTGACAACAGTTGTTACAGAAATACCTCTGTTTTACAGAATGAAATGGTTAAGAGTCGGCTGCGGAAAGGAGTAATAAGTAATGGTTACGGAATGAATTAATGAGGTGAGGTGAAGAAAACGAATCAATGAGTGAAAACACCACGGAAATATTTCAAAAATCATCATTAAATGCTTAGTGATGTAACTAATCCAATCACTTCAGCACTTTAACCATTTAGATTTTTTTTAAATGATGATCGGATATGGGTTTTGAAATGGTGGAATAGAAGGATTTTTATCCAAAGTTTTGCGGAAGGTTTGTTCGGCATGATCAATAAAATTAATCAAAACAACTTTTCGAATTATTCATAGCTAAACTATACTAAAATGTTTCATGACGTGTCATTATAATTACTTCATACCTTTGTCTTTGCTTTGATTTTCTTGTGATCTTCATATGCTTTTTTTTCCCTGAAAATCATTAATTTTTGGATCTTCATAAACTTCTTGATCTTGACTTGTTCATGGATGTGCAGGATCATTTTTTTGCAAATAAAATAATTGCTGGTTAGTGCCTTCAGGATCTGTAGCTGCAGAATGTCTGTCTGGCTGCAGAAAGTCTGATTAGCTGCAGAAAGTCTGATTAGTTGCAGAATGTTTGTTTGATTGTAGAATGTACCTGTAGAGAACTTGAATCATGGAATGGAATGGTGTGGAATGTAAGTGGAATGTTGTATGGAATGAGTGAATATGGATGATTAAATATGGTATAATGGGATATGTATGAAGTGAATGATGGAGTGGGATGGATTACAATTTATGAAATGGAGTGAAAAAGTACCCTGCAATTTTCTGCTGTGTATTATTCAATTGCAGAAAAACATCAAATTTTAAATTCTGGAATGGAAATGAAGTGGATGAAGTATGGAATGAGATGAATGAAATATGGAATGAAGTGAAGTATGAATGAGTGAATGAAATGGAGTATGGATGAATGAGTAAATGGAATGAAATGAAATGAGATGGATCATAAGTGAAATGGATCTGAACTTATGATTTTGTAACAGCTGCTTGCAGAAACAAAATGGAAAAATTAGAGTGTCAGAAAGATTCTGATTTTCACCCTATCTTTTCTGTATAAACATGTCAATCATTGATTTGTTTTAATGTTTATACTTTATTATTATTATTATTATTATTTTTCAATAAAATGACTTCAGAAAATTCAATTAAGTTGATGAAGAAGAAAGATTCTTCTTCATTAACTTCACATCACTGTTTTCCTGGAACTTTGTAATAAATTATTCCCTTGAGAGTGGTTTGTGATATAGCTTCAATCTATGACCATTCACAAGAAAAGTAACCTCTTCTTCATCTATTGTCCTGAATTTTACTGCTCCATTGTCAAAAAATTTAACAACTTCATATGGCCCAAGCCAATGTGTTTGAAATTTACATTGAAAATCCTTGAATTTTGAATCAAACAAGAGAGCCGAGTCACCTTCCTTGAACTTCTTCTCTTTGATGTACTTGTGATGCCATCTAGTCCTTTGCTGTTGGACTAGACTTTTTTTCTGAACTACATCTTGTCTGATCTCATCCAATTCATTAATCTGCTCCAATCTATGCTTTTGTGCCTCTGATAGATCAAGTCCTAGCTGAACTGCCATTTTGAAAGTTTGAATCTGGAACTCTATGGGAAACAAAACTTGCTTTCCATAAATAAGTTCATAAGGAGTATGGTTTGTTGTGCTTCTCCATGTAGTTCCTTAGGCCCACAAGGCTTCAGGAAGCCTATCTACCCAATCTTTTCTATGTAAATGGACAGTCTTTGTTAGGATCCCTTCAATAACCTTATTAGTAGATTCCACTTGACCATTTTATTGTGGATGATAAGGAGTAGATTTTCTATGCCTGATTTTGTACCTCTCCATCATTTGTTCCACTAGCCTTGATGTGAATTGAGATCCTTGATCTGTAACAATTTCCCTTGGGAAACTAAAACAAGTAAAAATATCCTCAAAAAGAAAATTAACTACAGATGCTTCATTAGCAAAAAGTATTGGCTTGGCCTCTACCCATTTGGTAACATAATCAGTGCAAACTAATATATATCTCTTTTGTCTTGATAGAGGACTAATAGGTCCTACAAAATCCAAAGCCCATTTTTCAAAAGGTTCAATATGTACCTGAGGTTGTAATGGCATCTCACCCGAAGGAGAAGGTTTCCCTACCCTTTGGCAACTGTCACACCTTTTGACATACTCTTTAGCATCTTTAAACAAGGATGGCCAATAATATCCTAAATTAAGGATCTTATAGGCTGTCCTCTTATCAGCAAAGTGTCCGCCACAAGGTTCATCATGACATGCTTTGAGAATCTCAAGCATCTCATCTTCCCGAACACATCTCCTAATGATAAAATCTGGACCTGTCCTGTACAACTCATTAGCAACCCATGAATATTTTGCACTGTCATAAATGATTTTTCTTTTCTCTCTTGCATTCATTATTGAAGTAAATTTCCCTGAAACTAAATAATTAGCAATGTCAGCAAACCAAGGAGTCTGAGTAGAAATTGCAAAAAGGTATTCATCAGGAAATTGATCTTCAACCGGAGTATCATCTTTGATGTTTTGGAGTCTAGATAGGAAATCAGCTACTGTGTTTTTTTTTCCAGGCCTGTCTAGAATGGTAATGTTGAATTCTTGTAAAATCAATAACCATGTTATAACTCTGCCATTAGTAATTGATTTGTTCATTAAGTATCTAATTGAAGAATGATCTATGTGAACAAAAGTTTCATAGCCTGTTATATAATGTCTGAATTTGTTTATGGCATGAACAACAGCTAAAAACTCTTTTTCAATTACAGTATAGTTTAACTCTGCAGGAGTCAAATTTTTACTGGTATAGTAGATAGCATAAGGAATCAGGTCTTTTTGTCCCAATACTGCTCCTAGAGCTGTATCTGAGGCATCTGTTGAAATATGAAAAGGTAACTTCCAGCTAGGTCCTCTTAAAATAGGTGCTTCATAAATTTTTGTTTTTAGGGTCTCAAAGGCTAACTGGCAATCAAAATTCCATTTGAATTCACAGTCTTTGGTAAGAAATTTAAAGAGTGGAGATGCTATCTTGGTGAAGTTTTCTATAAACCTCTGATAATATCCTGTAAATCCTAGAAAACTCCTAACATATTTTTGACAACTTGGAATAGATAAGTTAGAGATGACTTCAACTTTTGACTCATCAACTCTAATCCCATCCCCTGAAATATGATGCCTCAAAACAATACCTTCAGTAAACATCATGAAACATGTCTCATGACTAAGTGAAAGATTTTCTTCTTGACATCTCTTTAAAAAAATTTCCAAGTTTGCTAAAGCTTCTTCAAATGTGTTTCCATAAACTGTGAAATCATCCATATATACCTCTACACAATCATGTATTAGATCTGAAAAAATTCCTAATACTGCCCTTTGGAATGTTGCAGGTGCATTACATAATCCAAATGGCAATACTCGGTAAGCATAAGTACCCCAAAGACAGGTAAATGTGGTTTTGTCTTGGTCTTCAAGTGCTACTTGAATTTGATTATAACCACTAAACCCATCTAAAAATGAGAAGTACTTTTTTTCAGCTAATGTATCTAACACTTGATCTATGAAAGGTAAGGGAAAATGGTCTTTAAGAGTAGCTTTATTTAATTCTCGGTAGTCAATACATACCCTCCATTTACCATTTTTCTTTGGCACAATTACCAAAGGAGAAACCCACTGACTATCTGAAATAGGATAAATGAAATTGACATTCAACAATTTCTGCAATTCTTCTTTAACAATATCCCTAAGATTTGGATTCATCCTTCTTTGAGGTTGTCTGATTGGTTTACAATTTTCCTCTATATAGATGTGATGAGTGCAAGTATTATGACTTATCCCTTTCATATCAGTGTAATCCCATGCATATGCAGAAGAATATCTCTGTAATATCTTGACTAACTCTTCTTGTTGAGAATTTTCTAGGTTCTTGTTTATGTTTAAAGATTTGCCTGGAAATATCTCATTTGTAGAGCTGCCAAATTTATCCATGGAATGAAGAGACATCTGTCTTGATGACAAAAACTCAATGTTGGATTCTTCTTGAAATAGTTCATGTTTATATTCCGAAGAGGATTCAAAGTTTTCTAAAGTATTCAGAATTTGACTATCTTCACTAATTTCTGAAATTGTGAAGAGAGGTTGTAAATCTTCTTCATCCTCTATCCATTGAGTATCATCTAAATCTGTAATTTTCCTTGCTGGAGGATACAAAGTGAATTTCTTAGTTGAACTACCATCAGAGATGTACATATCACCAGATCTACAACTAATGAAAGCGTCAGCTGTAGCTAACCAAGGTCTTCCTAATATAATAGGGTGTCCTCCTAGATTATTCTTAGGAGTTAGGATCATGAAATCCACAGGATACTCCCAAGAATCTAGGGACACTGGAATGTCTTCTATTACCCCATCTATTTTAATCACAGATCTGTCTGCTAATTGTAATAATGTAGGTGTAAAGAGAAGATTAGGAAGTTTCAGTTTATCCATGATTTGTCTACTCATGATATTGATTGCTGCTCCTAAATCAATGAGTGTGTTTTGGATCTCAATTCCATTGATGTGAATTTTAACAACTGGATTTCCTGGGTCTAGATACTTTGGAATAGCAATATTACCCATCATAATGTCTGCCATTTTTCCTGCCAGTTGAATTTTGTTTGTCTCTCTTATTCTTTTCCTTGTTTTCTTCATGCTCAACTCCTTTATTGTCTTTGCTAAAATTGGGATTTCCTTGATGGCTTGTAATAATGGAATCTTAATGCAAACATTTCTTAGCTCATCTAGGAAATCATAATCAGGCACCATAATTTGTTTTTCTACACCTCTATTAATTTGTAATCTTTCTAGAAAGGGAGGTGTAGGAGTGGATGTTGATGGCTGCTCTAATACAGGAGTTGAAATTATTGGTTCTTTTTGTTTTGATTTTTCAATGGTTGGGTCCTGAAAAGATGTGTCTTCTTCAAGACTTTTATTTTCTCGTAGATAATCTTCCTCAGAGTTGTCTTGTTCTTGTATAATTACAGAAGGTTTCCTCTTTTCAAGTATTCCTCCAGACCTAAGTTGAACATCACTAAGGTCTAGAGGAGTAATTAAATAAGTTGGAAACTGTTGGCCTTCTATCATATATGTATTCTGAGGATTTCTATTATTGGGGTTTGGTATGGGTTGAGCAGGCAACTGATTTGATTTTTTAGGAAATGGTAATGGAAGTGGTTGATTTTGATGTTGTGAATTTTGAGGATTTTGTTGAGGATTTTGTTGTTGAGGAAAATGTGGATAGGGTGGATAGGATGGTGGATACTGATAGTACTGAGAGTATCTTCCATAGGGATTTTGTGCCCCTTGTGCCCAAGCTTGAGATTGATTTTGAAATTGGGGCCAAGGTTGTTGCCAAGAATTTCAATTTGGTGGAGGTTGATTATACATTTGATCATGAAATCCTTGTGTTTGAGGTCCTTGCCAAGGCCTTCTAGAGACAAAATTGAGAGATTCTGTGGAACTTGTAGGAATTTCCTCTTGAAAGAAAGCTTTAAGACTAGGAAGTGAAGGGAAACTCTTGGTCTCATGTTTTTCTGAACAAATGACACAGGTCTCTACAACTTTTGCATCCAAAGGACACTCTCTTAATCCATGCTTCTTTCTACATCTGGGACAAAAGATTGCTAAAGCATCAGATTCAGCTTTTTGCTTGTTTTGTAACTTAAGGGTGTCTATTTGTTCACTAAGACTCCCTAAGATATCAGATTTGAATTCATCAAGCATATTCCCTATCTTTGCCCTACTTACTGTCCCAGAAGCAGACTTACTTACCCTTGCAAGAGCAGGGTCTCTTGGGCCTTTTATAGTTTTAGATTTCCCTCTTGAAAGGTTGATACATAACTCAGCTATTTCAAGTAATGTGAGCTGAGATATATCCCCTTTTCCCATCATGCTAAGGATATCCAACCATTCATCCCTAATTGTTTTCAACAAGAGAGCTTTTAAGGTGTCTTGATCTAAGTTTTCCATTTTTTCTCTTTTGATGTTGTAATGAAATCTCTCCAACAAATCTTCCAAGTTTTCATATTCTTTTTGTAACATCTTAAACACTTCCTCCTTATGATTTACTGGCATAAAATAATCCAAATACCTCTTTAGAAATGCTTGTTTCATGTCTTCCCATGTCCTAATAGAACTGTTGATCAAACCCATAAACCACTTCAATGTTGCTCCTTTCAATGTAGAAGAAAATAGTTTAAGTTTTTGAGCATCTTGTAAGTAGTCATAAGTTCTACATAGGAATTCAAATTCAAATAGGAAGGTTTCAGGATCTTCAGTTTTAAGTCCATAGAAATTTGGAAGGATAGAGGGTGAAATTTTTTTCATGGTTGTATTGGTTTCTTCATCTACTATAGGAAACCCAAAAGAGGTTCCCATCTCTCTTCTACCTCTTCCTCTACCTCCTTCACCTTCTACACCTCTACCTCCTTCTCCTCTACCTCTACCCCCTCCAAATAATGTATTTTCTCCATTAAAGACTCCTCCTCCCCCCTTCTTCTGCCATAGTTGATTCTTTTGAGGAAGTGGAAAAGTTGTGTCTCTAACAGAGGTCCTTGAATCCTCTTCTAAGGCAGGTTCAGTGGATGAAATGGAAGGTCTTTCTAATGGAATATCTGATCTTAAGTCCTCTGGGAGTCTAGGATTAGTAAAGGATGGATTGTGGGTCTGATTTGGAGGTGTACTGACTCTTGGTCTAGATGAAACAAGTGATGTTCTAGGAATCAAGCTTCTACTGCTACTTCTTATGAATCTACCCCTTGAATCTCTCTCTCTACGCATATAAATGTTTTTGGGAGTTAAGAAACAAGGCTACCTAGTTACACTTCTCCGACAATGGCGCCAAAATGTTTGTGCTCAATCTAGTCTCCTAAATTGAGTTCATTAATTGTCAACCAGAGTTGGTAAACTGCTGAAGTGTGGTGCACTATATGTGCCTAGGTATTTGTTTCTTACCACGTTGTGTTTAGTGTTTTTTGATGTTTTTGGTTTTATGGTTTTATGTTTGGAAAGGGAAGGAGCTAAATGCTGGTGGAAAGAAGCTACTGGTTAAAAACAGAGTGAAGCCTAAATTATGGATGACAAATGACAAATGCAAATACTGAAACAAAACAAAGCCTGAACTATGGCTAGCAAATTACAAAGCTTGATAATGACTTCAAGAAAATAAATCACAACATGAGCTTAACTTGTCCAATTCATTCATTAAAGATGTTTTGGAAGATCTTGAGAAATGGGCAGCTAAGTGTAAATGAAATTCTCCTAACTAAACAATCAAACAATCAACTTACAATGTTACAACATCTCATCCATGATTAAAGGTCTATTAAAATATATTTGGAAAAGAAAATTTGTAGCACCATAAGATTTCTATTCTAAACTAGCTTCTAACTTTGTTCTGCAACTCAATCTAGCACCACTAGGCCTCACACAAAAGTTATAGATTTCTTTTTAGAATGGTCTTTGAGAAAAGACTTGTTTGTGAAATGGTAAAAAGGTTGCAAAAATACTCCAGGCCTTAGACTGATACTACCTTCTGTCCAGATAATTATGTGTTAGTATGAGTTTGGAACAAAAGAAGTTTTGTAAATAATGAAGACCGTGGTGTTTAAATTTAACAACTAATATAATTTGAAATGAAATGGATGGAAACTACACTGGAATGTTAACACAGTGAGCTAAGTTAAGACTAAAATAGGGTACTACTAGTCTACAGTGAACAATGTTAAATTAAAAGCCATTATCAAACTGAAAATGAAATGACAGAACTGAACCACATGCATTCTACCTCCGGAGTTTTGTAACTAAGTTATCATGCAACTAACCTAAGGAATTCTACAGTTCATCCCGTTCAGTATGAATGATGTTTTGGAAGAGTTTGTGAGAACGAGTATGGCTATATCATTCAAAGCAATTGAACATAAACAGAAGACTGAGAGAAAATACAACTAAAGTCCAAGACACCACAGCTACTTCTTACTCAGTGTTATGATATTTTGGAAGAGCTTTGTAAGAGTGAGATTGGCTATGCCACTTTGTGTAACCTAACAACTAAAACCTACAATACCACAATTATGCCTTATCCATCATAATGATATTTTGGAAAAGTTTATTAGACTAAGTTTTAAATGTGATAACTAACGAAAGTAAATGCAAATAAACTTACACTATCACAGTTGTGCCTCATTCTTCATAATGATATTTTGGAAGAGTTGATTAGAGTAAGTTTGGCTGTGATAGTAAATATAAACAAATATGAACATAAGCTGAATTAAAAGTGAAACTAAAATACTTTTCTACTGTATAAACAAGGCCTCTCAAGAGGCAGGGGCCCTCTACCACCAGAGTAGCATGAAATCTAGTTCAAAATCAACTCAACACGTTCAAGGAAATACTGCTTCTATCATTAAAGAGGAATCACCTCAAAACAGAGTATTCACGGACTTCAAAGATCTAACAGTCAACCATAAAATCTAACCAAAATCTAACCTCCATCTCTCGGTTTCCCGAGCATATTTATAGAAAATTTACATAACAGAACTTGAGATAATACGGGGATTATTGTCTTTCCTAATAGAAACTAAACTAGGACTCTGATCATGATCACGTAACAGAATCTGGACTGTCCTTATTCTGTTAGGAGTCTACCTCCTAGTTTGAGTTTCCACGTGCTTAACCACATACAGAATTCTGTTCAATCTCCATGGAGGGCAACAAACGATGAGGACATGACGTGGAATACACCCATGTGTGCTTTTCTCCAAGATAACATCTGGAACCTGTATAAACATGAAGCTGGCTGCAGAATTGGCAACTAGCTACAAAATGTCTGCATTCTGTAGCTAGTTTCAGTTCAAAAAGTACTACAATGACACAACCATAAAAACATAGCAAGTTAGCCACGATATTCATTCTTAAAGCAATTATAACTAATTTCATTGATCATTTGAGCCTGGGATTAATAATGGATAAAAGAAATGGAGTGAAATGTGGTGGAAGAATGAACATTTTTGGATCTCAACAGGGATAGTGACAAATTACTGTGCAACAGATGCCCCATAAAGTATGAAGTCCGATCATGAATGAGGGGTGAAATTCTTTACAAGTACATGCAAGGAACTAGACACTGCTGCCGGGAGACCTGCAAATGAAGCATAGATACATATACATAACTGAAATCTCTATTGAAACTACATGAATCCATGGTATAGGCGCAACTATCCATCAAGAAAAGGATCATGTGAATGGATCCTCGGCATGGATGCAACCATCCAAATAAATGGATCATATGAAATAGATCCACAGTATGGGCACATCCATCCATATAGAGAGGATAAAAACAAGAGAACCCATGGTATGGATGTAGCCATCCGTCTAAAGAATGATGTATATAATCATGAATGACTCATCACTCCTTGCAACCTAGACTTTTTTGATCGAAGCGCAGGGTCTTGCGCTCCAACACCACCTGATCAAAGTACAAATTCCAACATGTGAATAGATGTGTTGAAGTCAAACATGCTAGAAAATTACTTGATTACCGGTCAATGATGTGAACCGTTAACAAGTGCGAGAGAAACCACCCATAATGTCAATGGCTCTCAAGGTACTACTTGTACAATCCATGGAATGTGAACAGTGATCTAAAGTCGAACACCCGTGAAATCACCCTATCAAAGGCCAATGATGTGAACCTGTTGTCGAATGTGAAGAACTTGCTATTAGGGCATGCAACTCTAAGGTACCAGAAAGGAGTCTCTAGATCAACTTCCTGGATAATGAGCTGAAGTCGACAGGAAGCGATCCGTCGAAGGAGGGTCATAATGAATCACACATCATCGACATGAAACACTGGATGTAATATGAGTGTGAATCAAGACTACAACAGAGGATCAAGGAATGTACAAACTACAGAAGTATTTTCTCTTGAACATATTGGTGACACGACTCTGGAATTTGGCAGCATTTGACTCAAAAAGGATCAGAGGTCATGTTGAAAAAATCAGTAATCGAATGAGAGGCAAATGGATTTCCCAAACCCATGGAGGAAAAGTGACAGAATGAAGATATCCCAACCCGACACGAACCGCAGACAAGTGTGATGTTCAAGAGTGACATACTGCTGACACAACTGATGAAAAGCATCCATTTTCCCCACCATTTCTAGCAAGTACCTCTTTATTTTTACACAAGCTTGAAGAGGATACCATATGCTTGTCATATAAGTTTTTCCTTCAGACAAATCCATCCTAGTACATTTTACGAGCCCAAGGAAGGAGGAACTCAAATAACGTCGTAATGACGGAGTCCGATGTCATCATTTTTTAATGACTCTGACAAAGGAAGAACTCGACATATTTTCATATTTAGAGAGTTTGAAAATAAAGCAGAAAAGAAAACTCCATCAGTCCCTTTTCGTAGATAGTCTCACAGATCCGAAAACGTAGAAAAATGTGTCTGAGAGAACCTCTTAGTCGTGATAGGCTAAGGTATTCATTTTTCGTAAATAATCTATCCCAGCTCAAAAAATGGGTAAACGTATACTGGGTAGATATAGTTTTGCATCCATTTAACGAGTTCAAAACGACGATAATCTTGAAAATCTTTTCAATTTTAGAGAGTCAGAAAAGAGCTGAAAGTTGACGCCTCCTAGAGGAAGGAGTGGTATAAAGGGTAGCAACTTGTTCCGATAATGGAGGAATTGCTCAGAACATGTAAAGGTCAATAGGTTGGCTAACAATACCACTCATCGTAGCGGTTCCTCGGGAATGGGTAAAAAAACCAAGTGAAGTCATATGATCGGCCAAGCAGATAGTGACGGTAGAATGAGAAAACCAAGGCTCATCTGGAAAAATAGGTTGATAATATGGAAATCACGAGAGGTAAAAAGGGAATGGTTTCATTTTTACACAAGCTTGAAATCAGGAAACTTTGCTTGAAGTTGGTTTCATTTCTATACAAGCTTGAAACAAATATAAACTATGCTTGAAACCAGTTTCAATTTTACACTAGCTTGAAACAGAAACAAGGTTAGGTTAAGGGTAAAGTGAAGATTAAGGTAAAGGTTAAGGTTAAAGTTAGGTTAAGGTCGAGGTTAGGTTAAGGTTAAGGGTAAAGTTAAGGTTAAGGTTAATGTTAAGGGTAAGTTTAAGGTCAAGGTTAAGGTTACGTTAAGGGTAAAGTCAAGGTTAAGGTTAGGTTAAGGGTTTGGTCAAGGCTATGGATAGGTTACAGTTAAGGTCAAGGTTAAGGTTAGGTTAAGTTTAAGGTTAGGGTTAGGTTATAGTTAAGGTCAAGCTTAGGTTAAGGTTAAGGTTAAGTAAAGGTTAAGGTTAAGGGTTAAGGTCAAGGATAAGGTTAATATTAGGTTAAGGGTAAGGTCAAGGTAAGGTTAAGGTTAAGGTTTAGGTTAAGGGTTAGGTTAAGGTTAAGGTTAAGGTTATGTTAAGGATAAAGTGATGGTTAAGGTTAGGTTAAGTTTAAGATAAGGTTAGGGTAAAGGTTCAGGTTAATATTAAGGTTAAGGGTTTGGTCAAGGTTAGGGTTTGGTTATAGTTAAGTTCAAGGTAAGGTTAAGGTAAGGTTAAGGTTAAGGTTACGTTAAGGGTAAAGTCAAGGTTAAGGTTAGGTTAAGGATAAGATAAGGTTAAGGTTAAGGTTAAAGTTAGGTTAAGGGTAAAGTTAAGGTTAGGGTTAGGTTAAGGTTAGGTTAAGGGTAGAGTTAAGGGTAGGGTTAGGTTAAGGTTAAGGTTAAGGTTCTGGTTAGGTTAAGGTTAAGGTTAAGGTTAGGTTAAGGTTACCGTTAGGTTAAGGTTAAGATTACGTTAAGGTTAAGGTTAAGGTTAATGTTAAGGGTAAAGTTAAGGTTCGGGTTATGTTAAGGTTAAGGTTAAGGCTTTGGTCAAGGTTAGGGTTAGGTTATTGTTAAGGTTAAGGTTAAGATTAGTTTAAGGATAAGATTAAGGGTTTGGTTAAGGTTAAGGGTAAGGTTAATGTTAAGGTTAAGGTAAAGGTAAGGTTATGGTTAACCTTGACCTTGACCTTAACCTTAACTATAACCTAACCCTAACTTTGACCAAAACCTTAACCTTACCCTTAACCTTAACCTAATCTTAACCGAACCCTTAACCTTAACCTTTACCTAACTAAACCCTTAAGGTTAGGTTAAGGGTAAAGTTAAGGTTAAGGTTTAGATTAAGGTTAAAGTTAGGTTATGGTCAATGTCAAGATTAAGGTTATGGTTAGGGTAAGGTTAAGGTTAAGGTTAAGGGTAAAGTTAAGGTTAAGGTTAATGTTAAGGGTAAGGTTAAAGTCAAGGTTAAGGTTACGTTAAGGGTAAATTCAAGGTTAAGGTTAAGTTAAGGGTTTGGTCAAGGTTAATGTTGAGTTACACTTAAAGTCAAGGTTAAGGTTATGTTAAGGTTAAGGTTAGGGTTAGGTTATAGTTAAGGTTAAGGTTAGGTTAAGGGTAAGGTTAGGTAAAGGTTAAGGTTAAGGGTTAAGGTCAAGGTTAAGGTTAATATTAGGTTAAGGGTAAGGTCAAGGTAAGGTTAAGCTTAAGCTTAAGGTTAAGGTTTAGGTTAAGGGTTAGGTTAAGGTTAAGGATACGTTAAGATAAGGTTAGGGTAAAGGTTCAGGTTAATATTAAGGTTAAGGCTTTGGTCAAGGTTAGGGTTTGTTTATATTTAACGTCAAGGTAAGGTTAAGGTTAAGGTAAGGTTAATGTTAAGGTTAAGGTTAGGTTAAGGTTAAGGTTAAGTAAAGGTTAAGGTCAAGGTTAAGGTTAAGATTAGGTTAAGGGTAAAGTCAAGGTAAGGTTAAGGTTAAAGTCTAAGTTAAGGGTTAGGTTAAGGTTAAGGTTAAGGCTAAGGCTAAGGTTAAGGTTACGTTAAGGGTAAAGTCATGGTTAAGGTTAGGTTAAGGTTAATATAAGGTTAGGGTAAAGGTTCAGGTTAAGATTAAGGTTAAGGCTTTGGTTAAGGTTAGGGTTTGGTTATAGTTAAGGTCAAGGTAAGGTTAAGGTTAAGGTAAGGTTAATGTTAAGGTTAAGGTTAAGTTTAAGGTTACGTTAAGGGTAAAGTCAAGGTTAAGGTTAAGGTTAAGGTTAAGGTTAGTTTAAGGCTAAATTTAAGGTTAGTGTTAGGTTAAGGTTAAGGTTAAGGTTAGGTTAAGGGTAAAGTTAAGGTTAAGGTTAAGGTTATGGTTAGGTTAAGGTTAAGGTTATGGTTAGGCTAAGGTTAAGGTTAAGGTTAAAGTTAAGTTTAGGTTAAGGTTACGGTTAGGTTAAGGTAAATATTAGGTTAAGGTTAAGGTTAATGTTAAGGGTAAAGTTAAGGTTAGGGTTAGGTTGAGGTTAAGGTTAAGGTTAGGTTAAGGGTAAAGTTAAGGTTAGGGTTAGGTTAGGGTTAAGGTTAGGTTTTGGTCAATGTTAGGGTTAGGTTAAGGTTAATGTTAAGGGTTTGGTCAGGGTGAGGGTTAGGTTATATTTAAGGTCAAGATTAAGGTTAATGGTAAGGTTATAGTTAGGTTAATGTTAAGTTTAAGGTTAGGATAAGGTTAAGGTTAAGGGTTTGGTCAAGTTTAGGGTTAGGTTATTGTTAAGGTTAAGGTTAGGTTAAGTTAAGGTTAAGGTCAAGGTTAAGGGTAGGTTAAGGTTAAGATTAAGGGTTTGGTTAAGGTTAAGGGTAAGGTTAATGTTTATGTTAAGGGTATGTTAAAGGTAAGATTAAGGCTAAGGTCAAGGTTAGGTTATAGTTAAGGTCAAGTTTAAGGTTAGGTTATAGTGAAGGTTAAGGTTAAGGTTAAGGTTAAGGGTGAAGGTTAAGGTTAAGGTTAACCTTAACCTTAACCTTAACCTTCACCTTAACCTTATCCTTGACTTTACGCTTAACCTAACCTCAACCCCTTAACCTTCCCATAACCATAACCTTAAATTTGAATTTACCCTAGCCTAACCTTAAAATTAACCATAACCTAACCCTAACCTTCCCCAAACCTTAACCTTAACATTCCCCTAACCTTCATCTTATCCTTAACCTTCCCCTAACCATAACCTTAACCTTAACCTTCCCATAACCATAACCTCAACCTAAACGTTGACCTTACTCTTGAACTTATCTTAACCTTAAGGGTAAGGTTAAGGTTTTGGTTATCATAAGGGTAAAGTTAAGTTTAAGGTTATGGGTAAGGTTAAGGTTAAGGTTAAGGTTAAGGTTAAGTTCAAGGTCAAGATTAAGGTTAAGTTAGGTTAAGGTAAGGTTAAGGTTACGATTCTGGTTAGGGTAAGGTTAGGGTTAGGTTATAGTTAAGGTTAAGGTTAAGGTTAAGGGTAAAGTTAAGGTCAAGGTTAGGGTAAAGTTATAGTTAAGGTTAAGGTTAAGTTAAGGGTAAAGTCAAGGTTAACCTAACCTTGACCTTAACCTAACCTTCCCATAACCTTTACCTTAACCTAACTTTAACCTTAACCTTCCCCTAACCTTAACCTTAACATTAACCTTAACCTAAACTTAACCTTAGCCTTACCCTAACCTTATCCTAACCTTAACCTTAACTTTAACCATAGCCTTAACCTTACCCTTAACCTAACCTTAACGTTGACCTTGACCAAACCCTTAATCTAACCTTAACCTTAGACTAACCTAACCTTAAATTTAACCTTAACTTAACCTTATCTTAACCTTAGTCTTCCCATAACCTTAACCTTAACCTTAACCATAACCTAACCTTAACCTTCACTTTACCCTTAATGTAACCTTAACCTTAATCTTAAGGTCAGGGTCAAGGTTAAGGTGAAGGTTAGGTTAAGGGTAAGGTTAAGGTGAGGGTTAGGTTATAGTTAAGGTTGTGGATCGGGTAAGGTTATGGTTAGGTTATAGTTAAGGTTAAGGTTACGTTAAGGTTAAGGTTAAGGTTAAGGTTAGGTTAAGTTTAAGGCTAAGGTTAAGGTTATGGTTATGGGAAGGTTAAGGTTAAGCTTAAGGTTAGGTTAAGCTTAAGCTTAAGGTTAAGGTTAGGGTCAAGGTTAAGGTTTTGGTCTAGGTTAGCGTTAGGTTATAGTTAAGGTTAAGGTTAGGTTAGGTTATAGTTAAAGTTAAGGTTAAGGTTAAGGTTCATGTTATGGTTAAGGTTCAGGTTAAGGTTAAGGTTAAGGTTAGGTTATAGTGAAGGTTAAGGTTAAGACATGTAACCTTAACCTTGACCTTACCCTTAACCTTAACGTTAAATTTAACCCTAAACTTGACTTTACCCTTAACTTAACCTTAACCTTCACTATAACCTACCCTAACCTTGACAAAACCCTTAACCTTAACCTTAAAATTACCCTTAACCTGAATCTTAACCTTAACCTTACTAAACTCATGACCCAAACCTTAACCTTAACCTTAACCTTAATTATAACCTAACCCTAACATTGACCAAACCCTTAACCTTAACCTTGAAAAAACCCTTAAACTTAACTATAAACTAACATTAACCTTGACCAAACCCTTAACCTTAACCTTGACCTAACCCTTAACCTTAACCTTAACCTTAACTATAACCTAACTCAAACCCTAACTTACACCCTTAACCTTAACCTTAAGCTTAAGCTTAACCTTAACATTAACCATAACCCTATCCTTGACCAAATTCTTAACCTGAACCTTTACCCTAACCTTAACCTTAACCTGAACCTTTAGCCTAACCTTAACCTTGACCTTAACGTTAATTATAACCTACCCCTAACCTTGACCAAACCCTTAACCTTAACTTTACCATTAACCTAACCTTAACCTTAATTATAACCTAAACCTAACCCATACCAAACCCTTAACCTTAACCTTAACCTGCCTAAACCCATAACCTTTTCCTTAACCTTACCTTAGCCTAAGCCTTGCCTTAACCTAACTTTAACCTTAACCTTCCCCTAACCTTAATCCTAACCTTACCCTAATCTTACCCCAAACCCTAACCTTGACCAAACCCTTAACCTTAACTTTAACCTTAACCTAACCTTAACCAAACCCTTAACCTTAACCTTAACCTTACCCTTAAACTTAACCTTAACCTTAACCTTAAGGCTTTGGACAAGGTTAGGTTTAGGTTATAGTTAATATTAACCTTAACCTTAATCTTAACCCCAACCTTGAACAAACCCTTAACCTTAACCTTCCCCTAACCTTAACCTTAACCTGAACCTTAACCTAACATTGACCATAACCTTAACCTTAAGCTTACCCTTAACCATAACCTTAACCTTAAATTTACCCTTAACCTTGACCTTAACTTTAACTTTAACCTTAACCTTACCCTAACCTTAACCTTAACCTTACCCTTAACCTTAACCTTGACTTTACCCTTAACGTTACCCTTAACCTTGACTTTACCCTTAACCTAAACTTAACCTTGACCTTCACTATAACCTAACCCTATCCTTGACCAAACCTTAAACATAATTTTAACCTTAACCTCACCCTTAACCTTAACTTTAACTATAAACTAACCCTAACCTTACCCTAACATTAACCCTAACCTTAACCTTTACCTAACCTTAACCTTAACCTTAACCTTGACCTTACTCTTAATGTAACATTAACCTAACCTTAACCTTATCTTAACCTTAACCTAACTTTAACCTTAACTTTACCTTAACCTTGACTTTACCCTTAACCATAACCATAACCTTAACCTTAACTTAACCTAACATTAACCTTAACTATAACATAGCCATATCCTTATCTTAGCTATAACCTTAAGGTTAATGTTAAGGGTTTGGTCAAGGTTAGGGTTAGGTTATATTTAAGGTAATCAGAAGGTTAAGGTTAAGGTTAAGTTAAGGTTAAAGTTTGATCAAGGTTAGGGTTAGGTTATAGTTAAGGTCAAGGTTAAGGTTAGGTTAAGGTTATGGGTTTAGTGAGGTTAAGGTTAAGGTTACGTTTAAGGTTAGGTTAAGAATAGGTTAAGGGTAAAGTTAAGATTAATACATATAACCTTAACCTTTACCCTTAACCTTAACCTTAACCTGAATAAACATGTAACCTTAACCTTAACTATAACCTAACCCTAAGGTTAGGGTTAAGGTTAAGGTTAGGGTTAAGATTAAGGTTAAGGTTAACTATAAAATAACCCTAACCTTGATCAAACCTTAACCTTAACCTAACCTTGACCTTAACTATTACCTTAACCTTAACCTTAAGTTTACCCTTAACCTTAACCTTAACCTTATGTTTAACCTTAACCTTCCCCTAACCTTAACCCTATCCTTAACTTTAACCTTAACTATAACCTAACCTTAACCGAACCCTTAACGTTAACCTTAACCTAACTAAACCCGTAGCCTTAACCTTAACCTTACCCTTAACCTTCATCCTTAACCTTAACCTAACATTAAACTTAACATTACCCTTAACCTTCACCCTTAACCTTAACCTAACGTTAACCTTAACCTTAAGGTTAAGGTTAGGTTAAGGGTAATGTTAAGGTTAAGGTCAAGGTCAAGGTTAACCTTAACCTAACCTTAACCTCACCTTAACCTTTACCTAACCTTAACCTTAACCTTTCCTATAACCTTAACCTTAGCCTTAACCTTAACCTTAACCTTGACCTTCAGTATAACCTAACCCTAACCTTGACCAAACCCTTAACCTTAACCTTAACCTAACTAAACCCATAATCTTAACCTTAACCTTACCCTTAACCTTAAATTATCATTAACCTTAACCTTAACTGTTACACCATTTTTTGGTCATATAACCTATTATCATTAGATGGACCCAAGTACACCATGTAAGACCAATTTTACTCTAAGTAAAATTGCTTTCACTGTAAAATAACTTAATAAACCACATTTATTAGGTTGTTTATGGTATAAATAGGAAACCCCAAAAGGAAATATTAAACAAACCTATTTTGTTTAATTTTCCTCATGGAATAATTAATTAAACCATAATTTAATTATTATTCCTAGTCATGTTTAACCCAAAACAAAGAAATTAATTAGATAAACCTTTATTTATTTTATTATTTTCTAGGAATAATTATTTAAATCTTATTTAGATAATATTCCTTGTTAAATATGACCAAATCACCCACAAATAATTAAATAAATCATTATTTATTTAATTATCCTTCAAACACTTCCTTAAAAAGATAAATAAATCATTTATTTATTTATTATTAACAAATAAAGGGATTTGACCCAAGTCAAATACTTTTTCCCTCCAACAAATATAATAAAATATCCCATAAAAGGTGGATCTAGATTTGGTTAACATTATTTTAATCATGCACCAAGATCTAGAATGACCCAATATTTTGTTATAAATAGGAGGGTTTTTCCTACCATTCTTCACCTTTGTTGCCTATTAGATCACTCTGGATCTATACACTTGGTCACATTTTTCTACATTATTTGTTGTGTGAGCTCCCTTTGAGTTCTATCTTTGTCTGGGTTTTCTACACCAACTAGAGAGAGAGATTCTAGATCTGAAGTGCTGAGGACTTCCAAGAACCCATCCCATTGAGGAGAATTGGATACGCCTTCTTGTTTTCCTCCCAGGTGCCCTTAATACAAAAATTCTTTCAAAAATTGTTTTTGTCTTGTCTATTGGATATATGAAGCAAACCCTTCTTTTTACTGCTTAATGTCTTTCTATGCATAGATGGAAGTCGTCCATTTGCTACTCAGTCCTTTCCATTTCACCATCATCATGGGTGTCAGTCTGTTCGTCGCTCTACTATTTTCTCTCATGCCTTAGTTGAGGATCTCTCATTGCCTCACCTATGGCGGACCTCCTTCTGTCGACATCAGCTCCTTCATTCCAGAAAACAGGTCTAGAGGGTGGTGTACCTTGGTTCTAGCTTTCACTCTTGTTCGATGCCTCGAATCAGGCAAAGGGATCTCTCATTTCCCTTTGACTTGATTGTTTCTCCACTCCAGCTCCTTTCAGCACGATCGAGATCCATATGCTTGATGGTTCAGTGATGCAGCCGCAACTCTTGGTGATTCCCGGGTGTGTGTGAGATGTCTCAGCCCTCATGAGGGGGTGGCCCTGCAGGTAGCCCCCCACATGCCCGGATGACCTCTTCATTGCAGCCTTCGATGCAGCTCCATATATTTGATGATTTCGGCCTTAGCCGCTTGCAGCACCTCTTTGATTTGCATGTATCAGTCAGATCTTGTGAGCCCTTCCCCGTGTATAGGGGGCATTTGGGTTGTATTTGTATCTCATGTACTCAGATATTATTGTATAAGTCCTGGCTGTTATCCTAGGCACAACATGTATGTGGGATTCCTCATTGTATTATTATCTGGCTCATGTTTATGCCGGTTGTACTTTATGGTTCGGTCCCTTGTTTACTGGACACACTATTCTTTTGTACTTTGTCTCGGCGGGCATAGGTATGCCTCCCCCGCCGCCTTTAGCACAGGTACCCTCTCATAAAAAGAGACTTGTTGCACCTGCGAGTCTCGTCTCCTCAGGGTCTAGTTCTTCAGCACACTCTTCTACCTTACATTTCTCTCTCTGACTTCCCTCTTGATGTCTGGTGATTGAGTTCTTACAACGTACTTCGGTCATACGATTTGCTCCTCACACTCGCACACTGGGGGGAAATTTGTTACACCATTTTTTGGTTATCTAACCTATTATCATTAGATGGACCCAAGTACACCATGTAAGACCAATTTTACCCTAAGTAAAATTGCTTTCACTATGTAAAATAACTTAATAAACCACATTTATTAGGTTGTTTATGGTCTAAACAGAAAACCCCAAAAGGAAATATTAAACAAACCTATTTTGTTTAATTTTCCTCATGGAATAATTAATTAAACCATAATTTAATTATTATTCCTAGTCATGTTTAATCCAAAAACAAAGAAATTAATTAGATAAACCTTTATTTATCTTATTATTTTCTAGGAATAATTATTTAAATCTTATTTAGATAATATTCCTTGTTAAATATGACCAAATCACCTACAAATAATTAAATAAATCATTATTTATTTAATTATCCTTCAACCACTTCCTTAAAAAGATAAATAAATCATTTATTTATTTATTATTAACAAATAAAGGGATTTGACCCAAGTCAAATACTTTTCCCTCCAACAAATATAATAAAATATCCCATAAAAGGTGGATCTAGATTTGGTTAACATTATTTTAATCATGCACCAAGATCTAGAATGACCCAATATTTTGTTATAAATAGGAGGGTTTTTCCTACCATTATTTACCTTTTGTTGCCTATTAGATCACTCTGGATCTATACACTTGGTCACCTTTTTCTAAATTATTTTGCTGTGTGAGCTCCCTTTGAGTTCTATCTTTTTCAGGGTTTTCTACACCAACAAGAGAGAGAGATTCTAGATCTGAAATGCTGAGGACTTCCAAGAACCCATCCCATTGAGGAGAATTGGATACGCCTTCTTGTTTTCCTCCCAGGTGCCCTTAATACAAAAATTCTTTCAAAAATTGTTCTTGTATTGTCTATTGGATATATGGAGCAAACCCTTCTTTTTAATGCTTAATGTCTTTCTATGCATAGATCTCGTTTTTTGCAGCTCTTTTCTTGATCAACTAACCGCAGATCTGAAGATATTGGCAGCCACTTTTGATGTTAGGGCTATTATTTATGCGTAGCTAAAGTGGTATTTTTTCGTACACTTCGACAAAGGATTCATACTAACATTAACCATAGTATTAACCTCACATTAAGGTTAAGGATAAGGGTAAGGTTAGGGTTAAGGGTAACGGTTAAGGTTAAGGTTACAGGTTTAGTCATGTTAATGTTTGTTGTTCAGGTAAATCCCCTCTACAGACAGAGGCGATCCCTCTAGCCCTAGGGTGGGTCTAGCAACTACAGGAACATACTAACATCTACCTTCCTAGATTGTAAATGAAATTCAGAGCTAGGAAGATGACCTACCTCATTCTAATGCTATGTTGTCATCTTCCATCGAAGCTACTTGATCTGTCACTCCTCTCCAGCTCGATACACGTTGTGATCAACATTCGATTACCTGTATAGACAGTCAAGACAACATGAAAAGCGTAACACCTCGAAAAACATAGAACAATTACAACCTATCTAACTGATCAAGGAATGCTAGAAATCTCATTATAGATGTAAACAAGAATGGAAGATAAACATCAGATGCATTTTATTATGATAAAGACAAGGGGAGTTTACAACCAAGCCTTGATGTTGAGGCTCTCCTTTGGTAGGTCTATATCCAAGCATGTTTGTCACACCCTCATGAACAAAGGTCCAAGATCTCACTATGTTCTCAACACACAAAAACAATCACACTCTGCATTGTTCTCCCGAAGCTATGATTGCTTCTTCTCTATCCTAACTTTTTTAGCTATGTGTTCAACTAGCACATCAATGGAAGATGGCTATATTTATATAGGAGAGGAGGAGTTTGGGATCCTACAATAATGGAAGGGAGGCCTTATCCCTTGGGAGGTTTCCCCATAAGGTGGAAAAAAGAGGCCAAAGGAGGGAGGCCATGGTTATTCAGTCGAACCACTCCCTATGACTCATCCATGAAATTGTTCTGATCGAAACTTTGCCTCTATTTTTAAAAAAATTTCCATAAATAGATTGGCGAGGGTGCTTAACTGGGATAGAGCACCAATTGGTGCAGGCTCAGTGTTAATTTTCCAGATCGGCATGGGAGTGTAACTGGCTACTCGCGCTAAGGAAAAAACAGACGTTTTTAGTGGTCTGCTCAGGAAATGGTCAACAGAGGGAATGTTTTCCTCCATGCAAGGGATGCATTGATGGTATTTGCAAGGCATGCCACTTCCAATTAGGCACATAATTACTCTCCAATGTGCGAGATGGGGATTGTAGGGATAGTGAAAAATTACTGTGTAACAGATGCCCCCTAAAGTATGAAGTCCGAATATGAGTGAGGGGTGAAATGCTTTACAAGTACGTGCAAGGAACTAGACGCTGCTGTCGGGAGACCTGCAAATCAAGCATAGATACATATACATAACTAAAATCTCTGTTGAAAATACATGAATCCATGGTATAGGCACAACTATCCATCAACAAAAATATCATGTGAATGGATCCTCGGCATGGATGCAACCATCCAAATAAAGGGATCATATGAAATAAATCCACGGTATGGGCGCAACCATCCATATAGACAAGATCAAAACAAGGGAACCCACGGTATGGTCACAGCCATCTATCTAAATAATCATGTATATAATCATGAATGACTCATCACTCCTCGCAACCTAGACTTTTTTTATCGAAGCCCAGGGTCTTGCGCTCCAACACCACCCTATCAAAGTAAAAATTCCAACATGTGAATAGACATGTTGACTCGAACATGCTAGAAAATAACTTGATTACTGGTCAATGATGTGAACCATTAACAAGTGTGAGAGAAACCACCCATAATTTCAATGGCTCTCAAGGTACTACTAGTACAATCCATGGAATGTGAACAGTGATCTAAAGTCGAACACCCGTGAAATCACCCTATCGAAGACCAGTGATGTGAAACTATTGTCGAATGTGAAGAAATTGCTATTAGGGCATGCAGCTCTAAGGTACCAGAAAGGAGTCTCTAGATCAACTTCCTGGATAATGAGCTGAAGTCGACAGGAAGTGATCCGTCAAAGGAGGGTCATAATGAATCCCACATCATCGACACAAAACAGAGGATGTAATACGAGTGTGAATCAAGACTGAAACAGAGGATCAAGGAATGTACAAATTACAGAAGGATTTTCTCTTGAACATATCGGCGACATGACTCTGGAATTTGGAAACATTTTACTCAAATAGGATTAGAGGTCGTGTTGAAAAAATCAATAATCGAATGAGAGGCAAACAGATTTCCCAAACCCATGGAGGCAAAGTGACAGAATGAAGATATCCCAGCCCGATACGAACTGCAGACAAGTGTGATGTTCAAGAGTGACATACTGCCGACACAACTGATGAAAAACTTCCATTTTCCCCCACCATTTCTGGCAAGTACCTCTTTATTTTTACACAAGCTTGAAGAGGATACCATATGCTTGTCATATAAGTTTGTCCTTCGAAAAAATCCATCCTATTACATTTTACGAGCCCTAGGAAGGAGTAACTCGAATAACGTCATAAGGACAGAGTCCGATGTCATCAGTTTTTAACAATTCTGACAAAGGAAGAACTCGACATATTTTCATATTTATAGAGTTTTAAAAGAAAGCGGAAAAGAAAACTCCAGCAGTCCCTTTTCATAGATAGTCTCACAGATCCGAAAAGATAGAAAACTGTGTCTGAGAGAACCTCTTAGTCGTGATAGGCTAAGGTATTCATTTTTCGTAGATAATCTATCCCAGCCCGAAAAATGGGTAAATGTTTACTGGGTAGATATAGTTTCATATCCATTTAACGAGTTCAAAACGATAAGAATCTCGACAATCTTTTCAATTTTAGAGAGTCAGAAAAGAGCTGAAAGTTGAATCCTCCTAGAGGAACGAGTGGTATAAAGGGTAGCAACTGGTTCCGATAATGGCAGAATTGCTCAGAACAAGTATAGGTTAAGAGGTTGGCTAACAATACCACTCATTGCAGCAGTTCCTCAGGAATGGGTAAAAAAACCAAGTGAAGGCATATGATTGGCCAAGCAGATAGTGACGGTGGAATGAGAAAACCAAGGCTCATCTGGAAAAACAGGCTAATAAGATGGAAATCGAGAGAGGTAAAAAGGGAATGGTTTCATTTTTACACAAGCTTGAAATCAGGAAAATTTGCTTGAAGTTGGTTTCATTTTTACACAAGCTTGAAACAAAGATAAACTATGCTTGAAACTGGTTTCATTTTTACACAATACTAAAACAGAAATAAGGTTAGGTTAAGGGTAAAGTGAAGATTAAGGTAAAGGTTAAGGTTAAAGTTAGGTTAAGGTAATGTTAATGTTAAGGTTAAGGTCAAGGTTAGGTTAAGGTTAAGGTTAATGTTAAGGGTAAGGTTAAGGTCAAGGTTAAGGTTAGGTTAAGGTTAAGGTTAGGGTTAGGTTATAGTTAAGGTCAAGGTTAGGTTAAGGTTAAGGTTAAGTAAAGGTTAAGGTTAATGTTAAGGTCAAGGTTAAGGTTAAGATAGGGTTAAGGGTAAGGTCAAGGTAAGTTTAAGGTTAAGGTTTAAGTTAAGGGTTAGGTTAAGGTTAATGTTAAGGCTAAGGTTAAGGTTATGTTAAGGGTAAAGTCATGGTTAAGGTTAGGTTAAGGTTAAGATAAGGCTAGGGTAAAGGTTCAAGTTAAGATTAAGGTTGAGGGTTTGGTCAAGGTTAGGGTTTGGTTATAGTTAAGGTTAAGGTAAGGTTAGGTTAAGGGTAAAGTTAAGGTTAGGGTTAGGGTTAGGTTAAGGTTAAGTTTAAGGTTATGGTTAGGCTAAGGTTAAGTTTAAGGTTAAGGTAAAGGTTACTGTTAGGTTAAGGTTAAGGTTAATTTTAAGGGTTTGGTAAAGGTTAGGGTTAGGTTAAGGTTAATGTTAAGAGTTTGGTCAAGGTGAGGGTTAAGTTATAGTTAAGGTTATAGTTAGGTTAAGGTAAAGGTTAAGGTTAGGTTAAGATAAGGTTAAGGTTAAGGGTTTGGTCAAGGTTACGGTTAGGTAATTTTTAAGGTTAAGGTTAAGGTTAGGTTAAGTTAAGGTTAAGTTCAAGATTAAGGGTAATATTAAGGTTAGGTTAATGTTAATATTAAGGGTTTGGTTAAGGTTAAGGGTAAGGTTAATGTTAAGGTTAAGGTAAAGTTAAGGTTAAGGTTAACCTTGACCTTGACCTTAACCTTAACTATAACCTAACCCTAACCTTGACCAAACCCTTAACCTTACCCTTAACCTTAACCTAAGCTTAACCGAACCCTTTACCTCAACCTTAACCTGACTAAACCCTTAAGGTTAGGTTAAGGGTAAAGTTAAGGTTAAGGTTTACATTAAGGTTAAAGTTAGGTTAAGGTGTTAGGTCCCTATATTACTAGTATAGTCCCTTATTGTTATTAGTGTAACCCCCTTATTGATATTATTGTACAGTTGTAACCCCCATTTTTTTAATATTGTGCCCTTAAATTATTATTGTTAGGTCAGCTAGGATTACATTGTGGCCCACTAGGATTACATTATGGCCACATGGACTCCTATATATAGAAAGGAGGTTTTGTAAATTGTATCATCCAAGAATTTTCCATTTATGTAATGTATTGGAGGTTTCCCCCTCGAAGTGGCTTATTTCTAAGGCGTTGATATCTCTTTTCTTCTATTTTTGGAGCTGGTTACACAACATTTGGTATCAGAGCTTTGGATTCTAGGGTTTCGCTGCTCCAAACAGGTCATCGGCATTTCTATGATTTCAGAAGCTGAAATTTTTAGGGTGAAAAGCCGAAATTCTGAGGAAGATTGGCTAAAAATTTCAGAGCTTGGTTCGCAATATTTGTGGAGATATGATCTGTGGAAGTTAGGTCTCTTGTCAGGCTCCTAAACAGGTCATTGTGGCATTTGCACTATAACGTTTTTTCTATGAAGGTTCGAATCTGAAAGTTTTAGAGAGCGAATCAGACATCCTGAGGAACATCTTCGCAAAATTTTAGAGCTTGTTTCGCAATATTTGCAGAGATATGATCTATGGAAATTAGGTCTTTTTCAGGCTCCCGAATTTCATCTCAAATAGGTGATCGTGGGAAAATATTCATAACTCTCTCTCTTAGCATTGGATTGGAATTCTGTAAAAAGTGACTGGAAGCACATGGAATGTAGTTTCCTGTCTATAAATTTTAGAGCCAAAGGAGTAATCAGTGAGACGTGGCAAGTCGTAAAAATTTGCTCTACTGAACCAGTCCATAATTAGGTCATTGTGGGAGACTAGACATAACTTTCTCTTGAAGAATCTAATTCGAATTCGGACAAAGAGAGATTTAGAGGGATAATTTAGTTACGAATTTGAGATATTGAAGAGCTGAAATCAGAGATGTCAAATTTTAATATCGGGCTCCTCAAAAGCAAGTAAAAGGTGTGTATTTTTTTTCCGAATTCCATAAGTCTTGTTTGAAGAATCTAGTTGAGTTGATTGCAAGGGAATATTTTAGAATAGATATTAGTATTGGATTATAAAATGGCCCCTAAAAATAATTCAACACCCATTAAGCCTTTGGAAAGCTCTACTATGACTCATGAAGACGAAGAATGGCAACATGACATATCAAAATTACAAGAGCAAGTGCAACAAATTTCGCTCTCGCAAAGAGCAACAAAAAATGACATGGAAGTTTTGAATAAAGGTGTGGAAACTTAGATGGATGGTTTGAAGAAAGGCATGGAATCTAAGGTTGATGTCATGGAAGGTGGCGTGGAAGCTAAGAATGGATGGCATGGAAGGTGGCATGGAATCTAAGATGCATGACATAGAAGCTAAGATGGAAAACATGAATAATGATCAAAAAACAGACATGGAAGTTTTGACAAAGTTGATACAAGAAAGTTTTCCTAATGGTGAAAATATAGTAGAAGAACCTCATGATGAGAACAAAATAAATGTTAACCGTGATTTCATAAACTCTAATGTTGGCGGGAAGAACCACCATATTCCAAAAATGGATATGAGGAAGTTTGATGGAAAGGATCCTGTAACATGGATACTACAGATGGAGCAATATTTTGATCTCCATAACATGCAAGACACACAAAAGGTACACATTGCAAATATCTGGGTCATATTTTATCTCACGAGGGTGTTAAAGTAAACCCTAACAAAATTAAAGCCATTAAGGAATGGAGTGTTCCCACAACCATAAAGTAGTTGCGAGGATTTCTCGGGTTAACAAGGTATTATCGCAAGTTTTTTAATAATTATGGGAGAATAGCAGCACCTCTAAATCCATTATTGAAGAAAGATGAATTTTCATGGACTCCAAAAGCAACTAAGGCCTTTGAACATCTTAAAGAAGCAAAGTGCCTAGCACCAGTCTTAGCTACACCAGACTTCACTTTAACCATGACCTAACTATAAGCTTACCCTTAACATAACTTAACCTTAACCTTGACCTTGACCTTGACCTTAAACTTAACCTTAACCTTACCCTTAACCTTGACCTTAACCTTAACCTGACTAAACCCGTAACCCATAACCTTAACCTTACCCTTAACCTTAACATAACCTTAACCTTAACTATAACCTAACCCTGAACTTGACCTTAACTTTACCCTTAACCTTGACCTTGACCTTAACCTTACCCTTGACCTTGAACTTAACCTAACCTTAACCTTAACCTTAAACTTAACCTTATCTTACCCTTAAGCTAACCTTAACCTTAAATATAACCTAACCCTCACCTTAACCTAACCTTAATGTTAACCTTAACCTTAACCTAACCTTAACCTTCCCCTAACCTTAACCCTAACATTAAACTTAACTTTACCCTTAACCTAACCTTAACCTTAAATTTAACCTTAACTTAACCTAACCTTAACCTTAACATTAACCAAACCCTTAATCTTGACTTTAACCTTAACCGTAACCTTAACCTTAACCTAAATAAACCCCTAATCTTAACCTTAACCTTGACCTTATCCTAACCTAACCTTAACCTTAGCCTTAACC
The DNA here is from genome assembly GCA_034641835.2 of Pinus albicaulis. Lineage (NCBI taxonomy): Eukaryota > Viridiplantae > Streptophyta > Pinopsida > Pinales > Pinaceae > Pinus > Pinus albicaulis. The sequence goes on from CM076579.1 coordinate 438,972,402, forward strand.
TTACCCTAACCTTGTCCAAACCCTTAACCTTAACTATAACCTAACCCTAACCTTGACCTTAAATTTACCCATCACCTTGACCTTAAGCTTAACCTAACCTTAACCTTAACTTTACCCTTAACCTATCCTTAACCATAACCTTAACCTTAACCTTAACCTTAACCTTACCTTAACCTTGACTTTACCCTTAACGTAACCTTAACCTTGACTTTACCCTTAACCTTAGCTATAACCTAACTTTAACCTTAACCTTAACCTAAATTTAACCTAACCTTAACCATAACCCTAACCTTAACCTTGACCTTAACCTAACCTTAAGGGTTTGGGGAGGTTAAAGTTAACCTTAACCTTAACCTAACCTTAACCTTACCTTAACCTTTACCTAACCTTAACCTTAACTTTACCCATAACCTTAACCTTAGCCTTAACCTTAACCTTGACCTTCACTATAACCTAACCGTAACCTTGACCAAACCCTTAATCTAACTAAACCTGTAATCTTAACCTTAACCTTACCCTTAACCTTAACTTATCATTAACCTTAACCTTAACTATAATCTTAACCTCAAGTTAAGGTTAACTCTAAGGGTAAGGTTAGGGTTAAGGGTAACGGTTAAGGTTAAGGTTACAGGTTTAGTCATGTTAACATTTGTTGTCCAGGTAAATCCCCTCTATAGATAGAGGCGATCCCTCTAGCCCTAGGCTCGGTCTATCAACTACGGGAACATACTAACATCTACCTTCCTATATTGTAAATGAAATTTAGAGCTAGGTAGATGACCTACCTCATTTTGATGCTATGTTGTCGTCTTCCGTCGAAGCTACTTGATCTGTCGCTCTTCTCCATCTCGATAAATGTTGCGATAAACGTTTGATAACCTATATAGATAGTGAAGACAATATGAAAAGCATAACACCATGAAAAACATATAACAATTACAACCTATCTAACTGATCAAGGAATGCTATAAATCTCATTATAGATGTAAACAAGAATAGAATATAAACATCAGATGCATTTTATTATGATAAAGACAAGGGGAGTTTACAACCAAGCCTTAATGTTGAGGCTCTCCTTTGGCGGGTCTGTATCCAAGCACGTTTGTCACACCCTCATGAACAAAGGTCCAAGATCTAACTATGTTCTCAACACACAAAAACAATCACACTCTGCACTGTTCTCCCAAAGCTATGATTGCTTCTTCTCTATGCTAACATTTTCAGCTATCTGTCAACTAGCACATCAATGGAAGATGGCTATATTTATAGAGGAGAGGAGGAGGTTGGGATCCTACAATAGTGGAAGGGAGGCCTTATCCCTTGGGAGGTTTCCCCATAAGGTGGAAACAAGAGGCCAAAGGAGGGAGGCCATGGTTATTCAATCGAACCACTCCCTATGACTCATCCATGAAGTTGTTGTGATCGAAACTTTGCCTTTATTTTTAAAAAACATTCCATAAACAGATCGGTGTGGGTGCTTAACTGGGACAAAGCGCCAATTGGCATGGCCTCAGTGTTAATTTTCCAGCTCGGCGAGGGAGTGTAACTGGCTACTTGCACCAAGGAAAAAACAGGTGTTTTTAGTGGTCTGCTCAGGAAATAGTCAATAGAGGGAATTTTGTCCTCATGGCAAGGGATGAAATGATGGTATTTGCAAGGAATGACACTTCTAATTAGTCAAAGAAATTACCCTCCAATGTGTGAGATGGGGATTTTAGGGATAGTGACAAATTACTGTGTAACAGATGCCCCCTAAAGTATGAAGTCTGAACATGAATGAGGGGTGAAATTATTTACAATTACATGCAAGGAACTAGACGCTACTGCCGGGAGACCTAAAAATGAAGCATAGATACATATACATAACTGAAATATTTGTTGAAAATACATGAATCCATGGTACATGCGTAGCTATCCATCAAGAAAAGGATCATGTGAATGGATCCTCGGCATGGACGCAACCATCCAAATAAAGGGATCATATGAAATAGATCCACGTTATGGGCACAACCATCCATATAGAGAGGATCAAAACAAGAGAACCCACGGTATGGTCGTAGCCACCCGTCTAAAGAATCATGTATATAATCATGACTGACTCATCACTCCTCGCAACCTAGAATTTTTTGATCGAAGCGCAGGGTCTTGCGCTCCAACACCACCCGATCAAAGTACAAATTCCAACATGTGAATAGACGTGTTCAAGTCGAACATGCTATAAAATCACTTGATTACCGGTCAATGATGTGAACCGTTAACAAGTGTGAGAGAAACCACCCATAATTTCAGTGGCTCTCAAGGTACTACTATTACAATCCATGGAATGTGAACAGTGATCTGAAGTCGAACACCCGTGAAATCACCCTATCGAAGGCCAATGATGTGAACCTGTTGTCGAATGTGAAGAAATTTCTATTAGGGTATGCAGCTGTAAGGTACCAGAAAGGAGTCTCTAGATCAAATTCCTGGATAATGAGTTGAAGTCGACAGGAAGCGATCGGTCGAAGGAGGGTCATAATGAATCACACATCATCGACCCAAAACAGTGGATGTAATATGAGAGTGAATCAAGACTGCAACAGAGGATCAAGGAATGTACAAATTGCAGAGGGATTTTATCTTGAACATATCGGTGACACGACTCTGGAATTTGGAAGCATTTGAGTCAAATAGGATCAGAGGTCATGTTGAAAAAATCAGTAATCGAATGAGAGGCAAATGGATTTCCCAAACCCATGGAGGAAAAGTGACAGAATGAAGATATCCCAACCCGACACGAACTGCAGACAAGTGTGATGTTCAAGAGTGACATACTGCCGACACAACTGATGAAAAAATTCCATTTTCCCCCACCATTTCTGGTGAGTACCTCTTTATTTTTACACAAGCTTGAAGAGGATACCATATGGTTGTAATATAAGTTTTTCCTTCGGACAAATCCATCCTAGTACATTTTACGAGCCCTAGGAAGGAGGAACTCGAATAACGTCGTAACGACGAAGTCCGATGTCATCATTTTCTAATGAGTCTGACAAAGGAAGAACTCGGCATCTTTTAATATTTAGAGAATTTGAAAAGAAAGCAGAAAAGAAAACTCCATCAGTCCCTTTTCGTAGATAGTCTCACATATCTAAAAATGTAGAAAACTATGTCTAAGAGAACCTTTTAGTCATGATAGGCTAAGGTATTTCTTTTTCGTAAATAATCTATCCCAGCCCGAAAAATGGGTAAATGTATACTTGGTAGATATAGTTTCGCATCCATTTAACGAGTTCAAAACGACAATAATCTCGACAATATTTTCAATTTTAGAGAGTCAGAAAAGAGCTGAAAGTTGATGCCTCCTAGAGGAACGAGTGGTATAAAGGGTAGCAACTTGTTCCGATAATGGAGGAATTGCTCAGAACAAGTAAACGTCAAGAGATTGGCTAACAATACCACTCATCACAGCGGTTCCTCAGGAATGGGTAAAAAAACCAAGTGAAGTCATATGATCGGCCAAGCAGATAGTGACAGTAGAATGAGAAAACCAAGGCTCATCTGGAAAAACAAACTGATAAGATTGAAATCACGAGAGGTAAAAAGGGAATGGTTTCATTTTTGCACAAGCTTGAAATCAGGAAACTTTGCTTGAAGTTGGTTTCATTTTTACACAAGCTTGAAACAAATATAAACTATGCTTGAAACTAGTTTCATTTTTACACAAGCTTGAAACAAAAATGAGGTTAGGTTAAGGGTAAAGTGAAGATTAAGGTAAATTTTAAGGTTAAAGTTAGGTTAAGGTCAAGGTTAAGGTCAAGGTTAGGTTAAGTTTAAGGGTAAAGATAAGATTAAGGTTAATGTTAAGGGTAAGGTTAAGGTCAAGGTTAAGGCTACATTAAGGGTAAAGTCAAGGTTAAGGTTACGTTAAGGGTTCGGTCAAGGTTATGGATAGGCTACAGTTAAGGTCAAGGTTAAGGTTAGGTTAAGGTTAAGGTTAGGGTTAGGTTATAGTTAAGCTCAAGGTTAGGTTAAGGTTAAGGTTAAGTAAAGGTTAAGGTTAAGGGTTAAGGTCAAGGTTAAGGTTAAGATTAGGTTAAGGGTGAGGTCAAGGTAAGGTTAAGGTTAAGGTTTAGGTTAAGGGTTAGGTTAAGGTTAAGGTTAAGGTTATGTTAAGGGTAAAGTCATGGTTAAGGTTAGGTTAAGTTTAAGATAAGGTTAGGGTAAAGGTTCAAGTTAATATTAAGGTTAAGGGTTTGCTCAAGGTTAGGGTTTAGTTATAGTTAAGTTCAAGGTAAGGTTAAGGTAAGGTTAAGGTTAAGGTTACGTTAAGGGTAAAGTCAAGGTTAAAGTTAGGTTAAGGATAAGATAAGGTTAAGGTTAAGGTTAAGGTTAGGTTAAAGGTAAAGTTAAGGTTAGGGTTAGGTTAAGGTTAGGTTAAGGGTAGAGTTAAGGTTAGGGTTTGGTTAGGGTTAAGGTTAAGGTTCTAGTTAGGTTAAGGTTAAGATTAAGGTTAGGTTAAGGTTACAGTTAGGGTAAGGTTAAGATTAGGTTAAGGTTAAGGTTAAGGTTAAGGTTAATGTTAAAGGTAATGTTAAGGTTAGGGTTAGGTTAAGGTTAAGGTTAAGGCTTTGGTCAAGGTTAGGGTTAGGTTAATGTTAAGGTTAAGGTTAAGGTTAGGTTAAGAATAAGATTAAGGGTGTGGTTAAGGTTAAGGGTAAGGTTAATGTTAAGGTTAAGGTAAAGGTAAGGTTATGGTTAACCTTGACCTTGACCTTAACCTTAACTATAACCTAACCCTAACCTTGACCAAACCCTTAACCTTACCCTTAACCTTAACCTAATCATAACCGAACCCTTAACCTTAACCTTAACCTGAATAAACCCTTAAGGTTAGGTTAAGGGTAAAGTTAAGGTTAAGGTTTAGGTTAAGGTTAAAGTTAGGTTAAGGTAAGGTTAAGGTTAAGGTTAGGGTAAGGTTAAGGTTAAGGTTAAGGGTAAAGTTAAGGTTAAGGTTAATGTTAAGGGTAAGGTTAAGGTTACGTTAAGGGTAAAGTCAAGGTTAAGGTTAAGTTAAGGGTTTGGTCAAGGTTAATGTTAGGTTACACTTAAGGTCAAGGTTAAGGTTAGGTTAAGGTTAAGGTTAAGGTCAAGGTTAGGTTAAGGTAAAGGTTAAGGTTAAGGGTTAAGGTTAAGGTTAAGGTCAAGGTTAAGGTTAAGATTAGGTTAAGGGTAAGGTCAAGGTAAGGTTAAGCCTAAGCTTAGGGTTAAGGTTTAGGTTAAGGGTTAGGTTAAGGTTAAGGTTAAGGTTAAGGATAAGTTAAGGGAAAAGTCAAGGTTAAGGTTAGGTCAAGGTTAATATAAGGTTAGGGTAAAGGTTCAGGTTAAGATTAAGGTTAAGGCTTTGGTCAAGGTTAGGCTTTGGTTATAGTTAAGGTCAAGGTAAGGTTAATGTTAAGGTTAAGGTTAGGTTAAGGTTTAAGGTTAAGTAAAGGTTAAGGTTAAGGTTAAGGTCAAGGTTAAGGTTAAGATTAAGTTAAGGGTAAGGTCAAGATAAGATTAAGGTTAAGGTTTAATTTAAGTGTTAGGTTAAGGTTGAGGTTAAGGCTAAGGTTAAGGTTACGTTAAGGGTAAAGTCATGGTTAAGGTTAGGTTAAGGTTAATATAAGGTTAGGGTAAAGGTTTAGGTTAAGATTAAGGTTAAGGCTTTGGTCAAGGTTAGGGTTTGGTTATAGTTAAGGTCAAGGTAAGGTTAAGGTTAAGGTAAGGTTAATGTTAAGGTTAAGGTTAAGGTTACGTTAAGGGTAAAGTCAAGGTTAAGGTTAGGTTAAGGTTAAGATAAGGTTAAGGTTAAGGTTAAGGTTAAGGTTAGTTTAACGCTAAAGTTAAGGTTAGCGTTAGGTTAAGGTTAGGTTAAGGGTAAAGTTAAGGTTAAGGTTAGGGTTAGGTTAAGGTTAAGGTTATGGTTAGGCTAAGGTTAAGGTTAAGGTTAGGTTAAGGTTACGGTTAGGTTAAGGTAAAGATTAGGTTAAGGTTAAGGTTAAGGTTAAGGTTAATGTTAAGGGTAAAGTGAAGGTTAGGGTTAGGTTGAGGTTAAGGTTAAGGTTAGGTTAAGGGTAAAGTTAAGGTTAGGGTTAGGTTAGGGTTAAGGTTAGGTTTTGGTCAAGCTTAGGGTGATGTTAAGGTTAATGTTAAGGGTTTGGTCAAGGTGAGAGTTAGGTTATAGTTAACGTCAAGATTAAGGTTAAGGGTAAGGTTATAGTTAGGTTAATGTTAAGGTTAAGGTTAAGGGTTTGGTCAAGTTTAGGGTTAGGTTATTGTTAAGGTTAAGGTTAGGTTAAGTTAAGGTTAAGGTCAAGGTTAAGGGTAAGGTTAAGGTTAGGTTAAGATTAATATTAAGGGTTTGGTTATGGTTAAGGGTAAGGTTAATGTTAATGTTAAGGGTAAGTTAAAGGTAAGGTTAAGGCTAAGGTCAAGGTTAGGTTATAGTTAAGGTCAAGGTTAAGGTTAGGTTATAGTGAAGGTTAAGGTTAAGGTTAAGGTTAAGGTTAAGGTTAACCTTAACCTTAACCTTAACCTTCACGTTAACATTAACCTTAACCTTAACCTTCACCTTAACTTTAACCTTGACTTCACCCTTAACCTAACCTCAACCCCTTAACCTTCCCATAACCATAGCCTTAAATTTGAATTTACCCTAGCCTAACCTTAAACTTAACCATAACCTAACCCTAACCTTCACCAAACCTTAACCTTAACCTTAACCTTAACATTCCCCTAACCTTAATCTTAACCTTAAGCTTCCCCTAACCATAACCTTAACCTTAACCTTCCCATAACCATAACCTTAACCTTAACGTTGACCTTACTCTTGAACTTATCTTAACCTTAAGGGTAAGGTTAAGGTTTAGGTTATCATAAGGGTAAAGTTAAGTTTAAGGTTATGGGTAAGGTTAAGGTTAAGGTCCAGGTCAAGATTAAGGTTAAGTTAGGTTAAGGTAAGGTTAAGGTTACGATTCTGGTTAGGCTAAGGTTAGGGTTAGGTTATAGTTAAGGTTGAGGTTAAGGTTAAGGGTAAAGTTAAGGTCAAGTTTAGGGTTAATTTATATTTAAGGTTAAGGTTAGGTTAAGGGTAAAGTCAAGGTTAACCTAACCTTGACCTTAACCTAACCTTCCCATAACCTTTACCTTAACCTAACTTTAACCTTAACCTTACCCTAACCTTAACCTTAACATTAACCTTAACCTAAAATTAGCCTTAGCCTTACCCTAACCTTATCCTAAAATTAACCTTAACTTTACCCATAGCCTTAACCTTACCCTTAACCTAACCTTAACCTTAAGCTTGACCAAACCCTTAATCTAACGTTAACCTTAGTCTAACCTGACCTTAACCTTAATCTTAACTTAACCTTATCTTAACCTTAACCTTAACCTTAACCATAACCTAACCTTAACCTTCAATTTACCCTTAATGTAACCTTGACCTTAATCTTAAGGTCAAGGTCAATGTTAAGGTGAAGGTTAGGTTATGGGTAAGGTTAAGGCGAGGGTTAGGTTATAGTTAAGGTTGTGGATCGGGTAAGGTTATGGTTAGGTTATAGTTAAGGTTAAGGTTACGTTAAGGTTAAGGTTAAGGTTAAGGTTAGGTTAAGGTTAAGGCTCAGGTTAAGGTTATGGTTATGGGAAGGTTAAGGTTAAGGTTAAGGATAGGTTAAGGTTAAGGTTAAAGTTAAGGTTAGGGTTAAGGTTAACGTTTTGGTCTAGGTTAGGGTTAGGTTATAGTTAAGGTTAAGCTTAGGTTAGGTTATAGTTAAAGTTAAGGTTACGGTTAAGGTTCATGTTATGGTTAAGGTTCAGGTTAAGGTTAAGGTTAAGGTTAAGGTTAGGTTATAGTGAAGGTTAAGGTTAAGACCTGTAACCTTAACCTTGACCTTACCCTTAACCTTAACGTTAAATTTAACCCTAACCTTGACTTTACCCTTAACTTAACCTTAAACTTCACTATAACCTACCCTAACCATGACAAAACCCTTAACCTTATCCTTAAACTTACCCTTAACCTGAATCTTAACCTTAACCTTACTAAGCTCGTAACCCAAACCTTAACCTTAACCTTAACTATAACCTAACCCTAACATTGACCAAACCCTTAACCTTAAACTTGACCAAACCCTTAACCTTAACCTTAACCTTAACTATAACCTAACCCTAACCTTGACCAAACCCTTAACCTTAACCTTGACCTAACCCTTAACCTTAACCTTAACTATAATCTAACTCAAACCTTGACCAAACCCTTAACCTTAACCTTAACCTTCCCCTAACCTTAACCTTAATCTTAACCCTTAACCTTAACTTACACCCTTAACCTTAACCTTAATCTCAACCTTAAAATTAACCATAACCCTATCCTTGACCAAATTCTTAACCTTAACCTTAACCTGAACCTTTACCCTAACCTTAACCTTAATTATAACCTACCGCTAACCTTGATCAAACCCTTAACCTTAACTTTACCCTTAACCTAACCTTAACCTTAATTATAACCTAACCCTAACCCATACCAAACCCTTAACCTTAACCTTAACCTTACCTTAGCCTAAGCCTTGCCTTAACCTAAATTTAACCTTAACCTTCCCCTAACCTTAATCCTAACCTTACCCTAATCTTACCGCAAACCCTAACCTTGACCGAACCCTTAACCTTAACCTTAACCTTAACCTAACCTTGACCAAAACCTTAACCTTAACCTTAACCTTACCCTTAAAATTAACCTTAACCTTAACCTTAAGGGTTTGGACAAGATTAGCTTTAGGTTATAGTTAATATTAACCTTAACCTTAATCTTAACCCCAACCTTGACCAAACCCTTAACCTTAACCTCCCCCTAACCTTAACCATAACCTGAACCTTAACCTAAAATTGACCATAACCTTAACCTTAAGCTTACCCTTAACCATAAACTTAACCTTAAATTTACCCTTAACCTTGACCTTAACTTTAAATTTAACCTTAACCTTAACCTTACCCTAACCTTACCCTTAACCTTGACTTTACCCTTAACGTTACCCTTAACCTAACCTTACCCTTAACCTTGACTTTACCCTTAACCTTAACTATAACCTAACCCTAGCCTTGACCAAACCTTAAATATAATCTTAACCTTAACCTCACCCTTAACCTTAACCTTAACCTTAACTATAAACTAACCCTAACCTTACCCTAACATTAACCCTAACCTTATCTTAACCTTAACCTAACCTTAACCTTAACTTTACCTTAACCTTGAATTTACCCTTAACCATAACCATAACCTTAACCTTAACTTAACCTAACATTAACCTTAACTATAACATAACCATATCCTTATCTTAGCTATAACCTTAAGGTTAATGTTAAGGGTTTGGTCTAGGTTAGGGTTAGGTTATAGTTAAGGTCAAGGTTAAGGTTAAGGTTATCAGAAGGTTAAGGTTAAGTTAAGGTTAAGGTTTGGTCAAGGTTAGGGTTAGGTTATAGTTAAGGTCAAGGTTAAGGTTAGGTTAAGGTTAAGGTTAGGTTAAGGATAGGTTAAGGGTAAAGTTAAGATTAAGACCTATAACCTTAACCTTAACCTAACCTTAACTTGACGTTAACTATAGCCTAACCCTAACCTTAGCCTTGACTTTACCCTTAACCTTAACCTAACTTTAACCTTAACGTTCCCATAACCTTAACCTTAACTTGACTAAACATGTAACCTTAACCTTATCATAACTAAAGCCGTAACCTTAACCATAACCTTTAACCTTACCATAAACTTAACCATAACCTTAACCTTAACTTTATTCTTAACATAACCTAACTATAACCTAACCTTAACCTTAACCTTAACCGTAACCTTAACCTTAACCTAACCTTAACCTTAACGTTAACCTTAATCTTAACTTTACCCTTAACCTAACCTTAACCTTAACTTTAACCTTAACTTAACCTAACCTTAACCTTAACCTAACCATAGCCTTAACCTTACCTTAACCTAAGTTAACCTTAACCTTCCCCTAACCTCAACCTTAACCTTAACCCTAACCTTAACCTTAACCTAATCTTAACCTTGACTTTACCCTTAACCTTAACCCTAACTTTACTAAACTCGTAACCCTAACTATAACCTAACCCTAACCTTACCCTAACCAAACGCTTAATGTAACCTTAACCTTAAACTTGAACAAACCCTTAACCTTAACCTTGACCAAACCCTTAACCTTAACCTTAACCTGACTAAACCTGTAACCTTAACCTTAACTATAACCTAACCCTAAGGTTAAGGTTAAGGTTAAGGTTAAGGTTAGGGTTAAGATTAAGGTTAAGGTTAACTATAAACTAACCCTAACCTTGACCAAAACCTTAACCTTAACCTAACCTTGACCTTAACTATTACCTTAACCTTAACCTTAACTTTACCCTTAGTCTTAACCTTAACCTTAAGTTTAACCTTAACCTTCAACTAACCCTAACCCTATCCTTAACTTTAACCTTAACCTTAACGTTAACTATAACCTAACCTTAACCAAACCCTTAATGTTAACCTTAACCTAACTAAACCCGTACCCTTACCCTTAACCTTACCCTTAAACTTCATCCTTAAACTTAACCTAACCTTAAACTTAACCTTACCCTTAACCTTCACCTTTAACCTTAACCTAACCTTAACCTTAAGGTTAAGGTTAGGTTAAGGGTAAGGTTAAGGTTAAGGTTAAGGTTAAGGTCAAGGTCAAGGTTAACCTTAACCTAAATTTAACCTTACCTTAAACTTTACCTAACCTTAACCTTAACCTTTCCTATAACCTTAACCTTAGCCTTAACCTTAACCTTAATCTTAACCTTCAGTATAACCTAACCCTAACCTTGACCAAACCCTTAACCTTAACCTTAACCTGACTAAACCTGTAATCTTAACCTTAACCTTACCCTTAACCTTAACTTATCATTAACCTTAACCTTAACCATAATATTAACCTCACGTTAAGGTTAGGGCTAAGGGTAAGGTTAGGGTTAAGGGTATCGGTTAAGGTTAAGGTTACAGGTTTAGTCATTTTAACGTTTTTTGTCCAGGTAAATCCCCTCTACAGACAGAGGCGATCCCTCTAGCCCTAGGGTGGGTCTAACAATTACGGGAACATACTAACATCTACCTTCCTAGATTGTAAACAAAATTCAGAGCTAGGAAGATGACCTACCTCGTTTTGATGCTATGTTGTCATCTTCCATCGAAGCTACTTAATCTGTCACTCTTCTCCAACTTGATACATGCTGTGATCAACATTCGATTACCTGTATAGACAATCAAGACAACACTACAAGCGTAACACCTCGACAAAAATAGAACAATTACAACCTATCTAACTGATCAAGGAATGCTATAAATCTCATTATAGATGTAAACAAGAATGGAAGATAAACATCAGATGCATTTTATTATGATAAAGACAAGGGGAGTTTAAAACCAAGCCTTGATGTTGAGGCTCTCCTTTGGCAGGTCTGTATCCATGCACGTTTGTCACACCCTCATGAACAAAGGTCCAAGATTTCACTATGTTCTCAACACACAAAAACAATCACACTCTACACTATTCTCCCGAAGCTATGATTGCTTCTTCTCTATGCTAACTTTTTTAGCTATGTGTTCAACTAGCACATCAATGGAAGATGGCTATATTTATAGAGGAGAGGAGGAGGTTGGGATCCTACAATAGTGGAAGGGAGGCCTTATCCCTTGGGAGGTTTCCCCATAAGGTGGAAAAAAGAGGCCAAAGGAGGGAGGCCATGGTTATTCAGTCGAACCACTCCCTATGACTCATCCACGAAATTGTTGTGATCGAAACTTTGCCTCTATTTTTAAAAAACTCTCCATAAACAGATTGGCACAGATGCTTAACTGGGACAGAGTGCCAATTGGTGCAGGCTCAGTGTTGATTTTCCAGCTTGGCGCGGGAGTGTAATTGGCTACTCGCGCCAAGGCAAAAACAGGCGTTTTTAGTGGTCTGCTCAGGAAATGGTCAACAGAGGGAATGTTTTCCTCCATGTGATGCAGGCTCACCCTGCAATAACCAAGATCTTCAAACATTGCTATGCATACATTGCAATCACTTTCAAACTAAGATTCCAATCTGGGCTATTTCAAGCTCTTTTCATTTGCGGAGGCTATCTTACCCATTTATGATTTTATGGTTGTAAAACCATGACTATGAAACCATCTTCTCAAAAAAAACCCATTGATTAAATTCCAACCAAATCTTGGATTTACATGCGTCTTTCATTCAAATGCTCACCTATATCAGATTTAGAAAATCTGATCTCCTCATTTCCATCCTGACATTAACATGGAATTTTTAATACAATCAAAATCAACAACAAATGTGCCATTGGGTTTTTTTCAACAACTTAACATTATTGAACCAAATCTTGTACATGCGCCCATTCTAAATTCTGAACATTACACACCCAAGCTTCCATCTATTTATGACAGGTTCATATATATAAAACTCATTTCCAATCCAATGAATATTGGAATGCTCCAAGTACTAGGAACTTGGACTTCGTCCTCTCTCAAAGCGCTCAGTCCAGAAATTTTAAATCTCAAAATTGATGTGTCACGTTTTCAACATTAACACATATCCTTCCTACAAAACCAATATGATGAAACCATTCCATGGTTCTGCATGAATTCTTACCGTCATTTATTCAAAAGTCTTCAACATATGTTTCAAACCCATTTCACTTAGCGCTATAGTAAACCTGGTACTGTAATACAAAAACGCTTACCTTGCCTTCTTCAACTAGATATCTTGCCAGAATTCTATATATCTGCGCCTTTAATACTTCCACCATCAAATCAGCATTTTTCTTTAGAAGATTCGCTGCATCTCATTGTGGATTTAACTTCCCACACGCATTCTTCCACGAGCATCTGAATTTCAATTTCTTTGACTGTTTGAACATTGATACGCACAGGACAGCGTATTCAACATTCAAGCTCGAACATTTCCAGAAATCGGTTGTGCATTCCACATTTGGTTGTTAATCCTTCCAACGCCCTTCCAGCATTTCTTCCACGTAGATTCTTTTTGAAAATTATAAACCGTTTCTCCTTTGCACCATAGATCAATCAACTTAGTTTCATAATTCCAGTGACAATCGATTCACAGAATTATCAAAACTTATGGTAGTTTGTATAAATATTTTGCTCAATAACAAAAATCCACTCTTTCATTACATACCTTCCACAGTGCTTCCACTGTAATGAACTGATTTCAACGCAGTCTCACACATCTCCGCAACCTTCACTACTTATGCATCCGGTTTTTAAGCTCCGCTCCACGATTTCTGTCCTGCAATTCCTGAATGAATTCTTAATGATTATTACCACGTCACCATTTCCTCAACGCTGGATTTCAACGAGTTTTTCCAGACTTATGTTCAGTGCTGATTGTTATTCAATTCAATACGGTCGCTTCTGCAAAAAATTCTCCAGCGCTGACGGTCTCTCCTGCAAACATACTCTTTCACAAATCGATGTCAATTTTAACAAAAAAATCATTCCCACTCGGTCTCTGCGTTCCATTTTGTTCCCTCAACAGTACCAGCAGATCCATAAAAGTCGATTTCCAAACTCTCAATTGGATTCCACGCTATATATAACCCAATTCCACTTGTTTTCAATCAATCCAACATTACGAGCCCCACGGGGGTAGGCGAGTTGGTAATCGGAATGCGGTGAAGTTCGTTTGTAAGGCGAGCCCGACAGGAGGTCACGAGTTCAAATCCCCGGACTAAAGCGGAGCTGTGGAGAGGGGCGGGTGCATGCTCCCAGTGGGTATAGTGGTAGCGGTCAGAATCGACCCCGTGTAACGCGAGTCGCGAAGCTGCCCCAGTTGCCGATCCGACTGTAAAAAAAAAAAAAAAAAAAAAAAAAAAAAAAAAACACTATGGAGTAAATGAATTCAAAAACTGCGCTTTCAACATAGATTAAATCACCATTGAATTCATTATTTTTAATGTCGGACATAAATCAGACCCATTTAATTTAAAACAGGCTGAAGCACAGTTCTATCAATGTCGACTCATATAAACGATGCCACTCCATACCACTGCGCAGTCAACCATTCTGTATTGTAAATTCATACAATTTCAAATATATTGATTTCAGTTTCACCTGTATACAACTTCAATAACTTGATTCACATAATATGTCGACTTTTATTATTGGACCGCAGACCAACACATTAACAATAATAATTCACCATTTATTCATACCCAATTAAGTGCAATTGACATCGATTATGCAGATCGAACTGTCAAATCCATACAAAATATAATTCATCCGGTATTGGCCAGTTTCTGCCTCAATTTAAATGTGCATAGTCTTGACTTCGAGAATTTAACAACCAATATATATATAATACGAACAAACAAATTTACTTACGAACTTTTGCGGCCATATATTTCAATTAAGCTGGCCCTTTACGGTGCGAAGGCTTGGGCGTTGATGTTCAAGCCTCCTCTCAATCTCACACTCTCCCACAATCTCAATTGTATTTTCCTCTCAAACCCCTTCCTATTTATACAATTTTTTTAAAAATGATCTAATTAAAGGCTCAATCCCCTTAATATCTCAACAAATCCCTAAATCTCTCAACATCCCTAAAAGATAGATTCTCATCCCTAAAACTTAGAAACTAATTCCAACCTAGGCTCCCTCATTAATTCTAAATAATCTAGAAACTAATTTCTCTCACATTTACAATTTCTCACAAATAATTAATTAATCACTCAAAATAATATTAATATTTACATGAAATTTTAATATTTCTTCAAAACATGAAACCCCCTAGCTTAGGTAAAATACAAGGTGTTTTTCGGAGCTAATGCTCCTGCATCACCATGCAAGGGATGCATTGATGGTATTTGAAAGGTATGCCACTTCTAATTAGTCACAGAAATGACCCTCCAATGTGCGAGATGGGGATTGTAGGGATAATGACAAATTACTGTGTAACAGATGCCCCCTAAAGTATGAAGTCCGAATATGAGTGAGGGGTGAAATTATTTACAAGTACATGCAAGGAACTGAGCATTCTTTGTCGGAGACACCAAATCAAGCATAGATACATATACATAACTAAAATATACGTTGAAAATACATGAATCCACGGTATGAGCACAACTATCCATCGAGAAAGGGATCATGTGAATCAATCACTCGGCATGGATGCAACTGTCAAATAAAGGGATCATATGAGGAAATAGATCCAAGGTATGGGCACGACCATCCATATAGAGAGGATCAAAACAAGGGAACCCATCGGAAGTATATTCGCGGCCATCTATCTAAAGAATCATGTATATAATCATGAATGACTCATCACTCCTGTAACCTAGACTTTTTTATCGAAGCCCAGGGTCTTGTGCTCCAACCTCACTCGTCGAAGTACAAATTCCAACATGTGAATAGACGTGTTGAACTGAAACATGCTGAAAATCGCGATTCTTGAGGTCGATGATGTGAAACATTATAGTGTGTTGTGGAGGTAAATCCCCCTCTTGCTGAAAAAGGCTATCCCTACTAGCCCAGACCGGGTCTAGAAACAATCGTTCATGCTATAGCGCAGGTTCCTAATTGCAAATAAACCAACTAGCGATGAAGGCTTACCTGGAGTCCAACGCTGTTGCTTGTAGAAGAGGTAGCGCTCCCGTTCCTTAGCCCTGGCAGATCACGATCCCCACGATCTCCATGATGGACACCTGCACATGTGAGAAAAAAAACAAACGCAAGCGTAAAATCCAGTAGATGCAACTATATGTCAGTCAGAAAGGACATAACTCATCATTATAAACAACAACAAGAGTGGAACCATAACCAATAGTCGTTTATTATTAATCAATCAAAGGAAAATTACAACCAAGTTCTGACGTTGAATTCTCCTTCGGAGGGTCGCCAGCAGAACACGTCTCGAAAAGCCTGTCAAGGATGGGACAAACCTCTCTCTTCGGATCTTGACAATAGTCTCCTTGCTTGAATTTGGCCTTAGGGGAATAATCGAGGCTCTTGCAGCATAAGGCTCTTAGGAATTTGGGAACTTGAAGACTAGCTTGCCATGGAGATGGGCAAGCTTTTATAGATGGAGGAAGGGGAGTTGGGATCCCTATAATCATGGGATTGGCCCTATCATCAAGGAAGCTTCCATGAGAGGTGGCAAACCACTTCCTATCTATGGAAATCCATAACCAAACCTCCCAACTCAAGATAGATAGCAGTCCAGGAATTTGTTAGGACGAAACTTCCGCCATTTATTTTTAAAAAACACTCCTTAAATTGGCTGGCGCGAGTGTGACTCTGGGACAGAGCGCCAATTGGTGCGACCTATTTGAAGGATTTTCCCCATTGGCGCGGGTACTGAACTGGCTACCCGCGCCAATGAAAAAATGGCCATTTTTAGGGTTTTTCACAAGGAGATGTATTCAGGGGGATGAAAGTACATGTTCAGGGGAATGCCATGAAAGTATTTTCAAGTTATGTCACTACTCACAGGTCACAAAATGAGCCCTCCAATGTGCGAGACGGGGATTGCAGGGATGGTGACAAATTATTGTGTAACATATGCCCCCTAAAGCATGAGGCCTGAGAGAGAGAGAGAGGGGTGAAATGCTTTACGAGAACGTGTCCAACTGAAAACTCCGCCATCGTAAAACCCGCATGAAGAAGTAAAACTGATGTCTCAAATACATGATATATATGTGGTATAGGCGCAACCATCCATAACAGAGTATACAATAATCCATATCCAAGGAATGGACGCAGCCATCTAGTGGGGATCGATAAACAGAATCAGGTATGGTCGTGGCCATCCAGTAAATGAGTCACGTAAATAATCATAATAATCCACAAAATCGCAGCCTGGATTACAACAGACACAATCCAAGGTCTTGGCTCCATCTCAATCCGAACACAGCATAAGTTCAAGCATACGAATAAGTGAGGTAAAGTCGAACATGCAAGAACATCGTCTGATTACCAGCCAATGATGAAAGTTATTAACAGATGCGAGAGGTACCACCAATAATGACAATGGCCCTCAAGGTACTACAGGTACAATCTACTGCATGTGAATCAATGAGATGGCATTGAACACCCATAGAATCACTCGATCGGAGGCCAATGATGAAAACCTCGCGTCGAATGTGAAGAACCTGCCATTGAGGCATGCAGGCTCCAAGGCATCAGAAGGGAGTCTCTAGATCAGCTTCCTGGATAATGAGCTGAAGTCAACAGGAAGTGACCTTGATCGAAGGTGGGCCATAATGTTTTCCACATCATCGACGCGAGACAGAAGAACATAGTGTTTTTTTGAATCACGATCAGATGAGAATCAGAGGAAGGTTGGTATTTGCAGAGGTCAAATTCTCTTGAACATATGAACGGCATGACAGTGGACTTGGCAGTATTCGACATCAAAAGATCAGAGGTCATAGTGATGAGGCAAAGAGTAGATGAGAGGTCAAAATGGATTACCCAAACCCACGGAGGCAAGTGAAAAACGAGATGAGATGTCCCCAACCCGACACAAATGCAGACAAGTGCCATGTTCAAGAGCGACATACTACTGACATGACAATGATACTGGTTCCATTTTTTCCCCACCATTTCTGGCGAGTACCCCAATTATTTTTGATAACAAGCTTGAAGGGGATAGCATATGCTTGTAATATAAGCCCGTCCTTCGGACGGATCCATCCTAGTACATTTAATGAGCCCTAGGAAGGAAAGACTTGAGTAGTGTCATTATGACTGAATCTGATGTCATCAAGGTTTAACGACTCTGACAAAGGAAGAACTCGGCGTCTTTTCATGTTTAGAGAGTTTGAAAAGACAGCTGAAAAGTAAACTCCAACGTTCCCTTTTCGTAAATAGTTCCTCAGATCCGAAAAGGTAGAAAACTATGTCTGAGAAAACCTCCTAGTCGCGATAGGATAGGGTATTCCTTTTTCGTAAATAATCTATCCCAGCCCGAAAAAGGGGTAAACGTATACTGGGTAGATGTCGTTTCAGAGCCACTTTAACGAGATCGAAACGACAAGGGCCTCAACAATCTTTTCAAGTTTAGAGAGTCAGAAAAGAGCTGAAAGATGACTCCAAAATGACTTTTTTGTGTTTTTACCGAGTCCGAAAAAGTATAAAATACAACTCGTTTCACCGTTGAAGTCGTGTAGAAACCTGTTGCTGCACACAGAGGCAAGTGTAAAATCCATTTTCGACAAAATATATCAAAATATTAATAAAAATGACTTTTAAAACCTAACGAGATTTTAAAAAGTTATAAATAGTCTCAAATGGTAAAAAACAAAGTTACTTTTACTATTTACCCCATTGGAGAGCAACAGTGGTCCATTTTGGTGTGCAAAATTCTTACGGCGATTGCGACAGATCCGGGCTACCATTCGGATTTCCGTTTGTTAGACTCCTATACCAATAGGTGTCATTTTTCATGATTGTCTTGATTGACCTATGGAATATGTTCAAACCTTTTTCTTGAGCAAAGGTGTTCCATATTCTTGAAAAACCAAAAAATCAAAAAATTTTAAAAATGTAAACAGGGTATACCCTAAAAGAAAAATCAAAGGGTAAGAAAAATAAATTGGTCAAGGAAATGAAAGAAATGAACCCCAAGCAAAAAAGTAGACCAAGGAAAGTGTGCAAATCCAAATTCCACTACTATTTCATTTTTGTAATAAAGCAATTGTGTGCAGCTTGTCAAACTTTTGCCACAATTTATGAAGAGTCAAACCGTTTAAAATTGACTCATTCATGTTTCAATTTCATGTTGTAGAATAGAGAATAAATATGTAGCCAAACAGTTTAATCTTGGCAGATAAGTAGATAGGTAGAGTTAATAAAGGTGCTCAACAGTTTAATCTGAGCCCTTGGATGTAATAAGGGTAGGATTAGATAGACTTGCCTTGTAAAAGAAAAGAAGATTGATAAGGGTTGGCCATTCTAAGTGCACCCTAATAAAGAAGAGAAAATGGTAGTGTAAAGTAGATAGGGTAGGTAGATGGTGTGGCAAAGTCTCATGTGATGAATGATGGTGCTAAATGTGTTTAATCCTTTACTTTCATCACAAATATTGAAGCAGAAAATGCACTGGAAAATCACAGCAAGCAAAGTCAAAATCATTAACTTCCCACATCACTTTCTCCCTAATATTTTTACTAATTTCCCCAAAGTGCTAAGGTATTTGGAGATCAAAGGGGCTCAAGGAATTTCCTTGACTTTTGGAGGGACCGGACCCTCGGCCTAATGATCAAAAAGACCTAAGTGTTAGTATGAATCCTTCGTCGAAGTGTATGAAAAAGGACCACTTTAGCTACGCATAACTAATAGCCCTAACAACAAAAGTGGCTGCCAATATCTTCAGATCTGCGATTAGTTAGACAAGAAAATAGCTGCAAAATACCAGATCTATGTATGGAAAGACATTAAGCAGTAAAATAAAAGGGTTTGCTCCATGCATCCAACAGACAAGACAAGGACACAATTTTTTGAAAGAATTTTTATATTACAGGGCACCTGGGAGGAAAACAAGAAGGTGTATCCAGCTCTCCTCAATGGGATGGGTTCTTTGTAGTCCTCAGAACTTCAGATCTAAGCTTTCTCTCTCTAGTAGGTGTAGAAAACCCAATGCAAAAATGAAGCTTAATGGGAGAAAATGATGAAAAATGAGACCAAGTGTATAGATCCAGAGTGATCTAATAGGCAACAAAAGGTGAAGAATGATGGGGAAAACCTTCCTATTTATAACAAAATATTGGGTCATTCTAGATCTTGGTGCATGATTAAAATAATGTTAACCAAATCTAGATCCACCTTTTATGGAATACTTTATTATATTTGTTGGAGGGAAAGGGTCTTTGACTTGGGTCAAATCCCTTGATTAGTCAAAAATAAATAAATAAATGATTTATTTATCTTTTTACAGAAGTGGTTGGAAGATAATCAAATAAATAATGATTTATTTAATTATTTGTGGGTGATTTGGTCATATTTAACAAGGAATATTATCTAAATAAGATTTAAATAATTATTCCTAGAAATTAATAAGATAAATAAAGGTTTATCTAATTAATTTCTTTGATTTTGGGTTAAACATGACTGGGAATAATAATTAAATTATAGTTTAATTAATTATTCCATGAGGAAAATCAAACAAATATGGGTTTGTTTAATATTTCCTTTTGGAGTTTCATGTTTTAACATAGTGAAAGCGGTTTTACTTAGGGTAAAACTGGTCTTACATGGTGTACTTGGGTCCATCTAATGATAATAAGTTAGATGACCAAAAAATGGTGTAACAGATTGCCCCCCAGCGTGCGAGTGTCATGAGCAAATCGTATGACCGAAGTACGTTGTAAGAACACAATCACTAGACAACAAAAGGAGTGTCAGAAAGAGAAATGTGAGGTAGATAATGTGCTGAAGGACTAGACCCTGAGGAGACGAGACTCGCAGGTGCAACAAGTCTCTTTTTATGAGAGGGTACCTGTGCTGAAGGCGGCGGGGGAGGCATACCTATGCCCACCAAGACAAAGTACAAAAGAATAGTGTGTCCAGTAATCAAGGGACCGAACCATAAAGTACAGCTGGTATAATCATGAGCCAGATAAAAATACAATGAGGAATCCCATATACATGCTGTGCCTATAACAGCTAGGACTTGTACAATAATATCTGAGTACATGAGATACAAATACAACCCAAATGCCCCCTGCAAGTGGGGAAGGGCTCACAAAATCTGACTGATACATGCAAATCAAAGAGGCGCTGCAAGTGGCTATGGCCAACATCATCAAATATCGGGAGCTGCATCGAAGGCTGCGAAGAAGAGGTCATCCGGGCATGTGGGGGGCTACCTGCAGGGCCACCCCCTCATGAGGGTTGAAACATCTCACACACGCCCGTGAATCATCAAGAGCTGCTGCTGGATCACTGGACCATCAAGTATACGAATCTTGATCATGCTGAAAAGAGCTGGAGAAACAATCAAGCCAAAGGGAAAGGAGGTATCCCTTTGCCTGATCCAAGGCACCGAACAAGAGTGGAAGCTGGAACCAAGGTACACCGCCCTCTAGACCTGGCTTCTGGAATGAATGTGTTGATGTCGACAGAAGGAGGTCCGCCATAGTTAAGGCAATGAGGGAGCCTCAACTAAGGCACGAGAGAAAAAAGTAGAGCGACGGACAGACTGAAACTAATGATGATAGTGAAGTGGAAAGGACTGAGTAGCGAATGGACGACTTCCCTTGTTAGAGCATAAAGAGCATGGATGACATGGCAGCGACTGACACAGGATCATAAGGGATAGGGGACAGTGAGACTGAAGGTCATAATGTGTGACACAAGAGAGGGACCAAGCAATGAAGGATGGAGGGCTAGAATGGGGTATAAAGGGACGTGGTATAGACTCCATGGATGCAATGATGTCTCAACTTGGATGCTCTAAACAAGGGCGACTAGATGGTGCTGCCACACAGTAAAGGCCCCGATGGGGGACCATGGAAGCATGAGTACAAGGTGGGAACCCATGACGAAAATCGACACGAACATGGACAAGTAAGGGGGCAAGGGGGTGCCCCAAGTACAAGTGTCGTAAGTGAGGAGATTCGATTTGAAGAGTAGGTGAAGTGGCCCTTCGTGGACAAAATGGGTCCGGGTGAAGTAGCAAAGAAAAATGAAAAGACAGATGCTGGCTATCTAAAAGAAAATAAAAAATGCATTCCAGAAGGGAAATTCTAAGGGTAATATTTCTTAAGATAGAGTGCATTGCGAGGATTAGGCAGGGGGTGGCCTTCGAAATCCACTAAGAGGTATGCCCCCTTACCGAGGTCCTTACTAATGATGTAAGGACCTAGCCATAATGAGTCGAACTTCCCATGACCAAGGACATCATGGGCCTGGTCATATACTAGAACAAGGTCGCCTTCGTGAAAAGTGCGAGGCTGGACTTTTCGGTCATTCTGAGCTTTGGTGCGCTTTTTGGCCGCCTCCATGGTTTGTAAGGCAACACGATGGTCTTCGGAAGCGCGCTCAAGCAGGATAAGTCGTTGTTCTAGAGGTTGGGTGTCAGGGAGAAGTTCAACGGCTAGATGTAGAGAAGGAATTTCACACTCGATCGGTAAGACTGCCTCCTCTCCAAAAACGAGGTGGAAAGGAGTAAACCTGGTGGCGGTTTTAACAGAAGTTCGATAGGCCCACAAGGCAGGGAAGAGCATGAGATGCCAGTTGGTTTTGTGCTTATTCACCGTGCGTTGAAGCATAGTTTTGAGGATCTTGTTGACTGCTTCAACTTGGCCATTACCTTGGGGGTAATAGGAGGAGGAATATTGGTGCTCAAAACCCAACAGTGAGGATAGCTCACGCCATATCTCATCTTCAAAATGTTTGCCATGGTCTGAGACCAGTTGTTTGGGAACCCCGAATCAAGCTATAACATGGTTAAAGAAAAAGAGGCCTGCGGTAGCTGCCGTGTTGTTGAACGTTGGCATGGCCTCAGCCCATTTGGTGAAATAGTCGACCACCACGATGATATACTTATGGTTACCAGCGGATGGTGGGCGATACTCCATAAAGTCGATGGCCCATTTACAGAAGGGGTCGGTTGAGATGACCGGATGGAGGGGAGCTGGTGGAGCTCGCGCCTTAGGGGCGAAATGTTGGCAATTGGGATAGTGTTTGACTGCCTCAATGCAATCAGTAAAAAGAGAAGGCCAAAAATACCCAGCGCGCATGACTTTCTGGGCAGTAGCGAGACCGGAGAGGTGGCCACCGCAAGCGCCGCTATGGCAGGCATTAAGGACTTGTTCAGCTTCAGCGTGTGTGAGGCAACGACGAAGGACGGTGTCAACCCCACGACGATAGAGGTCGTCGCCGATAAGGAGGTATCGGGGGGCTTGGTGTCGGATGCGTCGGCGAGCCTCATGATCAAGGTGAAGGGCGAACTTTTGGGTTCGCAAGTAAGTAAGAATGTCGCCATACCATGGGTCGTCGGCAGTAATGGAAAATAAGTGTTCATCAGGAAATTCATCATTAACTGGGGTATCTGGCGCTCCGGTAGGTAATTCTGAAATGAGCTCAGCGAGGGCTAAGCCTTTCTTACTCTTTGGTGTGACGAATTCGAGGTCGAATTCTTGGAGAATAACGACCCAACGGGCGTATTTCCCAGTGAGGATACGACGACTCAATAGGAAAGCCAAGGGGTTGGAATTAGTCACAACCTTGGTGGAGCGCATGAGGATATAATGACGAAGTTTTTGGATTGAGAACACTACAGCTAGCACTAATTTTTCTTCGAGTGAGTAGGAAACAGGGGGTCCGACAAGGTTCTTACTGACGTAATAGATCACATGCTCGATACCATTGTCATCTTCCTGGATGAGGACTCCAGCGACCGAATAGGTGGAAGCGGAGATATACAGGATGAAGTCCCGATCAAAGTCGGGAGGGCGGATCAAGGGAGCGGATGTGAGAGCCTGCTTGAGGGCATCGAAAGACTCGTGAGCATAGGAATCCCAAACGAAAGGGATAGAATATCGGAGGAGTCTAAGGAACCCATGTGCAGTGGTGGCGTAGTCAGGGACGAACCGTCGAAGAAAATTAGCTTTGCCTTGGAGACTTTGGAGTTGGCGGAGTGTACGTGGGACGGGAAGTTCAAGAATGGCTTGAACTTTCAAAGGGTCAAGAGTGATACCATCCTTAGACACGATGAAGCCTAAGAGACGGCCGGCAGGGATGCAAAAGACGCATTTCAACGGGTTAAGGCGGATATTATACTTGCGACATCGGAGGAAAATGGTATGCAGATCGTGGAGGTGCTGCGCCCGATGCTTGGAACGCGCGGTGAGGTCGTCCAAATAAGCAAGGATAATGTGAGCCAAGTCATGGAAACAATAAGACATGGCCCGTTGAAAAGTGGCGCCAGCGTTTTTGAGGCCGAAAGGCATGACTCGGTAAACAAAAGTTCCCCACAGACTAATGAATGCGGTTTTGAGTTGATCGGCAGGACGGATAGCAATTTGGTTGTATCCGGAGAAACCATCCATAAAGGATAGAACCTCATGCCCCGCACACTCGTCAATGATTTGGTCAATGAACGGTGTGGGGAAGTTGTCTTTGGGACAAGCTTGGTTCAAGTCGCGAAAGTCCGTGCAAACACTGATGGTGCCTTATTTCTTAAGAACGGGAACGGGGTTGGACACCCAAGTGGTGTATTCAATGGGGTAAATGAAACCAGCCTGCTTAAGCTTGTCGATTTCGGCTTTGATAGCGTCACGTCTGGAAGGATGAATGGGTCTCAACTTTTGACGGACTGGTTTGGCGTCCGGCCATGTATCGATGTGGTGTTCGACAATGGCGGGATCGAGTCTGGGCATTTCAGAATAGAACCAGGCAAAGATATCGCAGAATTCTCTGAAAATCTTGGTGTAAGCTTTGATTTCTTCCGAGGTGCATTGAGCACCTAAGGTGATATATTCCTGGATGCCTGGGGTGACTGAAATGTCAATTTTGATGGTAGGAGAGATGTTGGCCATGTTTCCTTCTTCGAAAGCATCAGGGGCAGGGATGGGATTTTTGAACCAATCGACAGCGTTGGGGATGAAGTCTTTGGCTTCCATAGCAAATTGGTCATGGGACTGCTGTGGGAGGAAGTAGGCGCGATGGTGCATGTCATCCCAGGGAAAATCTGGGGTGGTCATGGCTTCCATAATGTCTTCATCGGATTGGAAGATGGGAAGACTGGTGGAAGAGGGGTCACCCGAGGAAGTAGTAAGGTGGGACGGGTCATCAGGAGGAGAAGGGCTCAGATGTGTGATATCAACAGAGCTAAGGTCGGCTGAGGAGCTGAGAGGATCGGCAGTTTGAAGGGCAGGTGAAGGATCTCGCAAAGATGATGACAAGTACAAAATGGTGGTTGAGGGCTCTGTAGGTACGATAGTGGGAGGAGGAATGTGAATGGGGGTAGGAGGATCCTCAGGTTCTATCGAAATAGCCCTGAATCGGCGGTACATTTCCAAGGAGGAACGATACTCGTCAAGGCGAGGACAGAGGTGGGTGTAATGGCCGTGGAAATCACACAAAGCACAAGGGTGATTGGTGCGCAAGTTTTTGAGTTTCGGGATAGAGTCCAGGATAGTGACGTAGACTTTAGGAATGTCTGAGTCGGGAAACGTCTCATTGACCAGGATCTTGAGGTGTGGCAACTCAGGACACAGATGGGTGGCGTGACCGATGATATCGCACAAAGTGCATTGGATAGCGGGTTTTGGCGGTCGTGGAGGGGGAGGGGTTGTCGGGGCGGCCTGGTCCTGGTGGGTTGCCCCCTTACGAGCTTTGCCTTTCTTTCAGGGGGTGGACACCATAGGAGTAGGGTCCTGTGGAGGTGCTGGAGGCCCGGAGGAAGCGAGGGGGACCGGTTGAACTGGTGTCAAAGAAAGGTAAGGTTTGGGGTGACCATGAGAAGTAGCAGCAGGAGGGTCAATGTACCAGACAGGTAGACCAAGGGTCAGGTTAGGGAGAGAGAGAGTGGCCATGACGGGGACAAAAAATACTCCGGGAGGGGGAGCCAGGAAAGGTATCTGCCCAGTAGGGTAATGACCAGGGGGGATGGCTCCGAGATGGCTAAGGCCTGGGGGAACCGATCCTGGAGGGTAAAGGGGATCAGGGATACCAGCTGTAGGGGGAGGGCCAGAAGGAGGAGGTCCAGCTGGCTGATATGAATGGCTAGGAGCGGGTTGCGGAGGCCGAGGGGGAGGTTGCTGACTAACCGAGGCAGGCTGCGTACGGGCAACTTGGGACGATTGCATCATGCAAACATTCGATAAGCTGGGATCAGTGATAGGGGGAGGGGGGAGGGGAGGCAAAGTTCCAAGGAGGGAGGAATCTTTGTAAACGCCGGGGGAGACACTGGTCAAGGAATCGACGGTTTGCTTGTTGGCTACAGAAGAGATAGTCGTCTCAGGGGAGGTTTGAGACGTGGGCTCATGATATGTCAACTGGTCAATGGTGACTATCTTTCCATTATGGGGGAAAGACATCTTGCGGAAGACCGCGGATGGGACAACAGACATAGCATAGGTGTAGCTTCGCCCCAAAAGAATGTTGTAGTCTAGCAGGGCGTCTATGACTTCAACGTCAACGCAAACAGTCTTACCGGCGAGGGTGATAGGACAATTACGAAACAGGCCAATGGGCTGGGAGGCATGACCGTCCCACGCTCGCAGGGTGATCGTGGAAGGGGCCAGTTCAGGAGATCCGAGTTGCTTCCAAACCGAAGCGGACATCACGCATGTGGATGCCCCCTCATCAATGATACATCGGGACAAGTTGGCATTCCATATTTTGACTGGGATTTGGAAGGCGACGGAAGGAGGGAGAGGAGGATGGTCCGATTGAGTGGCGTCAAAAGCAATCAGTTGGTCATCAGCAGGATCTACAGCACCCATGGCAGATAGTAGAGCCTTCTTTTGGGAAGGGCATGACTGGAGGAGCTCCAGTGTGGAAATGGCGGCAGGAGACTGCGCCAAATCATCTACTATGCTATACGAATGGGCGGCCCGACTGGGAGCAGCGTTTCGACGTAGTGGGCCCTTGGGTATCTTGGTATGAACCTCAACTTTTGGTTGAGGGATATGTAAGGGGCCATTGGTTGATGAAAGAGGCTCTGGAGAACCTGAAGAAGGAGGCTCGGGAGCAGACTGAGCAGGAGGCTTGGGGTACTGGCGAGACCGAGTTTGAAGGTGAAGATCGACGGGCGGGTTAGGATCGGAGTGCATCATGAGGATCTGGTAATCGGAGGAACCAGATAGGGAAGGGGCGGCGGCTACCTGGCTGTCGGGCGGTTGGGTAGCCACGAATCCTTGTTGAGGGAAAGGATCAGTAACCACAGCTGGCTGGGTAGTGGCCACATTAGGAGGAGCATGAGGGGAAGCGTGTTGTCCGCGCAATGTGGCTTGAGACTCCCACATCTGCCGCATCTGGGGTAAGAGGGGACAGTCGTGGGTGTAATGACCATAAACACCGCAACACAAACAAGGCTTGTTTGTGCAAAGCGGCCTGTCCGGCTTGGGCTGACTGCCCTGTTGCTGGTTGCCAGCGTTAGGGTCCACACCAGAATTGGGTCCTCGGGTACCAGGGGCAGAGTGGTGTTGGTTGCCTCTCCGCCTTCTTTGAGAGAAGGGGTCAATCCCAGCTCCTGTTGTGCGAATACTTGCCACAAGGAGGGGGTTTGTAGGTCTTTGTTCTTTGGGGTTGGGGCTTGAGGAGAGGAGGCGCACTTATCTTGGAGGAAGTTGTGCACCAGGGAATGTGTGATGGTAATGGGTATATAGGCAACGTGGGGGCCAAGAGGATGGCAAGAGAGGCATGCGTATCTGGATACATGCTACCCGGGGAGGGGGAAGAGTGCGGGGAGGAGGCGGCCCCCCACGAGGGAGACCATAGCCCATAGGAGGTTGAGCGTATGGATGGGAAAGGGCTCCAACGATACCGTCGGCGGAATGAGATGCCCCCGGGGCGTTAGCGCCACCGGGCCTGGGGATGTCAGGAAGAACGGTATAAACATAACCAGATGGAGCGTAGATTAGGTCATATTTCAAGGCTATTTGGAGGGCGGCTTCTTTAGTTTGAGGAAAATGAGAGGCGACATCTTTGCCGATGGGAGCGGGAAGGGTGCGTAGGAACCAGTCCATGTAAACCCGATCTTCGAAGGGAGGGGCTCGACATAAGCTCCGTCTTCGTCGCCATTCCTGAACATGGGCAGAAAGGCGTGTTGAAGAGGCTTGCTTAAAGGAAGTCAAGAGCTCCGTGCCAGTATCGTATCGGAGAGGGAGCTGGAAGTACGACAAAAAGGCTTGGGCAAGAGTCTCGAAGGTGGTATGGGTAGAGGTGGCTTGTTCAACATACCATTTAGAAGCTTCGCCGGTAAGCGTGCGTTGGAACAAACGAAGACGGATGGAGTCATCGGTAATGGAATTGGAGGAACACCACATGTGGAAAGACCGGACGTGATTGGTTGGATCTTCTCCATTAAGGCCCTCGAACTTAGGGATGTCAGAGGGTAGCTTGGTTGGCATAGCGGGCCAGGTAGCATTGTGGTGAATGGGGTCGTTGATCAACTGATGGAAATCGGGGAGGCTGAGGCCTGCAATGTACGGTAGCACAGGGGTGGCCGGGGAAGTGCTTGTGGCGGTGCCGCTAGTAGTGGGGCCGGCATTGGGGCTGGGAGAACCGCTAGCGTTAGGCCCTGGACCAGACATAGTGAAGGTGACAGGGGGAGAACCAGGAGGAGAAGGAGGACCCGATGAAGCAGGAGAGGAGTCGGAGTACGGACTCGAAGGTGGACTGGCTCGACGACGGCGGTGCGGAGCAGGTCGATCAACCGGAAACTGAGGGTGAAGGCCAAGAAGTCTCCGGGAAAGGCGCCTTGGGGGCGCAATGATGACAGGAAGAAGGAAACCGACAGGGGCAGAAAGGGACAGAATCAAATGATGTCAAGGGAAGATAAGGTGCAGTGACAATTGATTTTAGAGTCTTTGCCGGGCGGTGTTAACCAGGCGCTTCTTCGCTTAGGGTCAGTGTGTGGCGTGCGTTAATTTTAATTTTTAAACCCTTTCCATTTTGAGAGCAAGAAAAAAGTGTGTTGCGTAGCTGAAAATAAACCTACAGAGAACAGAATATAATGCTGAAATAACAGAACAATAACAGCTACTGGTGCATCTATCTAACCCAAGAAGGTGGGTCTCTCAAAACTATGCTGAAAAGAAAGGGAAAAACTATGTAAAACACATGGAAAAGGGGCCAATAGATCTAAGGTCAAAGGGGACAGGGATCTAGAGGACAAAGCTGCTGAAAAGAGGTGCAGATCACAGCCAAGAGACAGAGGCAAGGTGGCTGGAAAAAGGAAGGAAATCAGCAAAAACCGGAGGGGCAAGGCGGAGGCCTTCAAAGGAGGTCCAAACAAAACGACAGGAGGTGATTTGAAAGGAAGAAAGGCTGATTTCAAAGGATCTAAAAGGGAGGTAACAGATCTGGAAAAAGGAGGCTGAAGCTCTGAAAAACAGAACGCTGAAACAGCTTAAAACTCTTCCACAAAATGTGAAGGGTACTAAAGCCCTAAGGGGCTAGGTTCCCACTTAGATGAGCAAAAACAGATCAGAACTTGGTCAAAACAGGCTGAGACAGAGGCTGGAGGACCCTGACAGAAGCTGCAGAAAAACCCAGAAAAATTGCAGAAAAATTGCTGAAAAAATGGCAGGTCGCAGTTTCTGACCTGATTTCAGTGTAGGTCGCAGGAAACAGGCTAAAAAGTGCGACCTAGAGGTCCAGGTCGCAGGTTTAGGGCCAAAAAGTGCGACCCCCAGTTCCGGTTGTCTCGGCGGCAGATTTTCAGAAAAGTTGTCGTCTCAGTTGCGGCTGGTGTCGCTTACCTACGCAATAGGGCCAGAAACACACGAAAGTTATAAATTTTAATGTTTTAGGGTTTTATGTGAGAAAAACAACATAAAAATAGGAAAAATAAACAGCTGAAAAGAAACCCTAGGGTCTGAAGTAGCTGGATATGCAGGAATATGAAAAACGACGGCGGTCGTAATTTAAAACCCGTGTGGAGTCGCCATTTGTTAGTATGAATCCTTTGTCGAAGTGTACGAAAAAGGACCACTTTAGCTACGCATAAATAATAGCCCTAACAACAGAAGTGGCTGCCAATATCTTCAGATCTGCGATTAGTTAGACAAGAAAATAGCTGCAAAACACCAGATCTATGTATGGAAAGACATTAAGCAGTAAAATAAAGGGTTTGCTCCATGCATCCAACAGACAAGACAAGAACACGATTTTTTGAAAGAATTTTTATATTACAGGGCACCTGGGAGGAAAACAAGAAGGTGTATCCAGCTCTCCTCAATGGGATGGGTTCTTTGTAGTCCTCAGCACTTCAGATCTAAGCTTTCTCTCTCCAGTAGGTGTAGAAAACCCAATGCAAAAATGAAGCTCAATGGGAGCAAATGATGAAAAATGAGACCAAGTGTATAGATCCAGAGTGATCTAATAGGCAACAAAAGGTGAAGAATGATGGGGAAAACCTTCCTATTTATCACAAAATATTGGGTCATTCTAGATCTTGGTGCATGATTAAAATAATGTTAACCAAATCTAGATCCACCTTTTATGGAATACTTTAATATATTTGTTTGAAGGAAAGGGTCTTTGACTTGGGTCAAATCCCTTGATTAGTCAAAAATAAATAAATAAATGATTTATTTATCTTTTTAAGGAAGTGGTTGGAAGATAATCAAATAAATAATGATTTATTTAATTATTTGTGGGTGATTTGGTCATATTTAACAGGGAATATTATCTAAATAAGATTTAAATAATTATTCCTAGAAATTAATAAGATAAATAAAGGTTTATCTAATTAATTTCTTTGATTTTGGGTTAAACATGACTGGGAATAATAATTAAATTATGGTTTAATTAATTATTCCATGAGGAAAATCAAACAAATATGGGTTTGTTTAATATTTCCTTTTGGGGTTTCATGTTTTAACATAGTGAAAGCGGTTTTACTTAGGGTAAAACTGGTCTTACATGGTGTACTTGGGTCCATCTAATGATAATAAGTTAGATGACCAAAAAATGGTGTAACACTAAGTACTTGAAGTTATTTATCATTATAATCATTCACTTTTAACCTTTTCCTAAGTAAAATCCAATTTTACTTAGGAAAATCATGCCATATTTCATAAAATCCCCTCAAAATTACTTTCTATTCTATGTTTAAGTGTT
Source organism: Pinus albicaulis (assembly GCA_034641835.2). Taxonomy (NCBI): domain Eukaryota; kingdom Viridiplantae; phylum Streptophyta; class Pinopsida; order Pinales; family Pinaceae; genus Pinus; species Pinus albicaulis. The sequence goes on from CM076579.1 coordinate 439,003,258, forward strand.
GAAATTTAGATGATGTAATCTAATTCAGAAATCTTCACTTTCTTAGTTATAGTTAAGTGTTTTGAGTTTACCTTGTCCTTTGTCATATTAACTTCTGATTTATTTATTAAATCCCTAGTAAAAATACCTTATCCTATAGTACTTAACTCATTTTTACATGAATATCCCAAAAACCCCTCTTATTATAAGTTTTGGCCAAAGTTATTAAATCCCCTTTGATTAATAAAAACCTCCAATAAAAACCCTTTGGCTAAAAATACCCATATAAAGTTATTCCTCTACCCCTATGGTTGATAAATAATATTTATTTATTACCATATAATAAGAAATATCGGAAAAGGTTTAAACATATAGTTTTATATGTTTGAAAGAAATAATAAATAAAGCCGAAGTTTTAATTTAAACTAAAAACTTCGAAAAACCCCCAAGTCATCGTGGCCCATCCACTTGGCATTTTAAAAATCCCGCCCGACACTTTAACCATACTCAAAAAACCCTTAACCCTGCCGCAACCCCAATTTTCATTAGACCACGGGATTAATTAATTATCAGGATTAATTAATAACCATTCGTTCCGCTAATTAAACGCCCCCCGAGACATTTAATTTAAGTTAAACATGTTTTAAACCTCGTCGGGCCCGCACATTAAACCCCCGCCTACTCCACGTCCCCTCCACCGTCAGATCGCCCTTCAGAAGATAAATGGCCAAGGATCGTTCCGCTGGCCGTCGTGCGTCCGGAAGTTAACGCGCGGGGGCACAGTGGCTTTGGAATAGTCCTCCGACCACGTGTCCGTTGATCAATGGAATCGCTCCCTCCGCGCTCAATACCACCATCACCCAAAGCGCGGTGCGGAAATTACCGCTTACTGCCCGGTCCCGGTGACGCGTCCTTCTGTACCGGATGACGTCATCCTCGAAAAAATCAAAATCCCCATTGACTTGTAAATAAAACAAAAAATCGTGTTTTTCTGTCATTTTCACTGCTGAAAACGACTGCGCCCTCCTCTGAAAAATTTGAAAATTCCACTGTTTGAGACGCCGCCTACCAAATTGTTGAACGCCATTGCTACACCAGTGCCCAAGTGTCCATCCGCCATCAACCAGTGTCTGTATAATTCGAAATTCTCCATTGAATAGGTATTTATTCAGATTCCTGCTGAAACTCTCTAAAAAATCCACTTTCCTGTGTTAAAATTCATGCCAGAGTCTGAAAAAGGATTAGTGTCAGTCTATTCGAGTTCCTGAAAGTAAAATCAAAGCTCCCAGAATCAAAATTGCGCCCGGTATGTGAAGAAAACCCAGAAACTTCCATTTTTAATACACAAGAACCAAAATGGAAGCTCCGGTAGCCCTGAATGTAACCCCGTTGAATGCCCCTCACAGAGAGTTAGAATACTTACCATTAGTGGATAAAGACTTCCAAATTAAAGACTTAGGTTTCGATGAAAGTCCTCTTCGAAGTTATTGTCATTGCAGAGACGATTATTCGAAGGGTCTCGATGTCATTGGATTGTGGGAATCCAATTTCCCTAGATATCTTATCCCCTCAGTCTATGTTTTCCCAGAAATTATCCACTACTGTCACTCCAACTATGATTCAACTCAAAGGGCAGTGTTGTCTCCTGACTAGAGTATCCTTTTTCCCATCACTCCTCAAGCTATTAATAAAATGCTCCATTTTGAACCTGATCAAGAGCTTACCCCTTTGTCCATGAAAGAACTACTTGAAAAGTCTACCCAACTGTCCCTAGAAAAATTAAAATGCATTTGCCAGACTTTTATGTTGCCTGAACATCAACCTAAGGGGCCTCCTCCCTATGGTTTTGCTTACTTTAATAATTTAGGCAGACTCATCCTGAATATGATATCCTTTGTCATGGGTTTTAGTACAAGTGAATATGTTGATGAAATAACCCTGGTGTTGCTGTCTATCTTTACCCCTGGGCAACCTCCTGCAGTAAAATATGACTTTGCATCCTTCATTTCCAATAAAATCCATGACCAGTTCATGAGGCTAGATAATGAAAAAGTGTTTAAATATTCCTCAGTCATTTACCATCTCGTCATCTATTATCAATAAGAGAAGTTCCCTTTTCCTATCAAAAAGCTTGATGCCAAGGGAAACCCTAGATCAGTTATATTTTGGTCTGCCATAACTCACTCTTCCTCTGATTCTCCCTATTCTTATGCTGAGTTCATCGATCTTTTTGTATTCCTACAACTACCTCGTTGACAGGAATTCCCCCTCCAAGGCTCAGTAATGAGATTAAGAATACTTTGCAGCTTTCAAGGACATATAAAGTTGGGGACTGGTATTTATATCAAAACCATTCAGTCATCAGAATATATGGATGTGAATTGCATCCATTCAAATTGCCAAAATATGTGCCTATGAGACTTTTTGCCTTGGAATATTTCAGGCAAATGAATAATTCTGATATGATTCATTTTTGTAGTGTAAAAAAGAAAGCCCAACTCAGGATTAAAAGTCAATTAGGACCTTTCATCTGCAACTCTAGGGAGGCCGAGCGAGAAGCAGAAGATATACTACAAAACCATTTCAAGTTCCAAAGGAGTTTTCGTTGGGTTCCTTATGATCCATTTGGTTTTATCTGTGATAAAAGAATGAAGAAAAAATCATCCCCATATATTCACCACAGGATTCCTGAAATAGAACAATATGCTAACCAAGATGAATGGGTGGAAGGAACACTAGTTGAGAAAGATAATGAAGAAGACAATAGAAACAAAATTATGAAAAATCTTGAGAAAGATTTTGACCTAGAATCTTTTGGTCAAGTGCAGGTACCTCACATTGACACCTCTTCAGCAGGAAATCTCCAACAAGAGTTACAGGAAGAGAGTCTATCAATTGCGGTAGAGTCTAAAGGTAAAGGGAAAGAACCTGAAATACAGGTCATTGAAACTTTTGTCATGGCAGAGAAACCTCAAACCTCCAGGGCACCAGATCAGACACAGGTTTCTCCTACTCAAGTAAATCATCCTGAAGTTTCAGAATTGCAAACTCCATCTAATATGGAAATAGGAAAGAAAAGACAGGCTCCAGATCCTACTCCTCCCAAAGAATCCTCAGAGCTACATCAAGCTAAAAAGCAGAAACCCGATCCACTTCCAGATGTGGAAATCATTGATGAGATGTTTGATGATGAAAGAGAAGATAGTCAACTAACTGGCACAGTTAGTGAAACACATACAGGCCACAAAGGAAAAGAATTGAAAAAACAGTTGAGTACTGAAGTATCTTCTTTTAAACCACCAAAAGTAGATACAGGTGATATAAAAAGAACTTTCATTAATATAAAAGCAAAGAATGATCCATTGAGAATGAAGGTATATGATCAATATCTGAAAATGGCTCCACATAATCAGGAAAGGTTAATGTCAGCATTTGACATTCAACAAGGAAAAATGATGATGAGTCATTTTAAATCCAAGGTGCACAAACCCATGACAACAGCTGATTATATTAGGACCAATTTTGAGGTCCTGGCAAAAGACATTCATCCCTTGGACCAGATAGAGCTGCATAAACAAACTGGGGAAATGGTATATTCCACTCTTACTGATAAGGCCATGTTAGCCCTGAGGCTGCAAGATTCTTTAAATAACACGAACACCCAATTGCAAATTGAGAAGGCCTCTTCTCAGGCCAAAGATAACAGAATAAAGTCTCTGGAAGACATAATCATCAGTTTGGGTCACAACCCCAAAGATATCAAAAGCATTGAGGAACTAATCAAAGAGAAAGATGATGATATTGCTGCACTTAGAAAGCAACTGAAATTACCAGCCTCAAGACATCCCCAGACCCAAGAAGTTTTGAAGGAGAATTCATAGGAAGAGATAATGGAGTTGCTCCTAAAAATGATTGAGCAACTGAGTGAAACAGAGAAATAATTGGAACAAGCTTTACAAGAGAAGGAAGCTATCATGCAGGCATCAATCACAGAAGCTACTGCAACTACAGGTACTACAACAACAGATCAACAAACAGAATCAGCACAGTTAGACACTTCTGGTTTAAGTTCTGATGAATTGGTAAAACAAATGGAAAGTTTAAAACTCAGGGTCACAGAACTTAAAACCACAAAATTGCAGTTAGAAAACTTGGAGCAGAAATATGATATGTCCAAAAGAAATGTTGCAGATAATACCAGGGAAATTAAAAGATTGGAAAAATTGGTTAAGGCTTTAGAAAAAGATCTTTCATTAGAAAAGCCTTTGAGAGAAATAAATGAAATTCTTTGGGATAATATAATTGAGTCAATAAAAAGTATTTGGTCCTTTGTTCAAACAATCTTCGAACAAAATGACTTGATCAAAGTAGCTCAGGAAGAAATAGCCAAAACAAGAGATGAATTAAAGGGCAGACCTGAGCAAGCCATTCAACTTATACAGTTTCTGAACACCCGGACTAAGCAACATCTTTCAGAATTAGGAATTGATGACAGGACAGGCACTATTTTAGAAATAAAAAGAGTTTTTACTAAAATAACTCTTATGCAGAATTTGGAAAGGAAGTGCTCAGATATTCTAGAATAAATCAATGCTTTTAAAGGGAAATTTCAGGTTCTATTAGACAATGGGTTACCCAGTCCTATGCTCGCAGAGGACAAGATAATGGACCTAGAAACCTATGTTACTAAAATAGACATACATGCTCATAACACAACTGTTATTTCTATCAGTTCGTCGCAAGCAACATTTCCAACAGGAAGGAATCTCTACGACAGGGTGAAGAATTTGTTTCATCTTTAGCATGAAATAAAGTATTTGTTCCCTAGTCAACCCACTTTTTACAGGTACAAAGAGGCCGATGAGACATTGAGAAAACTTAAAAGAACCATAATAGCAGAAGATCAATGGTGGGAAGACTTATTGGAAATTTTGTAAAATTTATCTTCAGGCAGAGAAATTTGTCTTTTACCATCATGTGAAGGATAAATAGTGAGCACAGGTTAAAGAGTATCAGTTGAACAGGTTAAAGAGTATCCGTAGAAACAAAGAGTATCAGACAAGCAAAGGAATTACTCAAAGGGACAGCATCGAGCCCTATTATAGCACCTGCCTCCAGCACATCTGCAAAATGAGGAAACAGCACACCAACAGTTACATTTTATTCTATCTACGAGACCATCTGTCTCCTTCTTTATTGTAACTTATTTATTAGTCACCCTAAATTAAGGGCTAGGTTAGTGTGAGATATTTTCAATCATTTTTTGTATAAATAAACCCTCAAAGAGAGTATTGAGGGTGGATTCTAATACTTGGCTGTGACATTGATGTTTTTGGAATAAAAAGTGTTTTGGAGAAATTTATTTGTGGTTTACTGGATGACAATTTGAAGCTCAGGACTTTTTGCAGGATTCATGTGTCGGACTGCAGTTCAATAAGTCTTTCTATCCTATGTCTTAAGTTTTATATCTGTTAATAATATCATTGTGTCCATTTCTGAATAATTTGCATAAAGGATTGAATCAGAATTTACTTCATTGTACTCTGATTTCGGATGTGATTATTCTTAATGTTTTCCTCTAAATTAGTTATAAGCACGAATTCTTAAATGCTCTTGCTTTGCTAATTTAAACATTCTTGATTACTATAATAAAGAATTCTTCACTGCTCTTTGTTTGTAATCATTTCATTTCTTTCTTTTGAACATGGTGAAAGATTCTTAGCTGCCTTTCATCCCTTCAAAATCATTCCATCCACTTTAAATTTTAAGGATTGTTCTCTGTCTAGCTACCTTGCCCTGTAAAGCCATCTTGTGTGTAGAATAGAAATCCAGTAAAGCCATCCTTTGACTCCATAGCCCAATGGACTGAAAACTTTCAACCTTGCCCTTAGCTTGTGGATTCCACCAATTTTCAAACAAACTCTTGGATCTATAACTAGCCTAAAACCTTCTAAGAACAAAGATAAATTATAAAGAGAGAGCCCTCTCTGGATGCAGATTGGCTAGATTCTGCATCCGAAGGTTGGTTTGTGGTTACCTCGGGTATACTTTCCTTTTCCACAACTTCAAGGAAAACCTGAGTGATAACATAGTGGCGACCATACTGGGGACCTGAATCATTTTATTGTTAATATTGTTCACTTATAAGCTATAGACAGAGTCTGAAGATCAGCCAGGTAGCCTTTGAAATGCTTTTGCCTTGCAACTGCATAGTAAATAAATGCTGCTTCAGTCTATCTCTGATTTAGCTTATACTTTGAACCTTAGTTTCAAATGTTTAATCAGACTCTCTAGTTTAATAAAATCTTTGAGAAAATTTTAAATCACAAATTGTTATTTCTTGAAGAATTTATAGAAGTTGTATTTTCATTTCAATTAAAACTAAAAGATCCAAAAACATATATCATCTAGGAAAACTGGCTTAAGAAAGGATTCGTCATACTAGGTCAAATCCTGACCCTAATCCACCACCGATATTTGAAAATCCGAATCTGATTCCTAGGATTCTTAGAAGACAAGGAAGCCAAGAAAGTTCTGAAAGAGGAAGTCAAGAGAGTTCTGGAAGTTCCAGACCTCTTTCTAGATCACATTCCTGTCCTATGAAGATTATATATTTTGACGAAATTCCTTTTGATGAGCGATTTGAAACATCCTTATTTGTGAATTTTTCTGAAACCGAATTATCAAGATTAGTTCCAGATCCATTGTTTTTTGAAGATTTTCAATTCAGATTTGTTTCATATCACCTTGACAAACAATTACAAAACTCCATTCAATCTGAGCAAACCTTTGAAGAAAGTTCAAACATCTCTGTAATTACTGAAGCTTCCCCAAGTTCAGTTTCTTTTTCTCAAGCTTTTCAAACACCAGTCACCCCTTCTACTCCTCCACCTAGACCACCCTCACCTATTATTCCATTAAACCTTCCAATGGCCAATAGATATGCTCCGTTATGGTTGCCAGCCAACCCTGCTGCCTTGCCTCAAGATTATCAAAGTAAGATCACACCTTTTGATGGATCAGGTACTTACACAGCTCAACAACACACCAAAAGGATCACTGATTACTTCGAATTCTATGAAATTGACACTGATGATGTCCGAATGAGAATTTTTGTTCAGAGTCTTACTGGGGAAGTTAGGGCATGGTTTAGGGCCCTTGCTCCAAACAATATTGCTGATTTACCAGCTTTGTATAGGGCATTTTTGAATAGATGGGAGAAAAAGAAAGACCCTCTTCAGATCCTATCAGAATTTGAAAAATTAAGGAGAAGACCTAATGAAACAGTACAAGATTACATCATCAGATTTAATGAAGCATATAACGCTGTTCCCCAGAACCTCAGACCTCCTCCTGACTCAGTATTGGTTAAATTTCCTGATGGTTTTGACTCTGAAATAGCCTATTCACTCAGGGAAAGAGCCCCTCAAACCCTAGAGGAAATGCAGAGCATAGTGGTTAGTGTAGAAGCAAATATTATAGAAAAATGAGCCAGAGCTAGGGCAGAAAGAAGAATGCCTATGAATGAAGAAACTTCAGCTTTTGAAAGAAAGCTGGATGCAATCATTAAAGGTATGGAAAGATTAAGAGACAGAGTGGAGACAATCGAAAGAAAGTCTACTGGTGATAATCAAAATGTTGTGAGAAACCCAAACTTTAGAAGAAATTAGAACCAAAATCTTGGGAAGAATATCCCTGACCAAAATATCAGGCCACCTTTCCAAGAAAACTTTGTTGAAGGTTCAACTTCTGAAGAACCCACTGAGGATGTTGAAATAAATAATGTGACTGAAAAACAAAATGAACCAGAAGTTTTCCTATCTCAGGATGATCAGGAGAATCACATCCTCGAAACATTCCAAACTCACTCAGGAGAAACGTTTGATTTTAAGGAAGGCTATGACACAACAATTTATGAGGTTCATAAACAGTACAATTTGAGAAGCAGACGGATTGATGTGCCAGAGAATAGCAAACAGAAAACTGCAAAACAAAATGTCAAAGGTAAAATTAACATTCCTCCTGTACAAACATTCCCCAAGTACAAATTTTGTCTAGGACAACTCCTAACCCTTCAAATCCAATAATTGAAGATGTGTCTGACAACCAACCAAACAAAAAACAACAATCTAATACTTTTCCTCCTGTAGGAAACGTAGAAGAAATAGTAGAAGTTAGTTCAGAAACACCTTCAAATCAAAATTTCACTCATGAAAACGAGAAAAATGTTGAAGGCCCAAAAAATAGAGAAAACCCAATTGTGCAAAACACTAGGGCTCAAACAGAAAAACATTTCAATATAGAGGCTGAAATAGGCAAGCTAAAGATAGCTGTTCCTTTATCAGAATTGGCTAAACATGATGTCTATAGAAGTCAAATCAGCAAATCCCTAAACATTAACATTACTGGAATGGATGATTCAGTAAATATTCTTGACGATCAACCCAAACTCCTTTTTGGCCCTGAGGTAAATGGAAAACCAGAAAGTGGAGGAACTCCTCCATTTTACATTAGCCTGAACATTCATGACAAGATACTCCACAATGCTATGCTGGATTCTGGAGCATCCCACAATTTGATGCCAAAAGCTGTGATGGAAAGATTAAATTTAGACATTACCAGACCGTATAAATATTTGTTTTCTTTTGATTCTAGTCAGGTAAGATGTTTAGGTTTGATTAAGGATTTGTGTGTTACTTTGGTGCAATATCCTGCTAAGTCTGTTTTAATGGATATAGTAGTGGCTGATATCCCTCCTAAATATGGTATGTTGTTGTCTAGATCCTGGGGTGCTAAACTTGGAGGATCTATTCAGCTAGACATGTCATATGCCACTATATCAGTATTTGGTCAACCTAAAAGATTATATAGAGAAACCTTGATGAAGTACTTGGTACGTAGCCATGAGAAGCCTGAAAATTTTCCTGTCTATTCAGTACATTCTGATATGGATTCTTTCATCCTTTATAATGCTGAAAAGGACCTTCCAACTGAACTAGAAGCACCTGAAAAGAAAGCTACAAACAAAACTACTGTTAAAATTGAAGAGATTTCAGAAAACCAAGAAACACCAGACAACCAAGAAATACCAGAAAAAGCTAAACAACTAGCTCCTGTTAAGAAACATGTTAAAACAGTTGATGAAGATTATGAACATGAAATTTTGTGGCATTTAGAATTTGATGGCTCAGTAAACAAGTTAGGAGCAGGGGCTGGAATTTGGTTACATAATGTTGAAAACGATCATGCTGAAGGTCATTCTTATAGATTGAATTTTAAATGCACTAACAACATGGCTGAGTATGAAGCCCTTTTGCTAGGGCTTAAACATGCCAAAAGGTTAGGAGCAATTAGGGTATCAATCATAGGAGACTCTGAATTAATCATCCAACAGATTAATGGTGAATGTTCAACCAAAGATCCCAGATTGAAACAATACAGAGAAACTGTTGTGGAAATTCTCAACACCTTTCTACAAGCTCAACTTGCCAAGATTCCCAGGAAACAAAATTTGCATGCTCACAGTCTTGCAATGTTTGCTAGCACATGTAAATTACCTTTTGGACCTAATCATCAGTTCACAGCTGAGATTAGACATATACCTGCTATACCAGATAATCTAATGAATTGGAAAGTATTTGTAAATAACAATCAGATCAATAGTTTTTTGACACTAGAAAATGAGTTTTCTAACAGCTATATAGATGAAGACATAACCATTGATGAGTCTGATCAAGAAAAAGAAAAAAAAACAGATATTTCAAGAGAGACTGCAATTCACATGTTTCACCCAACCACCCTCACAGAAAAAGACATGCAAGATTTGATACAAATGGAATTCGATGAGATCATAGAAGATGAAACTGAAATCATTAATCTGAAAGATAATCATTTACCCAAGGGATTAACTCCTTTGGAAGATCTTTTTGATTCAAATGACATTCCATTTAAACCCAAAATGGAACCTGTTAAGGCTGATATTGAAGAATGCAACTTAGGAACCCCAGAAAATCCCAAAATGGTTAAACTATCTAAATCTCTGCTAGAAGATCAAAAGGTTAAATATGTTGAACTTTTTAAAGAATTCCAGGATGTTTTTGCCAGGAGTTATGAAGATCTTAAATCATATGATACATCAATCATTCAACATACAATACCTTTGAAACCAGATCAGAAACCTTTTAAACAAAAAATTAGAAGGATCAATCCTGTTTTACTACCTTCAATTGAAAAAGAAATTAAAAGGATGTTTGAAGCAGGGATTATAGCTCCTATTAGGTTCTCTGAATGGGTTTCTAATTTAGTACCAACAAGAAAGAAAACTGGAGAAATTAGACTCTGTGTCGATTTGAGAAATTTGAATAAAGTTTCTTTAAAAGATAACTATCCTTTGCCTAAAATGGACCATATTCTACAGAGGGTAGTTGGATCTTCAAGAATATCTCTTCTGGATGGATTTTTAGGGTATAACCAGATTCTGGTTCATCTTAATGATCAAGATAAAACAGCATTTACAACACCATGGGGTACTTTTAAATATGTTAAGATGCCATTTGGACTCAAGAATGCAGGAGCTACATTTCAGAGAGAAATGGACATTGCTTTTGCTAAAGAAATACATGATTTTCTGGTAATTTATCTAGATGATTTAACAGTTTTTTCCAAAACAGATCAGAAACATTTAGATCATCTAAGGCAAGTGTTTATAAAGTGCAGAAAATATTGCATTTCTTTAAATCCTAAAAATTCATTGTTTGGTTTGGAAGAAGGAAAGCTCTTAGGTCACATTATTTCTAAAGATGGCATTCGAATTGACCCTGAAAAAATACAAGCAATTTTACAGATACCTCATCCCAGAAACATAAAATAACTTCAAGCTTTCATAGGAAAGATTAATTTCTTGAGAAGATTTATTTCTAGTTTAGCTGAATTACTTAGATTGCTTACTAACATGCTTAAAAAAGATTCAAGCATTGACTAGACTGTAGAAGCCAAGCAATCATTTGAAGAAATCAAAATGGCTTTAACAAGAACACTAGTTCCTACCAGTCCAAAGTTTGATAGAGATTTCATTATTTTTTCATTTGCTTCTAAACATACAATTGCAGCTGTTTTACTACAAAAGGATGATCAGGGATGTGAAAAATAAATTTCCTTTTTTAGTAAAGCACTTAGAGATGCATCTTTGAAATACAATATCATGGAGAAACAGGCTTTCGCACTTGTAAAAGAAATTAAAGATTTCAGAGTTTATATATTATATTCTCATGTGATAGCTTATGTGCCTAATGCTGTAGTTAAAGACATATTGACTCAAGATGGTATTGAAGGCAAACGAGGTAAGTGGATAGCTACCATTTTAGAATATGATATTGAAATTAAACCAACAAAACTCATAAAAGGTCAAGGTTTAGCTCAACTCATGATTGAAACTAATTACCAAGCCTTGGACATCAACAAACTAGATAACGAACAGGAGATGGCGACTCCACAGATCAGTCAAGTTTTCTTAGATTCTCCCTGGTACACTGATATCATTCATATTTTGCTAAACCTGCAAGCTCCTCCAGGGTTGTCCAGAACAAAACAAAGATTTTTGAAAATGACATCTTTAAAATATTGTATTTTAGATAATGCTTTATTTTGGAAAAATCATGAAGGAATCTTATTAAATTGTCTATTGAAAGATGAAGCTGACAAGGCACTTAATGAATTTCATGCAGGGGATTGTGGTGGACATCTCTACTGGAAGTCAACTGTAGACAAAATCTTAAGGGCTGGTTTTTACTGGCCAACCTTGTTTTCAGATGTTAAGAAATTTGTAACAACTTGTCATAAGTGTCAGATCTTTGAGGGTAAAAGAAATTTTTTACCTTTACCATTAAAACCAATTTCCATAGAGAGACCCTTTCAACAATGGGGATTAGATTTTATTGGAGAAATCCATCCCTCTTCTTCTGGTCAACACAGATGGATTCTTACTGCCACAGATTACTTTACCAAATGGATTGAAGCTATCCCATGTAGACAGGCCAATAGAAGTCAAATCAGAAAATCCCTAAACATTAACATTACTGGAATGGATGATTCAGTAAATATTCTTGACGATCAACCCAAACTCCTTTTTGGCCCTGAGGTAAATGGAAAACCATAAAGTGGAGGAACTCCTCCATTTTACGTTAGCCTGAACATTCATGACAAGATACTCCACAATGATATGCTGGATTCTGGAGCATCCCACAATTTGATGCAAAAAGCTGTGATGGAAAGATTAAATTTAGACATTACCAGACCGTATAAAGATTTTTTTTCTTTTGATTCTAGTCAGATAAGATGTTTAGGTTTGATTAAAGATTTGTGTGTTACTTTGGTGCAATATCCTGCTAAGTCTGTTTTGATGGATATAGTAGTGGCTGATATCCCTCCTAAATATGGTATGTTGTTGTCTAGATCCTGGGGTGCTAAACTTGGAGGATCTATTCAGCTAGACATGTCATATGCCACTATATCAGTATTTGGTCAACCTAAGAGATTATATAGAGAAACCTTGATGAAGTACTTGGTAAGTAGCCATGAGAAGCCTGAAAACTTTCATGTCTATTCAGTACATTCTGATTGGATTCTTTCATCCTTTATAATGATGAAAAGGACCTTCCAACTGAACTAGAAGCACCTGAAAAGAAAGCTATAAACAAAACTAATGTTAAAATTGAAGAGATTTTAGAAAACCAAGACACAAAAGACAACCAAGAAATACCAGAAAAAGCTAAACAACTAGCTCCTGTTAAGAAACATGTTAAAACAGTTGATGAAGATTATGAACATGAAATTTTGTGGCATTTAGAATTTGATGTTTCAGTAAACAAGTTAGGAGCAGGAGATGGAATTTGGTTACATAATGTTGAAAACGATCATGCTGAAGGTCATTCTTATAGATTGAATTTTAAATGCACTAACAACATGGCCGAGTATGAAGCCCTTTTGCTAGGGCTTAAACATGCCAAAAGGTTAGGGGCAATTAGGGTATCAATCATAGGAGACTCTGAATTAATCATCCAACAGATTAATGGTGAATGTTCAACCAAAGATCCCAGATTGAAACAATACAGAGAAACAATTGTGGAAATTCTCAACACCTTTCTACAAGCTCAACTTGCCAATATTCCCAAGAAAAAAAATTTGCATGCTCACAGTCTTGAAATGTTCGCTAGCACATGTAAATTGCCTTTTGGACCTAATCATCAGTTCACAGCTGAGATTAGACATAGACCTGCTATACCGGATAATCTAATGAATTGGAAAGTATTTGTAAATAACAATCAAATCAATAGTTTTTTGACACTAGAAAATGAGTTTTCTAACAGCTATATAGATGAAGACATAACCATTGATGAGTCTGATCAAGAAAAAGAACAAAAAATAGATATATCAAGAGAGACTGCAATTCACATGTTTCACCCAACCACCTTCACAGAAAAAGACATGCAAGATTTGATACAAATGGAATTCCATGAGATCATAGAAGATGAAACTGAAATCATTAATCTGAAAGATAATTATTTACCCAAGGGATTAACTCCTTTGGAAGATATTTTTGATTCAAATGACATTCCATTTAAACCCAAAATGGAACCTGTTATGGCTGATATTAAAGAATGCAACTTAGGAACTTCAAAAAATCCCAACATGGTTAAACTATCTAAATCTCTGCCAGAAGATCAAAAGGTTAAATATGTTGAACTTTTAAAAGAATTCTAGGATGTTTTTGCTTGGAGTTATGAAGATCTCAAATCATATGATACATCCATAATCCAACACACTATACCTTTGAAACCAGATCAAAAACCTTTCAAACAAAAACTTAGAAGGATCAATCCCGTTTTACTACCTTCAATTGAAAAAGAAATTAAAAGGATGTTTGAAGCAGGGATTATAGCTCCTATTAGGTTCTCTGAATGGGTTTCTAATCTAGTACCAACAAGAAAGAAAACTGGAACAAGAACACTAGTTCTTACCAGTCCAAAGTTTGATAGAGATTTCATTATTTTTTCATTTGCTTCTAAACATACAATTGCAGTTGTTTTACTACAAAAGGATGATCAGGGATGTGAAAAACCAATTGCCTTTTTTAGTAAAGAACTTAGAGATGCATCTTTGAAATACAATATCATGGAGAAACAGGCTTTCGCACTTGTAAAAGCAATTAAAGATTTCATAGTTTATATATTATATTCTCATGTGATAGCTTATGTGCCTAATGCTGTAGTTAAAGACATCTTGACTCAAGATGGTATTGAAGGCAAACGAGGTAAGTGGATAGCTACCATTTTAGAATATGATATTGAAATTAAACCAACAAAACTCATAAAAGGTCAAGGTTTAGTTCAACTCATGACTAAAACTAATTACCAAGCCTTGGACATCAACAAACTAGATAACGAACAGGAGATGGCGACTCCACAGATCAGTCAAGCTTTCTTAGATTCTCCCTGGTACACTGATATCATTCATGTTTTGCTAAACCTGCAAGCTCCTCCAGGGTTGTCCAGAACAAAACAAAGATTTTTGAAAATGACATCTTTAAAATATTGTATTTTAGATAATGCTCTATTTTCGAAAAATCATGAAGGAATCTTATTAAATTATCTATTGAAAGATGAAGCTGATAAGGCACTTAATGAATTTCATGCAGGGGATTATGGTGGACATCTCTACTGGAAGTCAACTGTAGACAAAATCTTAAGGGCTGGTTTTTACTGGCCAACCTTGTTTTCAGATGTTAAGAAATTTGTAACAACTTGTCATAAGTGTCAGATCTTTGAGGGTAAAAGAAAGTTGTTACCTTTACCATTAAAACCAATTTACATAGAGAGACCCTTTCAACAATGGGGATTAGATTTTATTGGAGAAATCCATCCCTCTTCTTCTGGTCAACACAGATGGATTCTTAATGCCACAGATTACTTTACCAAATGGATTGAAGCTATCCCATGTAGACAGGCCAATGATTCTGTAATTATAGGGTTTTTAGAAACCAATATACTTTCAAGATTTGGTTGTCCAGAGAAAATTATCACAGATAATGCTACTGCATTTAAATCAAAGAAAATGATTAATTTCTGCAATAAATATCATATTTCTTTAGGCCATTCAACAGCCTATTACCCCCGGGGTAATGGACTGGGAGAATCCTCCAATAAAAGCCTTACTAATATCATCAAAAAGTTATTGGAAGAAAATAAAAAGAATTGGCATAAGAAACTTACCAATGCATTGTGGGAAGACAAACTTACAACTAAGAAATCAATTGGGACTAGTCCATATGAATTAGTTTATGGCATTGAAGCAAGATTGCCATCATCTTTAGGAATTCCTATTATGAAGTTACTTCGGGAGGCTCAAGTGGAACCAAATGACATTTAGAGAAGAATTAACCAAACAATTCACTTGCAGCAAACCAGAGAAAAAGTATATCAACGATCTCAAGTCTTGCAGGAAAAGTTAAAGAAAATGTTTGACAGAAGAACTAAAGCAGAAGATTTCCAATTAGGAGACAAAGTCCTAAGATGGGATTCCAGAAGGGAAGAAAAAGGGAAACATGGGAAATTTGATTTCTTATGGAAAGGGCCATACATCATTCATGCCTTACAGGGAAACAACACATACTTTTTGAAGAATTTGGACAATTCAGAAGCTGAAGAAGGACCAGTCAATGGTCGAATGCTAAAGCATTATTTTGATCCTATTTACTAGGATATTCTGATTTTTTCTAACTTGTATATAATATATCCTTTTTTAATGCATCAGTTTTGATTGGATGGTGACTTCTTGGAGTTGAAGCCCGAAGAGAAGGCACTAAGCTTCAGCAGTTTTACTATCATATATACAATAAAGCTACCAGAAGAAGGAGATTACATGGTTTAGTTTGAAGACATTTTGAGGCAACTGACCTGTTGTTCTTGACTTTTCACAAGGAAAAGCCATCCCCAAGTGGAGCCAGTGTTAGACTCCTATACCAATAGGTGTAATTTTTCATGATTGTCTTGCTTGAACTATGGAATATGTTCAAACCTTTTTCTTGAGCAAAGGTGTTCCATATTCTTGAAAAACCAAAAAATCAAAAAATTTAAAAAATGTAAACATGGTATACCCTAAAAGAAAAATCAAAGGGTAAGAAAAATAAATTGGTCAAGGAAATGAAAGAAATGAACCCCAAGCAAAAAATAGACCAAGGAAAGTGTGCAAATCCAAATGCCACTACTATTTCATTTTTGTAATAAAGCAATTGTGTGCAGCTTGTCAAAATTTTGCCACAATTTATGAAGAGTCAAACTGTTTAAACTTGACTCATTCATGTTTCAATTTCATGTTGTAGAATAGAGAATAAATATCTGACCAAACAATTTAATCTTGGCAGATAAGTAGATAGGTAGAGTTAATAAAAGGTGCTCAACAGTTTAATCTGAGCCCTTGGATGTAATAAGGGTAGAATTAGATAGATTTGCCTTGTAAAAGAAAAGAAGATTGATAAGGGTTTGCCAGTCTAAATGCACCCTAATAAAGAAGAGAAAATGGTAGTGTAAAGTAGATAGAGTAGGTAGATGGTGTTGCAAAGTTTTATGTAATGAATGATGGTGTTAAATGTGTTAATCCTTTACTTTCATCACAAGTACTGAAGCAGAAAATACATTGGAAAATTCACAGAAAGCAAAGTCAAAATCATTAACTTCCCACATCACTTTCTCCCTAAGATTTTTACTAATTTCCCCAAAGTGCTAAGGTATTTGGAGATTAAAGGGGCTCAAGGCATTTCCTTGACTTTTGGAGGGACCGGACCCTCGACCTAATGATCAAAAAGACCTAAGTACTTGAAATTATTTATCATTATAATCATTCACTTTTAACTTTTTCCTAAGTAGAATCCAATTTTACTTAGGAAAATCATGCCATATTTCATAAAATCCCCTCAAAATTACTTGCTATTCTATGTTTAAGTGTTGAAATTTAGATGATGTAATTTACTTCAGAAATCTTCACTTTCTTAGTTATAGTTTAGTGTTTTGAGTTGACCTTGTCCTTTGTCATATTAACTTCTAATTTATTTATTAAATCCCTAGTAAAAAGACCTTATCCTATAGTACTTAACTCCTTTTTACATGAATATCCCAAAAACCCCTCTTATTATAAGTTTTGGCCAAAGTTATTAAATCCCCTTTGATTAATAAAAACCTCCAATAAAAACCCTTTGGCTAAAAATACACATATAAAGTTATTCCTCTACCCCTATGGTTGATAAATAATATTTATTTATTACCATATAATAAGAAATATCGGAAAAGGTTTAAACATATAGTTTTATATGTTTGAAAGAAAAAATAAATAAAGCCGAAGTTTTAATTTAAACTAAAAACTTCGAAAAACCCCCAAGTCATCGTGGCCCATCCACTTGGCATTTTAAAAATCCCGCCCGACACTTTAACCATAGTCAAAAAACCCTTAACCCTGCCGCAACCCCAATTTTCATTAGACCATGGGATTAATTAATTATCAGGATTAATTAATAACCATTCGTTCCACTAATTAAACGCCCCCCGAGACATTTAATTTAAGTTAAACATGTTTTAAACCCCGTCGGGCCCACACATTAAACCCTCGCCTACTCCACGTCCCCTCCACCGTCAGATCGCCCTTCAGAAGATCAATGGCCCATGATCGTTCCGCTGGCCGTCGTGCGTCCGGAAGTTAATGCGTGGGGGCACGGTGGTTTTGGAATAGTCCTCCGACCACGTGTCCGTTGAGCAATGGAATCGCTCCCTCCGCGCTCAATACCACCATCTCCCAAAGAGCGGTGCGGAAATTACCGCTTATCGCCTGGTCTTGGTGACGCGTCCTCCCGTACCAGATGATGTCATCCTCGAAAAAATCAAAATCCCCGTTGACTTGTAAATAAATAAAAAATCGTGTTTTTCTGTCATTTTCACTGCTGAAAACGACTGCACCCTCCTCTGAAAAATTTGAAAATTCCACTGTTTGAGACGCCGCCTACCAAATTGATGAACACCATTGCTACGCCAGTGCCCAAGTGTCCATCTGCCATCAACCAGTGTTTGTAGAATTCGAAATTCTCCATTGAACAGGTATTTATTCATATTCCTGCTGAAACTCTCTAAAAAATCCACTTTCCTGTGTTAAAATTTATGCCAGAGTCTGAAAAAGGATTAGTGTCAGTCTATTCGAGTTCCTGCAAGTAAAATCAAAGCTCCCAGAATCAAAATTGTGCCCGGTCTGTGAAGAAAACCCAGAAAATTCCATTTTGAATACACAAGAACCAAAATGGAAGCTCCGGCAGCCCTAAATGTAACCCCGTTGAATGCTCCTCACAGAGAGTTAAAATACTTACCATTAGTGGATAAAGACTTCCAAATTAAAGACTTAGGTTTCGATGAAAGTCCTCTTCGAAGTTATTGTCGCTGCAGAGATGATTATTCGAAGGGTCTCGATGTCATTGGATTGTGGGAATCCAATTTCCCCTAGATATATTATCCCCTCAGTCTATGTTTTCCCAGAAATTATCCACTACTGTCACTCCAACTATGATTCAACTCAAAGGGCAGTGTTGTCTCCTGACCAGAGTATCATTTTTCCCATCACTCCTCAAGCTATCAATAAAATGCTCCATTTTGAACCTGATCAAGAGCTTACCCCTTTGTCCATGGAAGAACTACTTGAAAAGTCTACCCAACTGTCCCCAGAAAAATTAAAATGCATTTGCCAGACTTTTATGTTGCCTGAACATCAACCTAAGGGGCCTCCTCCCTATGGTTTTGTTTACTTTAATAATTTAGGCAGACTCATCCTGAATATGATATCCTTTGTCATGGGTTTCAATACAAGTGAATATGTTGATGAAATAACCCTAGTGTTGCTGTCTATCTTTACCCTTGGGTAACCTCCTGCAATAAAATATGACTTTGCATCCTTCATTTCCAATAAAATCCATGACCAGTTCATGAGGCTAGATAATGAGGAAGTGTTTCAATATTCCTCAGTCATTTACCATCTCCTCATCTATTATCAATCAGAGAAGTTCCCTTTTCCTGTTAAAAAGCTTGATGCCAAGGGAAACCCTAGATCAGTTATTTTTTGATCTGCCATAACTCATTCTTCCTATGATTCTCCCTATTCTTACGCTGAGTTCATCGATATTTTTGTATATCCTGCAACTACCTTGTTGGTAGGAATTCCCCCTCCAAGGCTCAGTAAAGAGATTAAGAAGACTTTGCAGCTTTCAAGGACATATAAAGTTGGGGACTGGTATTTATATCAAAATCATTCAGTCATCAGAATATATGGATGTGAATTGCATCCATTAAAATTGCCAAAATATGTGCCTATGAGACTTTTTGCCTTGGAATATTTCAGGCAAATGAATAATTCTGATATGATTTATTTTTGTAGTGTAAAAAAGAAAGCCCAACTCAGGATCAAAATTCAATTAGGTCCTTTCATATGCAACTCTAGGGATGCTGAGCGAGAAGCAGAAGATATACTACAAAACCGTTGCAAGTTCCAAAGGAGTTTCCATTGGGTTCCTTATGATCCATTTGGTTTTATCTGTGATAAAAGAATGAAGAACAAATCATCCCCATATATTCACCACAGGATTCCTGAAATAGAACAATACGCTAACCAAGATGAATGGGTGGAAGGAACACTAGTTGAGCAAGATAATGAAGAAGACAATAGAAACAAAATTATGAAAGATCTTGAGAAAGAGTTTGACCTAGAATCTTTTGGTCAAGTGCAGGTACCTCACATTGGCACCTCTTTAGCAGGAAATCTCCAACAGGGGTTACAGGAAGAGAGTCTATCAATTGCAGTAGAGTCTAAAGGTAAAGGGAAAGAACCTGAAATACAGGTCATTGAAACTTTCGTCATGGCAGAGAAACCTCAAACCTCTAGGGCACCAGATCAGACACAGGTTTCTCCTACTCAAGTAAATCATCCTGAAGTTTCAGAATTGCAAACTCCATCTAATATGGAAATAGGCAAGAAAAGACAAGCTCCAGATCCTACTCCTCCCAAAGAATCCTCAGAGCTACATCAAGCTAAAAAGCAGAAACCCGATCCACTTCCAGATGTGGAAATCATTGATGAGATCATTGATGATGAAAGAGAAGATAGTCAACTAACTGGCACAGTTAGTGAAACAAACACAGGCCACAAAGGAAAAGTATTGCAAAAGCAGTTGAGTACTGAAGTTTCTTCTTTTAAGCCACCAAAAACAGACACAGGTGATATAAAGAGAACTTTCATTAATATAAAAGAAAAGAATGAACCATTGAGAATGAAGGTATATGATCAGTATCTAAAAATGGCCCCACACAATCAGGAAAGATTGATGTCAGCATTTGACATTCAACAAGGCAAAATGATGATGAGCCATTTCAAATCCAAAGTACCAAAGCCCATGACAGCATCTGATTATATTAGAACCAATTTTGAGGTCCTGGCAAAAGACATTCATCCCCTGGACCATATAGAGTTGCATAAACAAACTGGGGAAATGGTATATTCCACTCTTACTGATAAGGCCATGTCAGCCCTTAGGCTACAAGATTCTTTAAATAATACAAGCACCCAGTTGCAAATTGAGAAGGCCTCTTCTCAGGCAAAAGATAACAGAATAAAGTCTCTGGAAGACATAATCATCAGTTTGGGTCACAATCCCAAAGATATCAAAAGCATTGAGGCACTAATTAAAAAGAAAGATGATGATATTGCTGCACTGAGAAAGCAGCTGAAATTGCCAGCCTCAAGGCATCCCCAGACTCAAGAAGTTTTGAAGGAAAATTCACAGGAAGAGATAATGGAGTTTCTCTTAAAAATGACTGAGCAAATGAGTGAAACAGAGAAATAATTGGAACAAGCTTTACAAGAAAATGAAGCTATCATGCAGGCATCCATCACAGAAGCTACTACAACTACAGGTACCACAACAACAGATCAATAAACAGAATCAGCACAGTTAGACACTTCTGGTTTAAGTTCTAATGAATTGTTAAAACAAATGGAAAGTTTAAAACTCAGAGTCACAGAACTTAAAACCACAAAATTGAAGTTAGAAAGCTTGGAGCAGAAATATGATATGTCCAAAAGGACTGTTGCGGATAATACCAGGGAAATTAAAAGATTGGAAAATTTGGTTAAGGCTTTAGAAAAAGATCTTTCATTAGAAAAGCCTTTGAGAGAAATAAATGAAATTCTTTGGGATAATATAATTGAGTCAATAAAAATTATTTGGTCCTTTGTTCAAACAATATTTGAACAAAATGACTTCATCAAAGTAGCCCAGGAAGAAATAGCCAAAACAAGAGATGAATTAAAGGGTAGACCTGAGCAAGCCAATCAACTTATACAGTTTCGGAACACCCGGACTAAACAACAAATTTCAAAATTAGGAATTGATGACAGGACATGCACTATTTTAGAAATAAAAAGAGTTTTTACTAAAAGAAATCTTATGCAGAATTTGGAAAGGAAGTGCTCAGATATTCTAGAAGAAATCAATGCTTTTAAAGGGAAATTTCAGGTTCTATTAGACAATGGGTTACCCAGTCCTATGCTCGCAGAGGACAAGATAATGGACCTGGAAACCTATGTTACTAAAATAGACATACATGCTCATAACACAACTGTTATTTCTATCAGTTCGTCACAAGCAACATTGCCAACAAGAAGGAATCTCTACGACAGGGTGAAGAATTTGTTTCATCTTGAGCATGAAATAAAGTATTTGTTCCCTAGTCAATCCACTTTTTACAGGTACACAGAGGCCGATGAGACATTGAGAAAACTTAAAAGAACCATAATAGCAGAAGATCAATGGTGGGAAGACTTATTGGAAATTTTGTAAAATTTATCTTCAGGCAGAGAAATTTGTCTTTTACCATCATGTGAAGGATAAATAGTGAGCACAGGTTAAAGAGTTTCAGTTGAACAGGTTAAAGAGTATCCGTAGAAACAAAGAGTATCAGACAAGCAAAGGAATTACTCAAAGGGACAACATCGAGCCCTATTATAGCACCTGCCTCCAGCACATCCGCAAAATGAGGAAACATCACACCAGCAGTTACATTTTATTCTATCTACGAGACCATCTGTCTCCTTTTTTTTATTGTAACTTATTTATTAGTCACCCTAAATTAAGGGCTAGGTTAGTGTGAGATATTTTCAATCATTTGTTGTATAAATAAACCCTCAAAGAGAGTATTGAGGGTGGATTCTACTACTTCGCTGTGACATTGATGTTTTTGGAATAAAAGCGTTTTGGAGAAATTTATTTGTGGCTTACTAGATGACAATTTGAAGCTCAGGACTTTTTGCAGGATTCATGTGTCGGACTGCAGTTCAATAAGTCTTTCTATCCTATGTCTTAAGTTTTATATTTGTTTATAATATCATTGTGTCCATTTCTGAATAATTGACATAAAAGAATAACTCAGAATTTACTTAATTGTACTCTGAATTCAGTTGTGATTATTCTTAATGTTTTCTTCTAAATTAGTTATAAGCACAAATTCTCAAATGATCTTGCTTCACTAATTTAAACATTTTGATTACTATAATAAAGAATTCTTCACTGCTCTTTATTTTTAATCATTTCATTTCTTTCTTTTGAACATGGTGAAAGATTCTTAACTACCTTTCGTCCCTTCAAACCCATTCCATCCACTTTAAATTTTAAGGATTGTTCTCTGTTTGGCTATCTTGCCCTGTAAAGCCATCTTGTGTGTAGAATAGAAATCCAGTAAAGCCATCCTTTGACTCCATAGCCCAATGGCCTGAAAATATTCAACCTTGCCCTTAGTTGGCGAATTCCACCATTTTTAAACAAACTCTTGGATCTATAACTAGCCTAAAACTTTCTAAGAATAAAGATAAATCATAAAGAGAGATCCCTCCCTGGATGCAGATTGGCTAGATTCTGCATCTAAAGGTTGGTTTGTGGTTACCTCGGGTATACTTTCCTTTTCCAAAACTTCAAGGAAAACCTGAGTGATAACACCGTTCATTCCAGGTAAGAGGCGCTTCCCTGTACTCCATTTTAATCCATATTTTTATAGTTTTCCATTGCCCATTAGATTTCTATGGAATATTTTTTAAATTTTAGGGCTCCACCCATTGGCATTGCTATCGGGCATGGACCCGCGCCAATGGCCTTTTTTATACAAAGGGCCCGCGCCAACTGGCGCGACTGTTAAAAAAATAGCCGCGCCAATGGCGCAACACGTTTTTCGTTTCAAAAATTCCAAATAGCTAGTGATTTAAATGTTTTCTAGGCATAGCAGAGATCTAATCAAGGGTTTTTGACCATGTTGATGCAGGCAACAGAGTACAATGGTGATCGAATGGAAAGAGAGATAGCATGGGGACGAGGACGAACTAGCCATGGAGAGAGAAACTTGTATGAATGCTCTCAATAATTGTGGGCTTAAAAATTTCTTCCTGACACCTTGCTTACGAGCTCAACCTAAGCTCATACAATACTTGATCAGTATTTGGGATGAAAATGAAAAAGTGTTCAAGCTGCAGGATCAAGTACTAGAACTGGAGGTTTCTGACGTATACTTCATAACCGGACTGTCGCGCAGAGGTCCAGTACCCATATTGACAGGGAGCAGACCATCTGGTGAAAAGATGGAGTAGGTAATGGCGAGGGTTTTCCCAAGGGCATGAACTGGATCAGGAAGCGGAAAGGTAGACATTCACACTGTCGAGGATCTAGCACTCAGAGTAGTGCTACACACCATTACACGAGCTGCAGGATCGAAAGCTCCACATGAGGCAACCAAGGCCCAACTCATACTAGCCTTAGAGTGTATGAGTCCTACACTGTTTGACTGGGCTACAGCGGTGACAGTAAACATGGAGAGACAGCTCACGAAGTGCAAGCAAGCCAAACTAAAGAAATTTGGCTACGGTTCTATCCTGGTATCGTTCATTCTGGAATGAATACCAATATTCCAGGGTCAAGGGGCCATATTAGCTGAGCCGGTACCATGAGAGCCGAGAATGGCTTGCTGGGCAGCATTGATGCCTAGAGGAGGAGGGGGCCAACAGATGTCCTGGAGGCCGGAGTTTTTTGGGTGGCTACGGTGTCAGTTGATCATAGTCGAAGACTGGCCATATGCAGGGACCGATTTCACTGGTGATCCAGATCTTCCACTCCCGGAGGGAGATGACTGGGACGAGGAGTTGGGTAAGATCGTCTTTTTGATTTTTGTGTTTTATGATTTTTTGTTAATACATGTCCTTTCTGACAACAGTTATATGCATATGAAGATGTCGGCCTAGAGAGACCAGCCGGTATGTCTCCCATTTCACGAAGAACTCATCCAGCAGCTGACCCTCAAGCGGAGGGTGCCAAGGGAGGAGAGTTGGTCCAGAACCTCGAGGGGATTGCCCGGGGGATTCCAGACTACACCCGGCTGGCAGATGTTCCACTAGCATACCAGAGACATATGGTGGGAGTCCCTAGTCGCCTCCACCATCTTCTGATATGCTTAGTGCACGTTGTGGCTTGTTATCATGAGCACCACACAGATTAGACACCTAGGGCTTTATTTCATGCATATTTTTTGAGAGACATGTCGTCTCCGGATGTATTAAGACGAACATGTATATTTTTTGATTTATGTAATGCACACTATGTAAACATTTTGATATATATATATATATATATATATATATATATATATATATATATATATATATATATATATATATATATATATATATATATATATATATATATATATATATATATATATATATATACATATATATATACATACCTATTTCTAGATGGATCTCTTCACATGTGATGATGTTTTTTTTATAAATTGCGCAAATGTCTATCTAAAACCAAATTAGCTACTGCATCCGTTAATGTATTCATATGTCTAGGTATATGTTGATATGTAATATAGTCAAATTTTCTTTCCAGTAGACGAATACACAGATACAGACGTAAAATGGATGGATTTCTGACTGAATAATGCCCGTTGAGCTGTAATACTACAAGTTGTGAGTCTAGATACACAAGTAATTCACGGATACCAAGGTTTACAACCTCGGTTAATAATTCTAACACAACACTATATTCCGCGATGTTATTTGTAGCACGTCCCAGACACACACCTTGCAGGTTGACCAACTCACCAGCAGGATTGTAGATTACCCAAGCTTCCGAAGATACATTCCTGGTACTGCGGGAGGCACCATCCGTGAAACCAACAAACGGATTGATGGACATATGCACAATCAGGAAGACTCGATCAGCAGAAAGATGTTTACATCGCACACCACACCACACATGCACACAAATGAAATAATACACTTATGTACACACACCACACCAAAAATGACTTCAAGCGTAGAATTTTTTCAGGTACAGCCCATTTTTGGGCTGCGCCAGTAGAACTCCTTCATAATCTCTAAGCTCATAAGCCCCATTCTTCAAAACACGTTTTACTATGTAGGGCCCATGCCACATAGGTTGTAACTTAGCAGCCCCAAGCTTGTCGTGTGCTTGATTGTACAGGAGGACAATGTCCCCTTTGACAAAGGAACGTGGAGAAACTAATTGATCAAAGTGAGCTTTGACCCGCTTCTTTTGTGCTTCAATGACTAAAGTAGCCAAACGATGGGTTTCATCTAACCGTTCCAAATACAAAAGACGCTCTTCCTCAGTAGAAGTGTCGGGTAGAAGTTCCATAGCTAATTTCAAAGAAGGAATCTCGCATTCAACCGGAAGAGTTTCTTCCATACCATACACCAATTGAAACGGTGTGAATCCAGTTGCACTCTTTGCAGACGTTCGGTAGGCCCATAGAGCTGAGAACAGTTGGACGTGCCAATTGGATTTGTGAATACCAACTGTTCGTTGAAGCATAGTGACCAAAACCTAGTTCACTGCCTCAACCTGGCCATTTGCCTGGGGGTAATATGGCGTTGAGCTATCGTGTCGTAAGCCCAATCTTGAAGTCAGCTCGGCCATCATATAATCTCTGAAATGAGTACCATGGTTGGTAACGATGGCTTGAGGGACCCTGAAACGTGAAATAATGTGGTTGAAGATGAATTGAGCAGCTGTCTTACCGTCGGTAGCTAGTGTAGGCATCGCTTCGGCCCACTTCATAAAGTAGTCTACAACGACGATTATATACACATGCCCCCCCGGCCGAATGAGGGTTACACGTCATAAAATCTACACCCCATTTCGTAAAAGGGCCAACGGTAATAACATGATACAAAAGGAGAGGCGGCGTGCGCATCTTGCGCTGAAAGACCTGGCACGCGTGACATTTACGGACTGCGACGATACAGTCTTTGAATATTGACGGCCAGAAATAACCTGCTCGCAGAATTTTCTGGGCAGTGGCATATCCAGACATATGACTACCATAGGTGCCACTGTGGTAGTCATTGAGGACCCTTTCAGCCTCTTCCAAGGTTAGGCACCGATGGAGCACTGAATCTACTCCAACGCGGTATAAGGTATCTCCTACGATGGGGTAGGGTTGAGACTGATGTCGAATCCGACGTCGGGCATCTTTAGTCAACTCAGACCAAAATGTGGAGGTCTGAAGATACACAATTATGTTTCCATACCAAGGGTCATGAGTACTGATAAGGAAAATATTTTCTTCCGGGATATGATCCTCGAAGTGCGAAGGAGTGGAGTCTGTTGGGAGTGAGCATATAAGATCCGCGAAAACCAGTGATTTGGTTGAATTAGCAGTAGTGAACTCTAAGTCAAACTCCTGCAGGATAACGATCCATTTGGAGTATTTTCCCCCCAGTAATTTTCGAGAGAGAATATATTTCATGGGGTTGCAATCCGAAACCACTGTTATCGTATGCAGCAGGATGTAGTGGCGAAAACGCTGCACAACATGTTATCTTAAGCTTTGTTGAGTCTCAAAGTGTTTTCCATATTCATACATATTTCCATTATGTCATAACCATTTAGCTCTTATTTCATAGCCATCTGACCTAAAACCATACATCAAGTAACCATTTTCATAAATATATGGGTTAGGATCCTTGTCTTCCAAAGTTATTTATTTTATGTATTTAAAGTGAATTTATGATTACAAACTAGAAAATTAACATAGTTTCATATATCTATATATGTGTTATGAGTTTTGTGACATGTGTAGGTCAAAAGGAGACTTCTAGAAGACCCTTATGTGGCACTCTAAGGCCAAATTCGAATTTGGTTGGAGAAGATCATGGGATCAAGAGGATATGTGTCTCATTTCCTTGTTGTATTGAACCTCTAAGAGGATATGTGTCTCATTTATTAGTTGTGTTGAAACTCTAGAAAGACATGTGTCTTATCATTTCCTAGTTTGATTGTAACTCTAGAGATGGAGGGAGAGATTCATAGACTCCCATTAATGAGATAACTCCTCATATTTTGTATAAATAGGAGAAGCTTTCTCCTATCATGGGTAATGAAAAAGTAGTGAAAAATAGGAGAAGGAGCGAAAGGAATAGAGAGTCTTTTGTAACAAAGCTTAAAATGGAATGGGATGTAGATTTGTGAGATTTTCAATAAAGAAATTCAGTTCTTTGATGCTATTTTGATTACAATTTTAAGGAGCTGAAGCTATGTATTTCACCAAATTGGTAGTAGAGGGCCCCTGCCATCCAAGGAGGCTTCTACATGCTTTCTAGATAAGTAGCTTTTAATTATGTGTTGTTAGCTTTTAATTCATGTCTTGAATTATTTGTTTAACTAAAAGATCCTCATTATCTTACAACCATTCTTTTTATTAAAACGCTCTTCCAACATATCAATATTAGATGAAAGAAATTTGGTTGTATTATGTTGAGTTAATTAGCATTTTCTGTTTTGCAATTAGATTAAGAGATCCTCATCATCTTACAGCCATTATTTTTCTTAAAAGCTCTTCCAACATATCAATATTAGATGAAAGAGACTTGGTTGTATTATGTTGAGTTACATTTCATGTTCATTTGCAAGCTAGGATATCCATGGATTAGAATGTTCTGTTTTTCATCATTTTCCTAATTAGGAATAGAATTTACAATTACACTCTGTTTTGAGTCTAAGGTTTCCTTTTCTTTTCTTTTTGACATAGATTTGATTTCATCTTTTAAACATAAGTACTAAAAATACAAAACCCCCAAAAACATCAATAAAATACATACAACGAAGTAAGGAAGAGGTCACTTAAGCACATATAGTGCACCACACTTCAACAGTTTACTAGCCCTGGTTGATAATTTATGTTAGCAATTTAGGACACTAAATTGACTACACAATCTTCTCAAAGGATTCTTGAGAAATGTCGTCCCAATGAAAGGGAACGTTCTACTTTAGAAGACGCGTGAATCATTTGGCCACCTCCGTGTAGTTCGGGATAAAGCGTCGAAGGAAGTTAGCTTTTCCCTGCAGACTCTGCAACTGATATAACAAAGAGGGTGATGGGAGATTGATGATAGCCTCGACCTTTAAAAGGTCAAGGCGAATTCCGTCTTTGGAGACTATGAATCCCAAAAGACGACCAGAATCCATGCAAAAGACGCATTTATGAGGATTAAGCCTAATATTTTAGCGCCTATAGCGAAGGAAAATCTAGCGGAGGTGTTCAGGGTGGTCCTCTCGCCTAGCTGAGTGAGCTGGAAAGTCGTCCAGATAAGGCTAAAAGATATGGCGTATGTAGTGGAAAGCGTAAGACATCGCTCGCTGGAAAGTGGCTCCAGCATTCTTCAATCTGAACGGGAGCTTTTTATAAGCGAAAGTACCCCACGGACAGATGAATGCAATCTTGTACTGATCAGCAGGTAGAATGTTTTTCTGATTGTACCTGAAAAATCTGTCCATCAAGGAATAAATCTCACTTCCCGCACATTTGTCGATGATTTGGTCTATGAACGGAGTGGGATAGTTATCCTTGGGATAGGCGCGATTAATATCATGGTAATCAACACAGACCCTAATAGTACCCTACTTTTTATCGACAGGGACAATGTTTGAAACCCATTCTGTGAGGGGGATGGGATAAATAAAGCCAACGTTCAGAAGTTTTTCAACTTCTGCCTTAATTGCAGTGGCTTTGCGAGGATGCACCGGGCGTAAGCGTTGGTGCACGGGCTTCGCACCAGGGTAGGTTGGAATCTCATGCACTACGATACTGGGATCAATCCCAGGAATTTCCTTGTAGGACCAGGCGAACACATCTCTGAATTCTTTAAAAAGATCAGTATAGAATTGTATCTCATCAGGAGAACAATTCAGTCCCACATGTATGTTCTCAACGATCCCCGGTTTAATGGAGATGTTGATCGGGATGGTTTGAGTGATATTACTCAGGTTTCCTTCTGAAAGAACCTCGTGCGTCAAAATGGGCGTCTGGAGAGGTGGAGTGGGAACCTGAGATTAAAAATGCTCTAGACAATATGACATTGCCCCCAGGTAGGGCATGAATGAGGAACGATGATGTCCATCTCTCCAAGGCAGCTCCTCAAGAGACATTGTTTCAACAATGGCTTCATCAGAAGGAAAAATCTCTTTGAGAGGATCAGGCGAATCGACCTGACCGAGCCAGGGGGATTGAGAATAGATGTCTAAAGCCATGCTCAAAGGAGCATGCTGAGGAGGGGGAGGATCGAATGCGGCAACGATTTCACTGTAGCTAATCTCTGCTGGAGTTAAGGGCATCGATTCTCCAAACTCAGTCACCTGCTCAGGTGTAGGGATGAGCCATGGGTCGCTAGACCTAGAGATCATGTTAATTTGAGCAGTGTGCGGTGGTGGTGTGGGAAAAATACCCATGAGGACAGGGACTTTGAAGAGACCGGGCCCTACAATGTCAGGGTGATTCGAGATCTGATCCATGTATGGAACATTGTTCTCGGAGGTGGAGGTGAAGAAGGACAACTGATCCACCATAACGATTTTGCCCTCGTGAGGGAACTTAATAAGTCGAAAGAGGGTGGATGGCATGCATAACATGGCATCAGTCCAACTACGACCAATAAGTACATTGTAGTTGAGCTTAGCATCAACCACTTCTACTTCTACGTTGACAGTCTTCCCCTGTAAAGTAATCACTAGACTCTCGAGAACACCCAGGGGTTTGGATTCCCGACCATTGAATGCCTCTAGGGCATTGGGAGATGATGAAAGGGCCGGAGAGCCAATGACCTTCCAGCAAGCAGACGACATGATGCAGGTAGAAGCAACTTCATCCACAACGGCCCTATGGATGTTAAGACCGTTGATCCTGACTTGAATAACAAGAGCGATTTGATGTGGAAGTTGGGGGGTGAAATTTTCGAAGTCAAAGGTGAGAAGACTAGAATCGGCGGGATCGATTCCATCGATTGCAGATAATAAAGCTTTCCATTGTGAAGGAAAAATTTGAAGAAATTCCAAAGCAGACATGGTAGAAGGCGCCTGTGCCAGATCCTCAACAATACTGTAGTGCTGAGCGGCACGGGCATTTGGATTATAGGAATACTTTCGTAGAACACATTTAGAGGGTGGCCTTACAACGGGTTCAGCAGTAGGCTTCTCAATTTCCAATGAACCAAAGACAGGTGGGGGAGGTGGACCATCCGCAATTTCCTTCCCTGGTGCCTAACGTGATTCGTTGTAATCCTTCGAACGCGTGGCGATAGAAATAGGTGCAAATGGCGAAGGTTGTTCGACCATCTGGGTCTGCTGAGACGGGAACGGTTCTTTAGGAACTACTGGAGTCCCTTTGGATCCTTTTAGAAGTTGACTAACCTCAGATCATCGTGGAAAATCCTTAGTATAATGATCTCCTTCACAAATGAGGCAGGGGTACTTCGGTTTGCATTGGGAACCGTCCTCGGTCTGAGGTTTGGAATCTGGCTTTGGGGCATCAGATTTGGATTTACCTTTGCCCTTCTTCTTTCCTTTGGAGGCTTTCTACATAGGATTGGCCTGAACGGCATTAACCTCCGTAGTTTTTCCAGAATCAACAGGGGCAGGAGGAGCAGAATTATTGGATTAGTTGGACTTTTTCTTCCCATTCGAAGATTTCTTCGAATTCTGAGACACGGAACCAATAACACCATCCACTGTCGGGGTAGGTGGAGCTTTAGAGGTTCCAAACTGTGGAGCATCAGGCAAGATATCATATAGTGTGCCGGATTGTGAATATACCAAATCCAGATATTGAGCATGCGCTATGGCTTGTTCTTCAGTCACACACGCTCCCACAGCAATATCTTGGGTGATTTTGTTAACGAAGGACGTGGTGAACCAATGAGTTAGTATCTGATCAGGTATATGAAACTTGATCAGCCTACGCCGACGTCGCCACTCATGAATATGATCAGAAATGTGGGTGGCTTTGTCCTACTTCAAAGAAGTCAGGAGATGCGTCCCGGCTTCGAAGCGAACCAGTAACTGAAAATGAGTCAGAAAAGCCATGGCTAACGTATTGAAATCTTGAAAGATGCCACAGGATAATTTGATATACCACTTAGCAGCAGCACCAGTCAAAGTGCACTGGAAGAGGCGCAGACAGATTGAATCATCCACCCAAGAGTTGGACGAACACCAAAGATGGTAAGTCATCACATGAGCTTTGGGGTCCTCTCCAGCTTTTCCCTCAAATTTGGTGCAATCACCAGGCACCTTGGTAGGAACTGGAGGCCAATAAGGATTATGCAGAATTGGATCATTCGTTAATTTTGAAACATCCAGTAACTCCAAGGTAGCCAGAAACGGAAATGGCGGATTGGATGGCATGCCTGGCCCTGGATAAGGACTAGTACCTGTACTCCATGCTGATTGGGAATATCCTTGCCCCCATGGGTTCTGTCCAGCAGGATTCTAATCATAGGGGGCATAGGTGGTATAACCAGCCTAATTCGGTTGCTGGTAACCAGTGTACGGGGGTTGGTAACCAGAGTATGGACCCTGATTTTGAGTCAGCCCTGTGTAAGCAGCATTTGGATTTGGCTGCTGAGTATAGGTGTAGCTGGGTTGTTGAGGATGATAGTTAGAACCTTCGGGCTGGCTATAATTCGGTCAGTATTGACCATGATAACAGTAGCCACCTTGAGGTTGAGTGGGCTGCTGATAGGTGGGACCCTGCTGAGCCTGATAATTGGGGTGCAGCGGTTGATTTGGCTGTGGAATCAAATAAGTCGGCTATTGGGCAGGGTTGATAGAATGTGCAGGCTGGCTTGGTTGAGCAGGTTGTC
This sequence comes from Pinus albicaulis, assembly GCA_034641835.2. Classification (NCBI taxonomy): domain Eukaryota; kingdom Viridiplantae; phylum Streptophyta; class Pinopsida; order Pinales; family Pinaceae; genus Pinus; species Pinus albicaulis. The sequence goes on from CM076579.1 coordinate 439,035,517, forward strand.
CTGGCTGAGCGGGATGCCCTGGGTTAATAGGTTGACCCGGATGAATAGGTTGTGCCGGTTGCGCAGGTTGACCTGGCTGTTGAGAGGCACCAGGTTGCACCAGATGAACCGGTTGGCCTGGAGGTGGAACACCAGGTTGTGCCAGATATACCGGTTGTTCCGGTGGAGGAATAGAGCCAGGTGGTGGCTGGTAACAGGTTTGACCTGCAGTAGGACCATAAGATGGTCCTGGCTGGTGTGAAACATTTGGATTAATAGGATACTAAGGTTTCATGGGTTGGGAAGGTTGGACTTGCCCCCCAGGGCCATATATCGGCCCCGGTTGGTACCCTGGCTGAGGCTGCATAGGTTGACCGGAAGGGTTCTAATATTTTCCTTGCAGACCGTACGATGGCCCTTGCTGGCCTGCGGGATAGCCTTGTAAAGGCTACCCTTGCAGGTCATAAGGATAGCTAGGTTGGCCCGAAGGTTGGCCTTGAAAGGGTTACCCTTACAGGTTATAAGGATGTCCAGCCTGGTTATAGGGTAAACCTTGAGCATGAAGCTGAGCCTCTAGAGTGGGTAAACGTAAAATGTTCCCGTGCTCATCGTATTGATCTGGAAAAGCATACATGGTTGTACCATCCTGTGCATAATGCGAAAAATAAGAGCGGTTGGGGTCTTAAGAGGTATGTCCAACCTCGGGGTTCGGCTGCTGTAGGGACAACCGATACTCCTTCGGAGAGATGTTTTCCGGCATAGCAGTTGCTATGTAGACGTCTTCGGGCGGCGACACAGCCCTCGCGGAGGGTGCCGTAACGGCGGGTGTAGATGCAGCCACACAGACAGTGGGCCAAATGGGTACAGATGTGACGGGAGTCTGAGGAGACATCCCCAATGAAGGAACCACTGGCCTTGTAGAAGGAGCTGATACCCCCATAGAGGTTGCGGCGGCAATAATCTGACCCAAGGATCTATACCCTACTGGTAATGAGGGACTGGGTGATGACATAACAGCTGGTTTAGGGTTGTCTCTTGGAAATAATCTCCAAGGAAATAACTGGTAATCCTCACCAGACGTGGGGATTTCCTCACTGGATTCACTCATGATTGAGCCTGCCGCTAGATCTTGTAATAGACGGCGAGGACTAGGAGGAAAAAAAGCAGCTATAAAAGGCGAACCCGATGTAAGAGAAAGGAACTCTGCCCCTAATCTTAATTCAGACCAAGGGTCGGAAAAGGGCCAATTGAACTCGACTAGTCCCCCAAAGGGTTGTTCAGCAAGAACCGGTCCCCCGTCAGGAAACTCGGAAACAATGGGCTGTTGAGGTTCAACAGAGGATTGTGAAGCCTCTGATGAATCATCCGTATAAGGACTACCAGTAGACAAAACCGAGGGTTCCGCCACTGTGGTAGTAACGATAAGAGAAAATATCAAACACACACATGGGCTGAAAAGGAGTCAAGACACACAATCAAACGGCCAACAAGAAAAATCTATCAGGACGTGTGATCGCGGGTGATTAATTTTTTACCACATTGAAAAATAGGAAACTTCACCGTTTCATGTTTTAAGAGTCGAGAAACGGATAAAAGGTGACTCTATCTCTTTCATTTTTGAAGCAAGCATGAAAGGACAAGCGCTTGGTGATCCTTTCAAATTTAAAGAGTCAGAAAAGATCAAATGACTACTCAGGGATACTAGGCAGAGGGTGTACCAAATAACCGTGAACTGCAATATACACCTTGGTTTCAAAATGAAAGAGAAATCAACCAAGGAATTTCCGTACGTGTAGGCAATCTCCCTGAATGTTGTGTCTGGTGTATCACGGGTATAGCGAGGCAGACTCGGCTTCCTATGGATAAAGGATTGAAACCTAGTGGGGTCTCCCTTTATATACGCAATGGTACGGGGAGCACAAGTCTGTACTAGTGCTGTCTAAAGCCAAGAGGCGAATGATAGCTACTAGGTTTTAAGATGCCGAAACATGTCTCTAGCCTAGACCTCTAAATGTGTTTCGTTAGATTTCAATGCTGCCTTAGTGTAAATTGAGTAAATTTTAAAGTTTATCTTCAATTACATTTCAGTTTTCAGGCCCTAGCGAATGTAATGTCTCAAAATCTCCTAAATGCACTCTATATGCCACAGTATATCATTTCATTCGATGAAAGCTATTTATGAGAGGGTTGAGAGCTTTTCACACAATAATGAAATGAACAGAAAACAACCAATGACGTCTCTAATGCAACTAATGAAAACTAAAAAAGCTTTTTTTTCAAGGTTACGAATCACTAATAACACTGAAAAGATCTAATTCACATTAACTAATGAAAAGCAAAAGAGATTTATATATATATATATATATTTTCAATATTTCAGAGCAAAGTGCGCTAAAAAAAATGAAAACTAATGCAAAAGAGATTCGAGAAATGATGAGAAGAGAGAAAAAACAAACAAATTTCACTCAATAGCAAACACAATCAGACCTCAAATCGACCAATAGTCCCTCAAAACCATGAAAAAAATCCCAAAGGCACAAATGAGCCGTGTAATCTAGGCCCAAAACGAGACAAAGAGGAATTCGAATGAAGGAGGAGTCAATCACTCAAATAGCACAATAAAACAATAAACAACTGTCAAATGAATGCAGGGAAGCAATCACAAGGTTTACTAAAATGATAGAAACCAAAAACTCCCAAGGAAGGCTCGACACACCATAGCACCTAGATGACCTAGGGCTAGAATGCAAAATCGATGGAAATGGGCAAACAACCAAAGGACAAAGGTAAGAGTCAGTCAATCAAGGCTCCAAAACACTCAAGCAGTCAAAAAAATGAAACCAAAATCAGAGATCAGGCTCAAAAAGCTCAAAATCAAGAAAACCCTAGCAGTCCCCAGCATTGGCGCAACTGTCAGGCTGCAACTAGCGCCATATCAGAATTGGCGCGGGTAATACATTGAAAACTAGTGCCAATTGGCGCGACTGTCATGCTAAAAAACGCGCCAGTCAAGTTTGCTATGGTAAAAAAAAAAAAAAAAGCAATCCGAGATTAGACCAGTGATGTTTGGAGTTTTCAAAAACCCAAATTCAAAGAAATAACCAGCCCAAAAGAGCTAATCAAGCAAGCAGAATCAAGAATCAACCGAAGAGACAAGACAATGCTCCAAGTGTTTAGTTTACAAACTAAACCGAAGATTGACTGAAGTAGCTTTGATCTACTTCGCAATTGCAGAGAAAAAGCGTTTCGAAGGCTATCTGGCCAACTTCAAGCTCCGTCTATAGCTCATAAAACGAACGACAACAAGCTAACGATCCCTAGTGGAGTCGCCAATTTGTTGTGGAGGTAAATCAACTATGCGGACAAAGGCGATCCCTACTAGCCCAGACCGGGTCTAGCAACAATCATTCATGCTATAGCGCAGGTTCTTAATTGCAAATAAACCAACTAGCGATGAAGGCTTACCTAGAATCCAACGCTGTTGCTTGTAGAAGAGGTAGTGCTCCCATTCCTTAGCCCTGGCAGATCACGATCCCCACGATCTCCGTGATGGACACCTGCACATGAGAGAAAAAAAACAAACGCAAGTGTAAAATCCAATAGATGCAACTATATGTCAGTTAGAAAGGACATAACTCAGAAGAACTTTCTATTAGGGCATGCAGCTCTAAGGTACTAGAAAGGAGTCTCTAGATCAACTTTCTGGATAATGAGCTGAAGTCGACGGGAAGTGATCCGTCAAAGGAGGGTCATAATGAATCCCACATCATTGACACAAAACAAAGGATGTAATATGAGTGTGAATCAAGACTGAAACAGAGGATCAAGGAATGTACAAACTGCAGAAGGATTTGCTCTTGAACATATCGGTGACATGAATCTGGAATTTGCCAGCATTTTACTCAAATAGGATCAGAGGTCATGTTCAAAAAAATCAATAATCGAATGAGAGGCAAACGGATTTCTCAAACCCATGGAGGCAAAGTGACAGAATGAAGATATCCCAACTCGACACGAACTGCAGACAAGTGTGATGTTCAAGAGTGACATACTGCCAACACAACTCATGAAAAACTTAAATTTTCCCCCACCATTTCTGGCGAGTACCTCTTTATTTTTATACAATATTGAATAGGATACCATATGCTTGTCATATAAGTTTGTCCTTCAGACAAATCCATCCTAGTACATTTTACGAGCCCTAGGAAGGAGCAACTCGAACAACATCGTAACGACAGAGTCCGATGTCATCAGTTTTTAACAATTCTTCCAAAGGAAGAACTCGACATCTTTTCATATTTAGAGAGTTTGAAAAGAAAGCGGAAAAGAAAACTCCAGCAGTCCCTTTTCGTAGATAGTATCACAGATCTGAAAAGGTAGAAAACTGTGTCTGAGAGAACCTCTTAGTCGTGATAGGCTAAGGTATTCCTTTTACATAGATAATCTATCCCAGCCCAAAAAATGGGTAAATTTATACTGGGTAGATATAGTTTCGTATCCATTTAACGAGTTCAAAATGACAAGAATCTCGACAATCTTTTCAATTTTAGAGAGTCAGAAAAGAGTTGAAAGTTGAATCCTCCTAGAGGAATGAGTGGTATAAAGGGTAGCAACTGGTTCTGGTAATGGCATAATTGCTCAAAATAAGTAAAGGTTAAGAGGTTGGCTAACAATACCACTCATTGCAGCAGTTCCTCAGGAATGGGTAAAAAAACCAAGTGAAGGCATATGATTGGCCAAGCAAATAGTGACGGTGGAATGAGAAAACCAAGGCTCGTCTGGAAAAACAGGCTAATAATATGGAAATCACGAGAGGTAAAAATGGAATGGTTTCATTTTTACACAATTTTGAAATCAGGAAACTTTGCTTGAAGTTGGTTTCATTTTTACACAAGCTTGAAACAAAGATAAACTATGCTTGAAACTGGTTTCATTTTTACACAAGCCTAAAATGGAAATAAGGTTAGGTTAAGGGTAAAGTGAATATTAAGGTAAAGGTTAAGGTAATGTTAATGTCAAGGTTAAGGTCAAGGTTAGGTTAAGGTTAAGGTTAATGTTAAAGGTAAGGTTAAGGTCAAGGTTAAGGTTACATTAAGGGTAAAGTCAAGGTTAAGGTTACGTTAAGGGTTTGGTCAAGGTTAAGGATAGGTTATAGTTAAGGTCAAGGTTAAGGTTAGGGTTAGGTTATAGTTAAGGTCAAGGTTAGGTTAAGGTTAAGGTTAAGTAAAGGTTAAGGTTAAGGTTAAGGTCAAAGTTAAGGTTAAGATAGGGTTAAGGATAAGGTCAAGGTAAGTTTAAGGTTAAGGTTTAAGTTAAGGGTTAGGTTAAGGTTAATGTTAAGGCTAAGGTTAAGGTTACGTTAAGGGTAAAGTCATGGTTTAGGTTAGGTTAAGGTTAAGATAAGGTTAGGGTAAAGGTTCAAGTTAAGATTAAGGTTAAGGGTTTGGTCAAGGTTAGGGTTTGGTTATAGTTAAGGTTAAGGTAAGGTTAAGGTTGAGGTTAAGGTTACATTAAGGGTAAATTCAAGGTTAAGGTTAGGTTAAGGATAAGATAAGGTTAAGGTTAAGGTTAAGGTTAAGGTTAGGTTAAGGGTAAAGTTAATGTTAGGGTTAGGTTAAGGTTAGGTTAAGTGTAGAGTTAAGGTTAGGGTTAGGTTAAGATTAACGTTAAGGTTCTAGTTAGGCTAAGGTTAAGGTTAAGGTTAAGGTTAGGTTAAGGTTACTGTTAGGTGAAGGTTAAGATTAGGTTAAGGTTAAGGTTAAGGTTAGGTCAAGGGTAAAGTTAAGGTTAGGATTAGGTTAAGGTTAAGGTTATGGTTAGGCTAAGGTTAAGTTTAAGGTTATGGTTAGGTTAAGGTTACGGTTAGGTTAAGGTTAATATTAGGTTAAGGTTAAGGTTAAGGTTAATGTTAAGGGTTTGGTCAAGGGTAAGGTTAGGTTAAGGTTAATGTTAAGAGTTTGGTCAAGGTGAGGGTTAGGTTATATTTAAGGTCAAGGTTAAGGTTAAGGGTAAGGTTATAGTTTGGTTAAGGTAAAGGTTAAGGTTAGGTTAAGATAAGGTTAAGGTTAAGGGTTTGGTCAAGGTTAGGGTTAGGTTATTGTTAAGGTTAAGGTTAAGGTTAGGTTAAGTTAAGGTTAAGTTCAAGGTTAAGGGTAAGATTAAGGTTAGGTTAAGGTTAAGATTAAGGGTTTGGTTAAGGTTAAGGTTAAGGTTAATGTTAAGGTTAAGTTTAACCTTGACCTTGACCTTAAAATTAACTATAACCTAACCCTAACCTTGACCAAACCCTTAACCTTACCCTTAACCTTAACCTAAGCTTAACCGAACCCTTAACCTCAACCTTAACCTGACTAAACCCTTAAGGTTAGGTTAAGGGTAAAGTTAAGGTTAAGGTTTAGGTTAAGGTTAAAGTTAGGTTAAGGTGTTAGGTCCCTATATTACTAGTATAGTCCCTTATTGTTATTAGTGTAACCCCCTTATTGATATTATTGTACCGTTGTAAGCCCCATTTTGTTATTATTGTGCCCTTAAATTATTATTGTTAGGTCAGCTAGGATTACGTTGTGGCCCACTAGGATTACATTATGGCCACATGGACTCCTATATATAGGAAAGAGGTTTTGTAAATTGTATCATCCAAGAATTTTTCATTTATGTAATGCATTGGAGGTTGCCCCCTTGAAGTGGCTTATTTCTAAGGTGTTTCTATCTCTTTTCTTCTATTTTTGGAGCTGGTTACACAACATTTGGTGTCAGAGCTTTGGATTCTAGGGTTTCACTGCTCCAAACAGGTTATCGTGGAATTTTCACTATAAATTGTTTTCTACGAAGTTTCAGACACTGAAATGTTTAGGGTACGAAGCCAAAATCCTGAGGAAGATCGTCTAAAAATTTCAGATCTTGGTTGGCAATATTTTTGAAGATATGATCTATGGAAGTTAGGTCTTTTTTCAGGCTCCTAAACAGGTCATCGTGGAATTTGCATTATAAATATTTTTCTATGAAGGGTAAGAATCTGAAATTTTTAGGGTGTGAAGCTGCAATCCTGAGGAAACTCGTCACAAAATTTCAGAGCTTGATTCGCAATATTTTTGGAGATATGGTCTGCATAATGTAGTGCCTTTTCAGGCTCCCAAATTTCATCTCAAAGAGGTGATCATGGGAAAAGTTCAATAAATCTCTCTCTGAGCATCGGATTGGAGTGTCGTAAAAATTGGTCGCAATTAAACAGACTGTAGTTTCTTGGCTATCAATTTCAGAGGCGAAGGATGAAACAGTGACACGTGGAAAGTCGTACAAGTTCGCTCTACTGAACGAGTCCATAATTACGTCATTGTGGGAGATTGGACATAAATTTTTCTTGGAGAATCCAATTCAGGTCAGACTTGTGGCATTAAAAAGAGAATTCGAAGGGATACTTCAGTGCTGAATTTTAGATATTGAAGAGCTGCAATCACAGAGATAATCGAATTTCAATATCAAGCTCCTCAAAAGCAAGAAAAAGGTGTGTATTTTTTTTTCTGAATTACAGAAGTCTTGTTTGAAAAATCAATTTGAATTGATTCCAAGGGCATATTGTAGAATAGATATCAGTATTGTGTTCTAAAAAAATGCCCCGTAAAAATAATTCAACACCCATTAAGCCTTCAGAAGGCTCTACTATGACTCATGAAGATGAAGAATTGCAACATGATCTATCAAAATTACAAGAGCAAGTGCAAAAAATTTCACTCTCGCAAAGAGAAAAAAAAAATGAAATGGAAGTGTTGAAGAAAGGCGTGGAAGCGAAGATGGACGATTTGAAGAAAGGCGTGGAAGCTAAGATGGATGGCATGGAAGTTGGTGTGGAAGCTAAGATGGATGGCATGGAAGCTAATATGGATGACATGAAAGACAACATGGAAAACATGAATAATGATCTAAAAGAAGACATAGAAGGTTTGACAAAGTTGATACAAGAAATGTTTCCTAATGGTGAAAATATAGTAGAAGAACCCCATGATGAGAACAAAATAAATGTTAATCGTGATTTCATAAACTCTAATGTTGGCGGGAAGAACCACCATATTCCAAAAATGGATATGAGGAAGTTTGATGGAAAGGATCCTGTAACATGGATACTACAAATGGAGCAATATTTTGATCTCCATAACGTGAAAAACACACAAAAGGTACGCATTGCAAATATTTGGGTCATATTTTATCTCACGAGGGTGTTAAGGTAGACCCTAACAAAATTAAAGCCATTAAGGAATGGAAATTTCCCACAATTATAAAGCAGTTGCGAGGATTTATCAGGTTAACAAGGTATTGTCGCAAGTTTGTTAAGCATTATGGGAGAATAGCAGCACCTCTAAATCCATTATTGAAGAAAGATGAATTTTCATGGACTCCTGAAGCAACTAAGGCCTTTGAACATCTTAAAGAGGCAAAGTGCCTAGAACCGGTCTTAGCTACACCAGACTTCACTTTAACCATGACCTAACTATAAGCTTACCCTTAACATAACTTAACCTTAACCTTGACCTTCACCTTGACCTTAAACTTAACCTTAACCTTACCCTTAACCTTGACCTTAACCTTAACCTGACTAAACCCGTAACCCATAACCTTAACCTTACCCTTAACCTTCACCTTAACCTTAACCATGAGTTTACCCTTAACCTAACCTTAACCTTAACTATAACCTAACCCTGACCTTGACCTTAAATTTACCCTTAACCTTGACCTTGACCTTGACCTTAACCTTAACCTTGACCTTGAACTTAACCTAACCTTAACCTTAACCTTAACCTTAACCTTATCTTACCCTTAGGCTAACCTTAACCTTAAATATAACCTAACGCTCACCTTAACCTAACCTTAACGTTAACCTTAACCTTAACCTAACCGTAACCTTCCCCTAACCTTAACCCTAACATTAAAATTAACTTTACCCTTAACCTAACCTTAACCTTAAATTAACCTAACCTTAACCTTAACATTAACCAAACCCTTAATATTGACTTTAACCTTAACCGTAACCTTAACCTTAACCGAAATAAAACCCTAATCTTAACCTTAACCTTGACCTTATCCTAACCTAACCTTAACCTTAGCCTTAACCTTACCCTAACCTTGTCCAAACCCTTAACCTTAACTATAACCTAACGCTAACCTTGACCTTAAATTTACCCATAACCTTGACCTTAACCTTAACCTAACCTTAACCTTAACTTTACCCTTAACCTATCCTTAACCATAACCTTAACCTTACCCTTAACCTTAACCTTACCCTTAACCTAACCTTAACCTTGACTTTACCCTTAACGTAACCTTAACCTTGACTTTACCCTTAAGGTTAGCTATAACCTAACTTTAACATTAACCTAACTTTAACCTTAACCTTAACCCTAACCTTAACCTTGACCTTAACCTAACCTTAATGGTTTGGGGAGGTTAAAGTTAACCTTAACCTTAACCTAACCTTAACCTCACCTTAACCTTTACCAAACCTTAACCTAAACCTTACCGATAACCTTAACCTTAGCCTTAACCTTAACCTTAACCTTGACCTTCACTATAACCTAACCCTAACCTTGAACAAACCCTTAACCTTAACCTAACTAAACCCGTAATCTTAACCTTAACCTTACCCTTAACCTTAACTTATCATTAACCTTAACCTTAACTATAATCTTAACCTCATGTTAAGGTTAACTCTAAGGGTAAGGTTAGGGTTAAGAGTAACAGTTAAGGTTAAGGTTACAGGTTTAGTCATGTTAACGTTTGTTGTCCAGGTAAATCCCCTCTACGGATAGAGGCGATCCCTCTAGCCCTAGGGTGGGTATAGCAACTACGAGAACATACTAACATATACTTTCCTAGATTGTAAATGAAATTCAGAGCTAGGAAGATGACCTACTTGGTTCTGATGCTATGTTGTTGTCTTCCGTCGAAGCTACTTGATCTGTCGCTCTTCTCCAGCTCGATACACGTTGCGATCAACGTTCGATTACCTATACAGATAGTCAAGACAACACGACAAGCATAACACCATGAAAAACATAGAACAATTACAACCTATCTAACTGATCAAGGAATGCTAGAAATCTCATTATAGATGTAAACAAGAATGGAAGATAAACATCAGATGCATTTTATTATTATAAAGACAAGGGGATTTTACAACCAAACCTTAATGTTGAGGCTCTCCTTTAGCAGGTCTATATCCAAGCATGTTTGTCACACCCTCGTGAAAAAAGGTCCAAGATATCACTATGTTCTCAACACACAAAAACAATCACACTCTGCACTGTTCTCCCGAAGCTATGATTGATTCTTCTCTATGCTAACTTTTTCAGCTATCTGTTCAACTAGCACATCAATGGAAGATGGATATATTTATAGAGGAGAGGAGGAGGTTTGGATACTACAATAGTGGAAGGGAGGCCTTATCCCTTGGGAGGTTTCCCCATAAGGTGGAAACAAGAGGCCAAAGGAAGGAGGCCATGGTTATTCAGTCGAACCACTCCCTATGACTCATCCATGAAGTTGTTGTGATCGAAACTTCACCTTTATTTTTAAAAAAATTTACATAAACAGATCGGCTGGGGTGCTTAACTGGGACAGAGTGCCAATTGGCATGGCCTCAGTGTTAATTTTCCAGCTCGGTGAGGGAGTGTAACTGGCTGCTCGCACCAAGGCAAAAACAGGTGTTTTTAGTGGTCTGATCAGGAAATGGTCAATAGAGGGAATGTTGTCCTCATGGCAAGGGATGAAATGATGGTATTTGCGAGGCATGACACTTGTAATTAGTTAAAGAAATGACCATCCAATGTGCAAGATGGGGATTGTAGGGATAGTGACAAATTACTGTGTAACAGATGCCCCCTAAAGTATGAAGTCCGAACATGAATGAGGGGTGAAATTATTTACAACTATATGCAAGGAACTAGACGCTGCTGCCAGGGGACCTGCAAATGAAGCATAGATACATATACATAACTGAAATCTCTATTGAAAATACATGAATCCATCGTACAGACGCAACTATCCATCAAGAAAAGGATCATGTGAATGGATCCTCGGCATGGATGCAACCATCCAAATAAAGGGATCATATGAAATAGATCCACGGTATGGGCACAGCCATCCATATAGAGACGATCAAAACAAGAGAACCCATGGTATGGTCGCAGCCATCCGTCTAAAGAATCATGTATATAATCATGAATGACTCATCACTCCTCGCAACCTAGACTTTTTTGATCGAACCGCAGGGTCTTGCGCTCCAACACCACCCGATCAAAGTACAAATTCCAACATGTGAATAGACGTGTTGAAGTCGAACATGCTAGAAAATCACTTGATTACCAGTCAATGATGTGAACCGTTAACAAGTGCGAGAGAAACCACCCATAATGTCAATGGCTCTCAAGGTACTACTAGTATAATCCATGGAATGTGAACAGTGATCTGAAGTCGAACACCTATGAAATCACCCTATCGAAGGCCAATGATGTGAACCTGTTGTCGAATGTGAAGAACTTGCTATTAGGGCATGCAGCTCTAAGGTACCAGAAAGGAGTCTCTAGATCAACTTCCTGGATAATGAGTTGAAGTTGATATGAAGCGATTAGTCGAAGGAGGATCATAATGAATCGCACATCATTGACACGAGACAGTGGATGTAATATGAGTGTGAATCAAGACTACAACAGAGGATCAAGGAATGTACAAACTGCAGAAGGATTTTCTCTTGAACATATCGGCGACACGACTCTGGAATTTGGCAGCATTTGACTCAAATAGGATCAAAGGTCATGTTGAAAAAATCAGTAATTGAATGAGAGGCAAACGGATTTACGAAACCCATGGAGGAAAAGTGACAGAATGAAGATATTCGAACCTAACACGAACTGTAGACAAGTGTGATGTTCAAGAGTGACATACTGCCGACACAACTAATGAAAAACTTCCATTTTCCCCCACCATTTTTGGCGAGTACCTCTTTATTTTTACACAATCTTGAAGAGGATACCATATGCTTGTCATATAAGTTTTTCCTTCGGACAAATCCATACTAGTACATTTTACGAGCCCTAGGAAGGTGGAACTCGAATAACATCATAATGACGGAGTCCGATGTCATCGTTTTTTAATGAGTCTGACAAAGAAATAACTTGGCATGTTTTCATTTTTAGAGAGTTTGAAAAGAAAGTGGAAAAGAAAACTCCATCAGTCCCTTTTCGTAGATAGTCTCATAGATCTGAAAACATAGAAAACTATGTCTGAGAGAACCTCTTAGACGTAATAGGCTAAGGTATTCCTTTTTCGTAAATAATCTATCCCAGCCTGAAAAATGGGTAAACGTATATTGGGTATATATAGTTTCGCATCCATTTAACGAGTTCAAAACGACAATAATATCGACAATCTTTTCAAATTTAGAGGGAATGGTTTCATTTTTACACAAGCTTGAAATCAGGAAACTTTGCTTGAAGTTGGTTTCATTTTTACACAAGCTTAAAACACATATAAACTATGCTTGAAACCGATTTCATTTTTACAAAAGCTTGAAACGGAAACAAGGTTAGGTTAAGGGTAAAGTGAAGATTAAGGTAAAGGTTAAGGTTAAAGTTAGGTTAAGGTCAAGGTTAAGGTCAAGGTTAGGTTAAGGTTAAGGGTAAATTTAAGGTTAAGGTTAATGTTAAGGATAAGTTTAAGGTCAAGGTTAAGGTTATGTTAAGGGTAAAGTCAAGGTTAAGGTTATGTTAAGGGTTTAGTCAAGGTTATGGATAGGTTACAGTTAAGGTCAAGGTTAAGGTTAGGGTTAGGTTATAGTTAAGGTCAAGTTTAGGTTAAGGTTAAGGTTAAGGGTTAAGGTCAAGGTTAAGGTTAATATTAGGTTAAGGGTAAGGTTGAGGTAAGGTTAAGGTTAAGGTTTAGGTTAAGGGTTAGGTTAAGGTTATGTTAAGGGTAAATTCATGGGTAAGGTTAGGTTAAGTTTAAGAAAAGGTTAGGGTAAAGGTTCAAGTTAATATTAAGGTTAAGGGTTTGGTCCAGGTTAGGGTTTGGTTATAGTTAAGTTCAAGGTAAGGTTAAGGTAAGGTTAAGGTTAAGGTTACGTTAAGGGTAAAGTCAAGGTTAAGGTTAGGTTAAGGTTAGTTTAAGGGTAAAGTTAAGGTTAGGGTTAGGTTAACATTAAGGTTAAGGTTCTGGTTAGGTTAAGGTTAAGGTTAAGGTTAGGTTAAGGTTACGGTTAGGTTAAGGTTAATATTATGTTAAGGTTAAGGTTAATGTTAAGGGTAAATTTAAGGTTATGGTTAGGTTAAGGTTAAGCTTAAGGCTTTGGTCAAGGTTAGGGTTAGGTTATTGTTAAGGTTAAGGTGAAGGTTAGGTTAAGGATAATATTAAGGGTTTCGTTAAGGTAAAGGTAAGGTTATGGTTAACCTTGACCTTATCCTTAACCTTAACTATAACCTAACCCTAATCTTGACCAAACCCTTAACCTTACCCTTAACCTTAACCTAATCTTAACCGAACCCTTAACCTTAACCTTAACCTGACTAAACCCTTAAGGTTAGGTTAAGGGTAAATTCAAGGTTAAGGTTTAAGTTAAGGTTAAGGTTAGGTTAAGGTAAGGTTATGGTTAAGGTCAATGTTAGGGTTAAGGTTAAGGTTAGGGTAAGGTTAAGGGTAAATTTATGGTTAAGGTTAATGTTAAGGGTAAGGTTAAGGTCAAGGTTAAGGTTACGTTAAGGGTAAAGTCAAGGTTAAGGTTAAGTTAAGGGTTTGGTCAAGGTTAATGTTAGGTTACACTTAAGGTCAAGGTTAAGGCTAGGTTAAGTTTAGGGTTAGGTTATAGTTAAGGTCAAGGTTAGGTTAAGGGTAAGGTTAGGTAAAGTTTAAGGTTAAGGGTTAAGGTTAAGGTTAAGGTCAAGTTTAAGGTTAAGATTAGGTTAAGGGTAAGGTCAAGGTAAGGTTAAGCTTAAGCTTAAGGTTAAGGTTTAGGTTAAGGGTAAGGTTAAGGTTAAGGTTAAGGTTAAGGATACGTTAAGGGCAAAGTCAAGGTTAAGGTTAGGTTAAGGTTAAGATAAGGTTAGGGTAAAGGATCAGGTTAAGATTAAGGTTAAGGCTTTGGTCAAGGTTAGGGTTTCGTTATAGTTAAGGTCAAGGTAAGGTTAAGGTTATGGTTTAAGTTAAGGGTTAGGTTAAGGTTAAGGTTAAGGCTAAGGTTAAGGTTACGTTAAGGGTAAAGTCATGGTTAAGATTAGGTTAAGGTTAATATAAGGTTAGGGTAAAGGTTCAGGTTAATATTAAAGTTAAGGCTTTGGTCAAGGTTAGGGTTTGGTTATAGTTAAGGTCAAGGTAAGGTTAAGGTTAAGCTAAGGTTAATGTTAAGGTTAAGGTTAAGATTAAGGTTACATTAAGGGTAAAGTCAAGGTTAAGGTTAGGTTAAGTTTAAGATAAGGTTAAGGTTAAGGTTAAGGTTAAGGTTAGTTTAAGGCTAAAGTTAAAGTTAGTGTTAGGTTAAGGTTAAGGTTAAGGTTAGGTTAAGGGTAAATTTAAGGTTAAGGTTAAGGTTAGGTTAAGGTTAAGGTTATGGTTAGGCTAAGGTTAAGGTTAAGGTTAAGGTTAAGGTTAGGTTAAGGTTACGGTTAGGTTACGGTAAAGATTAGGTTAAGGTTAAGGTTAAGGTTAAGGTTAATGTTAAGGGTAAAGTTAAGGTTAGGGTTAGGTTTAGGTTAAGGTTAAGGTTAGGTTAAGGGTAAAGTTAAGGTTAGGGTTAGGTTAGGGTTAAGGTTAGGTTTTGGTCAAGGTTAGGGTTAGGTTAAGGTTAATGTTAAGGGTTTGGTCAAGGTGAGGTTTAGGTTATAGTTAAGGTCAAGTTTAAGGTTAAGGGTAAGGTTATAGTTAGGTTAATGTTAAGGTTAAGGTTAAGGGTTTGGTCAAGTTTAGGGTTAGGTTATTGTTAAGGTTAAGTTAACGTTAAGGTCAAGGTTAAGGGTAACGTTAAGGTTAGGTTAAGGTTAATATTAAGGGTTTGGTTAAGGTTAACGGTGAGGTTAATGTTAATGTTAAGGGTAAGTTAAAGGTAAGTTTAAGGCTAAGGTCAAGGTTAGGTTATAGTTAAGGTCAAGGTTAAGGTTAGGTTATAGTGAAGGTTAAGGTTAAGGTCAACCTTAACCTTAACCTTAACCTTATCCTAAATGTTAACCTTAACCTTAACCTTCACCTTAACCTTAACCTTGACTTTACCCTTAACCTAACCTCAACCCCTTAACCTTCCCATAACCATAACCTTAAATTTAAATTTACCCTAGCCTAACCTTAAACTTAACCATAACCTAACCCTAACCTTCACCAAACCTTAAACTTAACCTTAACCTTAACATTCCCCTAACCTTAATCTTAACCTTAACCTTCCCCTAATCATAACCTTAGCCTTAACCTTCTCATAACCATAACCTTAACCTTAACATTGACCTTACTCTTGAAATTATATTAACTTAAGGGTAAGGTTAAGGTTTAGGTTATCATAAGGGTAAAGTTAAGGTTAAGGTTATGGGTAAGGTTAAGGTTAAGGTTAAGGTTAAGGTCAAGGTCAAGGTTAAGTTAGGTTAAGGTAAGGTTAAGGTTACGATTCTGGTTAGGGTAAGGTTAGGGTTAGGTTATAGTTAAGGTTAAGGTTGAGGGTGAAGTTAAGGTCAAGGTTAGGGTTAAGTTATAGTTAAGGTTAAGGTTAGGTTAAGGGTAAATTCAAGATAAACCTAACCTTGACCTTAACCTAACCTTCCCATAACCTTTACCTTAACCTAACTTTAATCTTAACCTTCCCCTAACCTCAACCTTAACATTAACCTTAACATAAACTTAACCTTAGCCTTACCCTAACCTTATCCTAACCTTAACCCTAACTTTACCCATAGCCTTAACCTTAACTTTACCCTAAGATGGATGGCATGGAAGCTAAGATGGATGACATGAAAGAAAACATGGAAAACATGAAGAATGATCTAAAACAATGCATAGAAGGTTTGACAAAGTTGATACAAGAAATTTTTCTTAATGGTGAAAAGATAGTAGAAGAACCTCATGATGAGAACAAAATAAATGTTAATCGTGATTTCATAAACTCTAATGTTGGCGGGAAGAACCACCATTTTCAAAAAGTGGATATGAGGAAGTTTGATGGAAAAGATCCTGTAACATGGATACTACAGATGGAGCAATATTTTGATCTCCATAACGTGCAAAACACACAAAAGGTACGCATTGCAACTTTACATTTAGAACAAAATAAATTTGTATGGTATCGATGGCTTTGCTCCCACAAAAAAATTTTCACTTGGTCAATTTTTACGGAGGAAATGATAGCACATTATGAGGATACAAAGAGAAACACCTTCTTTAGCCAATTGATAAATCTCAAACAAAAGGGTTTAGTGGGGCAAGACATTGAGGACTTCCAAAAATTGAATATCGTGGCAATCGATATTCCGTAGGAACACAGATTGATCTTTCCATAGGCACTTTAAAGGATAACATCCAACAGAAGTTCACGTTTGGGAACCGCATTCATTGGAGAAGGTAGAAGGCATTCAAAGCAAAAGAAAAAGTTGAACAAACAATGGCAACAAGGAAGCCTACCACTCACATATATAAATATGGAAGTGTTGCTACTCCTAGACTTCCACAACCTACAAGGTTGACACCACAACAATTGGAATAAAAAAGAGAAAAAGGGCTTTGCTACAGTTGTGATAGCAAATAAACTAAAGGTCATAAGTGTGCTGAGAAGAAATTATTTTACATAGATTGTGAAGAGGAAGAAGAAAATGAACAAGAAGAGGATATACACCATGAACCAACCCTAGAAGAGGAAGAAATGAATTTGATCATATCGTGTAATGCACTGGCAGGAATTACCACTCCTCAAACTCTCAAGATAGAAGAAAAAATCAAGAAGAAAAAGGTAGTAGTGTTGATTGATTTAGGTAATACCCATTATTTTATTCATTTTAAGGTAGCCAAGGAATTAAATTGTTTCCTATACCCAGCACTAGAATGTCAAGTGATGGTTGCCAATGGAGGAACTATAAATTACTTTGGAAAATGCCATAATATCAAGCTAACCATGGGGGAATATGTATTTACTAGCCCAATGCTTTCCATTCCTATGGGAGGTGATGATGTTGTGCTATGAGTACAATGGTTACAATCTTTGGGGATGGTAGCTTTTAATTTTCAAGAAATTTTCTTGAAAATTTTTTCAGAAGGAAAGGAAGTTGAATTACGGGGTATTCCAGGGAAGCCGGGAAAAATAATAAGCTCTAATGTCATGAAAAAGCTTCTAAATAAAGAACAACGAGGCATCATTGCACAATTATGCTCACTAGAAGTTCCAACATCAAAATCATCTATTTCTGCATATCTCCAACAAGCCTTGGACAATCATTCCAAGGAGTTTGAAACTCCCAAAGGGCTCCCACCTATTCGTGATCATTATCATGTTATCCATTTGATTCCAGGAAGTGTTCCTCCAAACATCAGGCCTTATAGATATCCTTACGTCCAAAAGAGCGAAATTGAACGTATGATTGGAGAAATGTTAGAGGTGGGTATAATTCAACCTAGTCAAAGTTCTTTCTCTACTCCTGTAGTATTGGTACACAAGAAGGATGGATCATGGTGAATGTGTCCGGATTATAGGGAGCTCAATAAGCTCACCATTAAAGATAACATTCCGTGGATTGATGAATTATTGGATGAATTACATGGAGCAATTTATTTTATCAAGTTGGATCTTTGTTCAGGATATCATCAAATTAGAATGAAGACTAAAGATATTCCGAAAACAACATTTCAAACTCATAAGGGTCATTATGAATTTTTGGTCATGCCTTTTGGCACCAATGCACCTTCTACATTTCAAGGGTTGATGAATTCCATTTTCAAACGCTTCCTTAGAAAATTTATGTTAATATTTTTTGATGATATACTAATCTACAACAAGTCTTGGAAGGATCATGATCAAAATGTTGACAGAGTGCTCAAACTATTGGAGGAGAAACAATGATATGCAAAAACCTCCAAATGTTTCTTTGGAGTACAAGAGGTGGAATAACTGGGTCATATTGTATCTCACGAGGGTGTTAAGGTAGACCCTAACAAAATTAAAGCTATTAAGGAATGGAAAGTCCCCACAACCATAAAGCAGCCATATTATTTCTGGTTAACAGTGGTAGAACCTTAATTTCAAGAATTATGGGAGAATAGCAAAGACTTAATAACATTATCAAGATGCATTTTCATGGACTCCTGGCTAAAAGTTGAAGGCAATGTGGCAATGTGCCTAGCACCGGTCTTAGCTACGCCGTACTACAAAAACCTTTATTGTGGAATGTGATGTCTCAAGAAATGGAATTGGTGTTGTTTTAATGCAAGAAGGAAGACCCATTGCTTTTGAAATCCTTCCAATCAAAGGAAAGTATTTACAGAAAGCTATTTACGAGAAGGAAATGTTAGCAATATTGCATGCACTAAAGAAATGGCGAACTTACCTAATGGGAAGACACTTCAAGGTAAAAAATGATCATGATAGTCTTAAACACTTTTTGGAACAAATACTATCTTCAGAAGAGCAGCAAAAATGGGTCATAAAGATGTTGGGTTATGACTTCTAAATAATCTACAAAAAACGAAAGCTTAATGTTGTTGCAGATGCACTCTAAAGAAAGAATGAAGAGGTGGAAGCATTGCTTTGTGCCATTTCTATTATCCAACCAGATTGGATAACTGAAGCAAGAGAGGAATGGAAGAAGGACAAAGATGTATGGGCACTCATTCAAAATTTGCAGCAAGATCCTAGTACATTTGATACATTTAGTTGGAAAAATGATTCCTTATGGTACAAATATCGCTTATATCTTTGTAAGAATTCCCAACTAAAACAAAATATTCTTCTGGAATTGAGCACTTCTCCTTTAGAGGACACTCATGATTTTCAAACCTACTACAGGGTGAAGAAAGAATTTTTTGGGATGTCCCAACTCTATATTCTAAGTTTGTGGCGTAATGTTTGATTTTCCTTAAAAATAAAGTTGAGACAATTAAGACCCGAGGACTTCTAAAACCTTTATCCATTCCAAGTCAACGTTGTTGGGAGGAGATTTCAATGGATTTTATCACAGGTTTACCTAAGTCCAAAGGAAAGATTTTCATCATGGTGGTAGTTGATAGACTTAACAAGTATGCACATTTTTATGCATTATCTCATCCATTTAAAGAAAGTACAATTGCTACTACATTTATGGACACAATTCAAAAGCTACATGGATACCCAAAGATTATTGTGAGCGACAGAGATCCCATTTTTATTGGAAATTTTTTAACAGAGTTATTTTCTTGTTTGGGTACTCAATTAGCTCATAGCTCTTCTTATCATCCTCAATCCAATGGCCAAACAGAGATAGTGAATAAATGTTTGGAAGGATATCTTCATTGCTTTGTATCTGATAAATAAACACAATGGGTCAAGTGGTTACCTCTTGCTGAATGGTGGTATAACACTTCCTTCCATACTGCAGCAAAAATGACCCAATTTATGGCACTTTATGGATATCATCCACCATCCATTACATCATATTTAAGATAAAATTCTAAGGTTGAAGCAGTGGAATATCACATCGAGCATCAACAAGAAGTTCTCAAACTCTTAAAGGATAACCTAAATTTGGCACAAAATTGAATGAAACAACAGGTAGATCAACATCGCAGCGAGAGAATTTTTCATGTAGGAGACTGGGTATTTTTACGGCTGCAACCATAAAAACAAATTTCCCTCAAGCAAGCTAAGAAGGATAATAAATTATCGCTAAAGTACTATGGTCCTTACAAGGTGTTGCAAAAGATTGGTGCTATGGCATACAAATTGGAGCTTCCTTCTTCTTCACGAGTGCATCCAATTTTCCATGTTTCATGCTTAAAGAAGGTTATAGGTGAAAATCTTCTAGTTCAAACAATATTTCCAGAACTTGATGAGGAAGGAACAATCATATTGGAACCTAAAGCGGTCATGGAAATAAGAACTCGATAGCTACGGAATCAATCAATTTCAGAGTATCTCATCAAGTGGAAGAACTTACCCACTGAAGATTCTACATGGGAGGATGAGAATTTTATACAGAAGCACCCATAGCTACTCAAGCATTGAGGACAACAATTTTTTGAAGGGGAGGGGTATGTTAGGTCCCTATATTACTAGTATAGTCCCTTATTGTTGTTAGTGTAACCCCCTTATTGTTATTATTGTAACCCTGTAACCCCCATATTGTTATTATTGTGCCCTTAAATTATTATTGTTAGGTTGGCTAGGATTACATTGTGGCCCTAGGATTACATTATGGCCACATGGACTCCTATATATAGAAAGGAGGTTTTGTAAATTGTATCATCCAAGAATTGTTCATTTATGTAATGTATTGGAGGTTTCCCCCTCGAAGTGGCTTGTTTATAAGGCATTGCTATCTCTTTTCTTCTATTTTTGGAGCTGGTTACACAACATAAGGTAAGGTTAAGGTTAAGGTCAATGTCAAGGTTAAGGTTAGGGTAAGGTTAAGGTTAAGGTTAAGGGTAAAGTTAAGGTTAAGGTTAATGTTAAGGGTAAGGTTAAGGTCAAGGTTAAGGTTACGTTAAGGGTAAAGTCAAGGTTAAAGTTAAGTTAAGGGTTTGGTCAAGGTTAATGTTGGGTTACACTTAAGGTCAAGGTTAAGGTTATGGTTAGGGTTAGGTTATAGTTAAGGTCAAGGTTAGGTTAAGGGTCAGGTTAGGTAAAGGTTAAGGTTAAGGGTTAAGGTTAAGGTTAAGATTAGGTTAAGGGTAAGGTCAAGGTAAGGTTAAGGTTAAGGGTTAGGTTAAGGTTAGGTTAAGGTTAAGGTTAAGGTTAAGGTTAAGGATACGTTAAGGGTAAAGTCAAGGTTAAGGTTAGGTTGAGGTTAAGATAAGTTTAGGGTAAAGGTTTAGGTTAAGATTAATGTTAAGGCTTTGGTCAAGGTTAGGGTTTGGTTATAGTTAAGGTCAAGGTAAGGTTAAGGTTAAGGTTAAGGTGTTAGCCAGCTATAAAATTTGTTATAACAAATGTTGGCTAAAACATTTTTGGAGTCTTCAAGAAATAGGTTTTATTAATAAAATATGTGATCTCTTGAAGACTCTTAAAGGCCTCATGCCTCTGTCCAAATCTTCACTGTTGTTTCCATCTTAAAAACTCTGAAATTCTACTAATTTCATTGAGGAAATACTGCTCCAAAGGCCATTTTCCCCCTCCTTCCACTTCCAAAAATAACCTCATTTTCACCCCTTTATTCCCCATAAAATCCTTCATTTTCATATTTTTCCCCTTTCCCCTCCATCAAAACCCCTTTGATAAGGTTTAAGACTTTTTCTTTGCCTTATCGAAACCCTCAAAACCTTTTGAAAACTAGAGAAAATCATAAAAAATACATATTTTTGTATAAGGGTTTAAGCCCCCTTGGGCCAAAATCCTAAACCACTTCCCCCACATGCCCACGTCTTACAAACGAGGTGCTATTCCCATCGGGTGCTTATCGCATTGGAAGTAATCAGTGAGCACAAGTCTTTAGCTTTCATAAAAGCCTCCGATACGATTAGCTCTGTTATATATGAGCCCCGATCATTTTTCCGCTTCACAAAACCAGAGGCCCGCAATCAGGCACTCAAATTGATGAATAAACCCTGTCCGATTGATATTTTCCTTTGTTAAGTCATAAAATCCACTTACCTAAAGTTTTGGTCTAATGCATCGGAGTTATGTTTTTAATGTAAAATGGGTTGATTGAAATAGACCCGCTTCATTTCTTCGATGCGATTGGCCCTTTATTATAAAAAGCCTTGGGCCTATGGCTCTTCATATAAACCCACAGCCCCGAAGATGAGTGCCAACCATTTCATATATATATTCCGCCACCAAAACCTTTGTTTTATTAAATTTTTGGGTTTTTATACGTTATAAAAGATTTCCGCCGGTGCAAAGTTTAAAATGATATCGACCGCTAATCTACAGACGATCAAACGACCCGCACTACTTCGCATCACAAATTTTGTGGGGTGCATTCATTTCATTCCACCTTCGATTGGCGGTCCCCGATCCATCCTCCACCATCAATCTGATCTACAGATCGACGACCCCAAAATCATCGCATCGCAATTTTAATATGATACATTTGTTTGTCCCCCCCGATTGACATCCCTCCGATTCACTCCCCACCATTGATCTGATCCTCAAATCAACAGCCTCAATCGCTCCGTCGCACTCCAAGTTCATTACCTCGCCGATTGCGATCTCTCGATGCATCTCCCACCATCGATCTGATCTGCAGATCGATGGTTTTCATCTAATCGCATCAGGGTTTTCCATCAAGTGTATCTAATTACTTTACTTAGCCCACCTCTGATCGCTGATTCCTGATTCACTCCCCACCGTTGATCTGGCCCTCAGATCAACGATCCACATTTGATCGCATCGGATCTTTTCATCGGGTGCATTTTTAACATTTGTTTTTTCCCCCGCTAATTGCGATCCTCTGATTAGATCTGGACCGTCCACGTGTCCAGATCGGACGGTCCCAGATCTTTCCCTCATGGTTTCATCGCCCTCCGCCTTCCACCAAGAGGATTTCAACGCGTAATCCCCACCGTTGATCTCTACGTGATCGACGGATCTGACTTATTCTCCTTCCCCGCTCTCCTTTTGACCGCTTCTAATGAATCACAACCATTGGATGATGCCATCCAACGACCATGCTCTCTCCCCATGCCCTCTGAAGCAGTTTTCCCAAATAATACAGGATTTCTTAAAAGTTTTTTTTGTTTTGCAGGTTTGAATGCTTTTTCCGTTACGACAACAGGGAAAGCCAGAGGCTGAGAATGACTATTACCGTGCCTTTGATTTATCAAAGGGAACCATTCGCAGGGCTCAAACTCCACGTCTTGTCAATGTTTCATGAGGCATTGATGCCATATGAGCCGTGCACGTCCTGCACATCAACAAGACACAGTGTTATTTAAACAAACAAAAGAGTATCAATGTTGAAGACCTTCCATAGCAGAACAGAAGATTGAAGACAATTTGGGGGATTATGGCTAAGATTGATTATCAAAAGCCTAATCCTCCAAATTAAAACACAGTTAAAGAAAATCATAAGTGTTTTATCAGACAAAAAATCCTCCACCACCACATCTAAGGCAAATTGATTCCTCCCAGCTACCACAAAGCCACCTGTGCCTCAAAGCATTCAAACAGAGGCCGAAGTTATTGATCAAAAACAGATATTTGCCTCAACACAGCCAAAGAATTAATTCTACCAAAGGAATTTAATGTAAAAATATCAGCAGAGTTATTACATTCATGACACATAGCCTCAAAAGTCAACAAAAGCTCCCACCAAGCTTAATCTTAAATGTAAAACAAGTAATACAGACATAACATCTGTAAAATTCTTCATCGAGCCCCTCAAAGGCCGAGAATCCATTAAGATTGTATTAATTATCTTGGGAGATCTTTTATTAGATCTCACCTCTTCATTCTTCTATAAATACTTCTGTAGAAGATGAGAAAATGTTGGTTGCAGAACTTTGAAATATACTTGAGCTTGAGATTTCTACTTGTAAATAGTGTTCATTGGCTCTTGAAGCTCTGCTTGTGATAGAATAGTTAGGCTAAAAAGTGAAGATGATTGCTGAACTGAAACATTAGACCTGAAGAGTATAACTAGTTTGACATCAATAACAAGCTGATTCTTGGGATCTTGGTCTATATCACCGGTGAAGCGCTCCTTTCTTTGTTATTGTTTTTTCCTTCTATGTATGTCATATTCTTCACTATTCTCTGAAAAAGAAAAAAATTTATAGAGTTAGGATTTACTGTTTACCAGTAGCATTCTCTGACTGATAAGCTTTATCTCAACATTTTCCTCCAATTTGTTTATTTAAGAATGATTCAATACAGTCCAAGCAGTTAGGAATGCTGGTGTTCCCTCGTCCTACTATTTACTTTAAACATTGTTCTTGAATGTTATTTTCATTATTTGCTTATTAAAGTTAGACTAGAAAAGTGATGGTGTGCCTTGTTTTCTAGATTTATTTCTCCAAAGGCAGATTCTGAAGGTTTCCCTTAGTGTTGGCTGAAAGCAGACCATGTTTAAAAGTACCTTATCTGATCTTAAGTTGCACTTTGTTTCTCTTACATGTTTTCATACTTTCTGAAGGTAATTATGCGGATTACTGGATTTTTTGTCGATTAAGCTGCTTTAATACAAACTTGCCCAAGAAGTTTATGGTTAGCCCTATTCTTGGTTGGTTTTAAATAATTACTTAAGAGGCTTTTCTTGTTTGGACTGACTATAAATATTTGGTGAAATTATTATCAGTTTCCACCCCTCCAACACTTTATTATTTCCATTCCATCATTTTAATCTCAATAATCTTATGATATATATGACTTGCCCCTTGGACCACTCTTTATGTTGTTGCTCAATTAAAGCCCTGTTATAACTCCATAGCCCAATGGACTAAAAACCATCATTATATCTATATTTTAGCCAAATTTGTTCTAGTTGCTTGCAACTTCTCACCTGTGAAACTTTTTACACTTAGAACTTTCCCCTCAAATAATAATCATGCTCAATCATCCAAAAACAAAACAAAACCCTCGGCCTTCGTAGCTAGCCTAATATCATTACCCAAAACTTCAAAGACAAATCCATCTTTGCACTTATTGGAGAGATCCCTCTTTGGATTCAGGAGGGCTAGATCCTAGAATCCCAAAGTGGTTGAAACGATGTTGTTTATGCGATTAGACTTTGCCAATATTTCTAATTACAGATTCCTAACATAAGGTAAGGTTAATGTTAAGGTTAAGGTTAAGGTTAAGTTTACGTTAAGGGTAAAGTCAAGGTTAAGGTTAGGTTAAGGTTAAGATAAGGTTAAGGTTAAGGTTAAGGTTAAGGGTAGTTTAAGGCTAAAGTTAAGGTTAGGGTTAGGTTAAGGTTAAGGTTACGTCAAGGGTAAAGTTAAGGTCATGGTTAGGTTAAGGTTAAGGTTAAGGTTATGGTTAGGCTAAGGTTAATGTTAAGGTTAAGGTTAAGGTTACGGTTAGGTTAAGGTAAAGATTAGGTTAAGTTTAAGGTTAAGGTTAAGGTTAATGTTAAGGGTAAAGTTAATGTTAGGGTTAGGTTGAGGTTAAGGTTAAGGTTAGGTTAAGGGTAAATTTAAGGTTAGAGTTAGGTTAAGGTTAAGGTTGAGTTTTGGTCAAGGTTAAGGTTAGGTTAAGGTTAATTTTAAGACTTTGGTCAAGGTGAGGGTTAGGTTATAGTTAAGGTCAAGGTTAAGGTTAAGGGTAAGTTTATAGTTAGGTTAATGTTAAGGTTAAGTTTAAGATAAGGTTAAGGTTAAGGGTTTGGTGAAGTTTAGGGTTAGGTTATTGTTAAGGTTAAGGTTATGGTTAGGTTAAGTTAAGGTTAAGGTCAAGGTTAAGGGTAAGGTTAAGGTTAGGTTAAGGTTAAGATTAAGGGTTTGGTTAAGGTTAAGGGTAAGGTTTATTTTAATGTTAAGGGTAAGTTAAAGGTAAGGTTAAGGCTAAGGTCAAGGTTAGGTTATAGTTAAGGTCAAGGTCAGGGTTAGGTTATAGTGAAGGTTAAGGTAAAGGTTAAGGTTAAAGTTAAGGTTAAGGGTGAAGGTTAAGGTTAAGGTTAAGGTTAAGGTTAACCTTAACCTTAACCTTAACCTTAACATTAACCTTAACCTTAACCTTCACCTTCAACTTAACCTTACCCTTCACCTTAACCTTAACCTTGACTTCACTCTTAACCTAACCTCAACCCCTTAACCTTAACCTTAACCTTCCCATAACCATAACCTTAACCTTGAATTTACCCTAGCCTAACCTTAAAATTAACCATAACCTAACCTTAACCTTAACCTTAACCTTAATTTTCCCCTAACCTTAACCTTAACCTTCCCCTAACCATAACCATAACCTTAACCTTCCCATAACCATAACCTTAACCTTAATCTTGACCTTACCCTTGAACTTATCTTAACCTTAAGGGTAAGGTTATGGTTTAGGTTATCATAAGGGTAAAGTTAAGGTTAAGGTTATGGTTAAGGTTAAGTTTAATGTTAAGGTCAAGGTCAAGGTCAAGGTCAAGGTTAAGATATGTTAAGGTAAGGTTAAGGTTACGATTCTAGTTAAGGGAAGGTTAGGGTTAGGTTATAGTTAAGGTTAAGGGTAAAGTTAAGTTCAAGGTTAGGGTTAAGTTATAGTTAAGCTTAAGGTTAGGTTAAGGGTAAAGTCAAGGTTAACCTAACCTTGACCTTAACCTAACCTTGACCTTAACCTAACCTTCCCATAACCTTTACCTTAACCTAACTTTAACCTTAACCTTCCCCTAACCTTAACCTTAAACTTAACCTTAACCTTAACCTAAACTTAACCTTAGCCTTACCCTAACCTTATTCTAACCTTAGCCTTAAATTTACCCATAGCCTTAACCTTACCCTTAACCTAACCTTAACCTTGACCTTGACCAAACCCTTAACCTAACCTTAACCTTGGCCTAACCTTAACCTTAACCTTAACCTTAACTTAACCTTATCTTAAACTTAACCTTCCCGTAACCTTAACCTTAACCATAACCTAACCTTAACCTTCACTTTACCCTTAATTTAACCTTAACCTTAACCTTAACCTTAATCTTAAGGTCAATGCCAAGGTTAAGGTGAAGGTTAGGTTAAGGGTAAGGTTAAGGTGAGGGTTAGGTTATAGTTAAGGTTATGGATCGTGTAAGGTTATGGTTAGGTTATAGTTAAGGTTAAGGTTACGTTAAAGTTAAGGTTAAGGTTAGGTTCAGGTTAAGGTTAAGGCTAAGGTTATGGTTATGGGAAGGTTAAGGTTAAGGTTAAGGTTAGGTTAAAGTTAAGGTTAAAGCTAAGGTTAGGGTTAAGGTTAAGGTTTTGGTCTAGGTTAGGGTTAGGTTATAGTTAAGGTTAAGGTTAGGTTAGGCTATAGTTAAATTTAAGGTTAAGGTTAAGGTTCCTGTTATGGTTAAGGTTCAGGTTAAGGTTAAGGTTAAGGTTAGCTTATAGTGAAGGTTAAGGTTAAGACTTGTAACCTTAACCTTGACCTTACCCTTAACCTTAACGTTAAATTTAAGACTAACCTTGACTTTACCCTTAACTTAACCTTAACCTTCACTATAACCTACCCTAACCTTGACAAAACCCTTAACCTTAACCTTACTAAACCCGTAACCCAAACCTTAACCTTAACCTTAACCTTAACTATAACCTAACCCTAACATTGACCAAACCCTTAACCTTAACCTTGACCAAACCCTTAACCTTAACATTGACCTAACCCTTAACCTTAACCTTAACCTTAACCATAACTATAACCTAACCCAAACCTTGACCAAACCCTTAACCTTAACCTTAACCTTAACCTTCCCCTAACCTTAACCTTAATATTAACCCTTAACCTTAACTTACACCCTTAACCTTAACCTTAAGCTTAACCTTAAAGTTAACCATAAACCTAACCTTAACCAAATTCTTAACCGTAACCTTAACCTAAACCTTTACCCTAACCTTAACCTTAACCTTAACCTTAATTATAACCTACCCCTAACCTTGACCAAAACCTTAACCTTAACTTTACCCTTAACCTAACCTTAACCTTAACTATAACCTAACCCTAACCCATACCAAACCCTTAACCTTAACCTTACCTTAGCCTAAGCCTCGCCTTAACCTAAATTTAACCTTAACCTTCCCCTAACCTTAATCCTAATCTTACCCTAATCTTACCCCAAACCCTAACCTTGACCAAAGCCTTAACCTTAACCTTAACCTAACCTTAACCAAACCCTTAACCTTAACCTTAACCTAACCTTAACCAAACCCTTAACCTTAACCTTAACCTTCACCTTAACCTTAAGGGTTTGGACAAGGCTAGGTTTAGATTATAGTTAACCTTAACCTTAACCTTAATCTTAGCCCTAACCTTGTGTTAGAAAATTATATATTATGGAGCAATGCAACACATAAAATATGCGGAAGAATACAAGCACACTGTTATCACTCAGGTTTTCCTTGAAGTTGTGGAAAAGGAAAGTATACCCGAGGTAACCACAAACCAACCTTCAGTTGCAGAATCTAGCCAATCTGCATCCAGAGAGGGCTCTGTCTTTATGATTTATCTTTGTTTTTAGAAGGTTTTAGGCTAGTTATAGATCCAAGAGTTTGATTGAAAATGGTGGAATCCACAAACTAAGGGCAAGGTTGGAAGTTTTCAGTCCATTGGGCTATGGAGTCAAAGGATGGCTTTACTGGATTTCTATTCTACACACAAAATGGATTTACAGGGCAAGATAGCTAGACAGAGAACAATCCTTAAAATTTAAAGTGGATGGGATGATTTTGAAGGGATGAAAGGCAGCTAAGAATATTTCACCATATTCAAAAGAAAGAAATGAGATGACTACAAACAAAGAGCAATGAAGAATTCTTTATTATAGTAATCAAGAATGTTTAAATTAGCAAAGCAAGAGCATTTAAGAATTCGTGCTTATAACCAATTTAGAGGAAAACATTAAGAACAATCACATCTGAAATCATAGTACAATTAAGTAAATTCTGATTCAATCCTTTATGTAAATTATTCAGAAATGGACATAATGATATTATAAACTGATATAAAACTTAAGACATAGGGTAGAAAGACTTATTGAACTGCAGTCTGACACATGAATCCTGCAAAAAGTCATGAGCTTCAAATTGTCATCCAGTAAGCCACAAATAAACTTCTCCAAAATGCTTTTATTCCGAAAATCTCAATGTTACAGCAAAGTAATAGAATCCACCCTCAATACTCTCTTTGAGGGTTTATTTATACAAAAAATAATTGAAAAAATCTCACACTAACCTAGCCAATAATCGTGGGTGACTAATGAGTAAGTTACAATAAAAAGGAGACAAATGGTCTCATAAATAGGACAAGAAGTAATTGCTGGTGTGTTGTTTCCCGCTTTTGAGGACGTGCTGGAGGCAGGTGCTATAATAGGGCTCAATGTTGTCCCTTTGAGTATTTCTTTAGCTTGTTTGACACTCTTTGTTTCTACGGATACTCTTTAACCTATGTAACTGATACTCTTTCATATGTGCTCATTTTTATCCTTTTCATAGTAGTAAAAAGATAAAATTTTCATCCTGAAGACAAATTTCATAAAATTTCCAATAAGTCATTCCACCATTGATCTTCTGCTATTACGGTTCTTTTAAGCTTCCTCAATGTTTCATCAGCCTCTGTGAGTTTGTAAAAAGTGGGCTGATCAGGGAATAAATACTTTATTTCATGTTCAAGATGAAATAAATTCTTCAACCTGTCATATAGATTTCTCCCTG
Source organism: Pinus albicaulis (assembly GCA_034641835.2). NCBI lineage: Eukaryota > Viridiplantae > Streptophyta > Pinopsida > Pinales > Pinaceae > Pinus > Pinus albicaulis. The sequence continues at coordinate 439,064,959 of CM076579.1, forward strand.
TTGGCAACGTTGCTTCTGGCAAACTGATAGAACAAGAAATTGTATTTTGAGCATGGATATTTATTTTCTTAACATAGGTTTCCAGGTCCATTATTTGGTCCTCTGAGAGCATAGGACTGGGTAACCCACTGTCCAACAAAATCTGAAATTTTCCTCTGAAAGTATTAATATCAGCCAAAATATCTGAGCACTTCCTTTCTAAATTCTGCATAAAAGTTCTTTTGATGAAAACTCTTTTTATCTCCAAAATGGTGTCGGTCCTGTCCTCAATTCCTAATACTGCAAGCTATTGCTTAGTTCGGGTGTTCAAAAATTGAATAAGTTGATTGGCCTGCTCAGGTCTACCCCTTAATTTATCTCTTGTTCTGTTTATTTCTTCCTGAGCTACTTTAATCAAGTCATTTTGTTCAAAAATTGCTTGAACAGATGGCCAAATACTTTTTTTTAACTCAATTCTATTACCCCAAAGAATTTCATTTATTTCCTTCAAAGGCTTTTCTAATGAAAGATCTTTTTCTAAAGCCTTAACTAATCTTTCCAACCTTTTAATTTCCCTGGTATTATCAGCAACTGTCTTCTTAGATGTATCATATTTCTGCTCCAAGTTTTCTAACTGCAATTTTGTGGTTTGAAGTTCTGTGACTCTTAGTTTTAAACTTTCCATTTGCTTTGTCAACTCATCAAAACTTAAACCAGAAGTGTGTACCTGCGCTGGCTTTGTTTGTTGCTTTGCTGTTGTAGTACCTGTGGTTGTAGTAGCTTCTGTGGTGGATGCATGCATGATAGCTTCCTTTTCCTGTAAAGCTTGTTCCAATCCTTTCTCTATTTCACCTAGTCGCTCAGTCATCTTTAAGAGCAACTCCATTATCTCTTCTTGTGAATTCCCCTTCAAAACTTCTTGGGTCTGGGGATGCCTTGAGGCTGGAAATTTCAGCTGCTTTCTCAGTGCAAATATGTCATCATCTTTCTTCTGAATTAGTGCCTCAATGCTTTTGATATCTTTGGGGTTGTGACCCAAGCTGATGATTATGTCCTCCAGGGACTTTATTCTGTTATCTTTGGCCTGAGAAGAGGCCTTCTCAATTTGCAATTGGGTGCTTGTGTTATTTAAAGAATCTTGCAGCCTTAGGGCTGCCATGGCCTTATCAGTAAGAGTGGAATAGACCATTTCCCCAGTTTTTTTATGTAGCTCTATCTGGTCCAAAGGATGAATGTCCTTTGCCAGGACCTCAAAATTTGTTCTAATATAATCAGCTGCTGTCATGGGTTTTGACACCTTGGACTTGAAGTGGCTCATCATCATTTTGCCTTGTGAAATGTCAAATGCTGACATTAACCTTTCCTGATTATGTGGAGCCATTTTCAAATATTGATCATATACTTTCATTCTCAATGGATCATTCTTTTCCTTTATATTAATGAAGGTTCTTTTTATATCCCCTGTATCTGTTTTTGGTGGCCTAAGAGAAGATACTTCAGTACTCAATTGCTTTTGCAAAGCTTTTCCTTTCTGATCTGTGTGTGTCATACTAACAGAGCCAGATAGTTGACTATCTTCTCTTCCATCATCAAACATCTCATCTATGATTTCCACATCTGGAAGTGGATCTGGTTTCTGTTTTTTGGCTTGATGTATCTCTGAGGACTTTCTGGGAGGAGTGGTATCTGGAACATGCCTTTTCTTGCTCATTTCTACATTGGATGGAGTTTGTAATCCTAAAACTTTAGGATGTTTTACCTGAGTGGGAGAAACTTGTGTTTGATCAAGTGCTCTGGAGGTTTGAGGTTTCTCTGCCATGACTAAAGTTTCAATGACCTGTATTTCAGGTTCCTTTCCTTTGCCTTTTGACTCTGTTGCAACTGATGAACTGCCTTCCTGTAATCTCTGCTGTAAATTTGCTGCTGAAGAAGTGCCAATGTGAGGTACCTGCACTTGACCACAAGATTCTAGGTCATACTTCTTCTCAAGATCTTTCATAATTTTGTTCATTTTGTCTTCTTCACTTTCTTCCTCAACTAGTGTTCCTTCAACCCATTCATCTTGGTTAGCATATTGTTCTATATCAGGAATCTTGTGGTGCATGTAAGGGGATGATTTTTTCTTTATTCTCTTTTCACAGATAAAACCAAATGGATCATAAGGAACCCAACGAAAACTTCTTTGGAACTTGCAATGGTTTTGTAGTATAATTTCTGCTTCTCGCTCAGCATCCCTAGAGTTGCATATGTAGGGACCTAATTGACTTTTAATCTTGAGTTGGGCTTTCTTTTTCACACTACAAAAATGAATCACATCTGAATTATTCATTTGCCTAAAATATTCCAAGGCCAAAAGTCTCATGGGAACATATCTTGGCAACTTGAATGGATGTAATTCACATCCATATATTTTGATGACTGAATGGTTTTGATATAAATACCAATCTCCAACTTTATATGTTCTTGAAAGCTGCAAGGTCTTCTTGATTTCATTACTGAGCCTTGGAGGAGGGATTCCTGTCAACAAGGTAGTTGCAGGATATACAAAGAGATCGATGAACTCAGTATAGGAATATGGAGACTTATAGGAAGAATGAATTATGGGAGACCAAAATATAACTGACCTAGGGTTTCCCTTGGCATCAAGCTTTTTAACAGGGAAAGGGAACTTTTCTGATTGATAAAAGATAATGAGATGATAAATAACTGAGGAATATTTAAAAAATTTCTCATCATCTAGCCTCATGAACTGATCATGGATCTTATTGGCTATGAAGGAGGCAAAGTCATATTTAACTTAAGGAGGTTGCCCAGGAGTAAAAATAGACAGCAAAACCAGGGTTATCTCATCAACATATTCACTGGTATTGAAACCCAAGACAAAAGATATCATATTTAGGATGAGCCTTCCCAACTTAGTGAAATAATAAAAACCATAGGGAGGAGGTCCCTTAGGTTGATGTTCAGGCAACATGAAATTCTGGCAAATGGACTCCAATTTTTCTGAGGTCAATTTATTAGACTTTTCAATCAATTCTTCCATAGACAAAGGAGTTAGCTCTTGATCAGGTTCAAAATGCAGCATTGTATTGATAGCTTGGGGAGTAATGGGGAAAAGAACACTCTGGTCAGGGGACATTACTGCTCTTTGAGTTGGATCATAGTTAGAATGGCAGTAGTGGATAATTTCTTGGAAAATAAGGACTGAGGGGATGAGATATCTCGGGAAATTGGATTCCCACAACCCAATGACATCCAATCCCTTCGAATAATCGTCTCTGCAGCGACAATAGCTTCGAAGGGGGCTTTCATCAAACACTAAGTCTTTAATTTGGAAGTCCTTATCCACTAAGGGCAAATATTCTAATTCTCTATGGGGGGCATTCAATGGGGTTACATTCAGGGCTGCCGGGGCTTCCATTTTGGTTCTTGTGTGTTCAAAATGGAAGTTTCTGGGTTTTCTTCACAAAAATGTCGTAATTTCAGTTTTAATGAGGGAAATTGGCATAGTTGCAGGTTTGGGAAAAAAATTCACAGTTTTACAGCTCAGGGAATGATCCTATCGATAAGATTTAATCACTAATCCAGTGGAAAACAAGGAAAACAGAGTTTCTTTTGAAGTTCGGAGCGCAATAGAATAAATACCTGTTCTTGGAGGCAAACTGGGTTTTAACAGGTATCAGGCGGTGGCAAGAGGATGTTTGAACACTGGTCCGGCGGAATTCTGGAGCGAAATCGGATAGAACAGTAGATTTCAGTGAAAATTTGAATTTTGCAGCGGAAGGCGCAATCGCTTTCAGTAATGAAAATGACGGGAAAAAACACGAAATTTGTTTTATTTACAAGTTAAAAGGGATTTTTATTTTTTCGAGGAAGGACGTCATTTCAGTACGAGCTGACGTGTTCAGGGGTTGGCCGGTAAGTGGTAATCCCCGCACCGCTTATGGACAAGAGTGGTATTAAACGAGTGGGCAACGATTCCATTGGAGCATTGACACTTGGACGGAGGACTAGTTCAATACCACCAAGCCCCCGCGCGTTAATGCTCTGACAAGGGACGGCTGGCGGAATTGATGTGGAGCGTTGATCTTTGGAGGGGGAGATCGGATGGTGGAAGGGACGGGGAGATGGTGGGGGTTTATCGTGCGGGCCCGGCGGGGTTTTAAACACGTTTAACTTTATTAAGTATCCCGGGGGGTGTCTAATAGGCGGAAAAGTTTGGTTATTAACTAATTCTGATAATTAATTAATCCCATGGTATAATGGAAATAGGGGTCGCGGTGGGGTTTCGATTATGGTTGAAACGTCGGGTGGGATGCCAAGTGGATGGGCCATGGTGGCATGGGGGCTTTTCCGAAGTTTTGGTTTTAAAAATAAAACTTCGGGTTTGTTCTTTTTGTGTTAAACATATATATCATATGTTTAAAGCTTTTTTCATATATGTTTTTTTATTATATGATAAATTAACCAATGTAATTAACTTATCATAGGGGCAGGAGTACTATATAATGATATATTTTAACCAAAGGGCGCATATAATGTGGGTTTTTAATGATTAATTGGGAAATAAATACTTTGGTTAAACTTTATAATAAAATGGGTTTTTTGGATATTTATATAAAAGGAGTTATATACTTAGGATAAAGGATTTTCACTAGGGATTTAATAACTAGAGTTAAACATTAATATGACAAAGGGACAAGGAAAATCAAAATACTTTGCACATCTAAGAAAGTGACAATTTCTGAAGTAAATTACAATATATCATCTTCAACACTTAAACTTAGAATAGTAAGTTATTTTGAGGGATTTTTATGGAAGTTTGCATGATTTTCCTAAGCAAAATGGGATTTTACTTAGGAAAAGATTGAAAGTGAATGATAATGGATAACTTCAAGTACTTAGGTCTTTTTTATCATCAGGCCGAGGGTCCGGTCCCTCCAAAAGTCAAGGAAATGCCTTGAGCCCTTTTGATCTCCAAATACCTTAGCACTTTGGGGAAATTAGTAAAAACTTAGGGAAAAGGTGATGTGGGAAGTTAATGATTTTGACTTTGCTTTCTGTGAATTCTTCAGTGCATTTTCTGCTTGAATACTTGTGATGAAGGTAAAAGATTAAACATATTCAGCACCATCATTCATCATATGAAACTTTGCAACACCATCTACCTACCCTATCTACTTGACACTACCATTTCCTTTTCTTTATTAGGGTGCATTTGGACTTGCAAAACCCTTATCAATCTTCTTTTCTTTTACATGACAATTCTATCTAATTCTACCCTTATTACATCCAAGGGCTCAGATTAAACTGTTGAGCACCTTTTATTAACTCTACCTATCTACTTATCTGCCAAGATTAAACTGTTTGGTCAGATACTTATTCTCTATTCTACAACATGAAATTGAAACATGAATGAGTCAAGTTTAAACAGTTTGACTCCTCATAAATTGTGGCAAAAGTTTGACAAGCTGCACACAATTGCTTTATTACAAAAATGAAATAGTAGTGGCACTTGGATTTGCACACTTTCATTGGTCTATTTTTGCTTGGGGTTCATTTCTTTCACTTTTTTGACCATTTTATTCTTTTTACCCTTTGATTTTTCTTTTAGGGTATACCCTCTTTACATTTTTTAAATTATTTGATTTTTTGGTTTTTCAATAATATGGAACACCTTTGCTTAAGAAAAAAGGTTTGAACATATTCCATAGTTCAATGAAGACAATCATGAAAAATGACACCTATTGGTATAGGAGACTAACACTGGCTCCACTTGGGGATGGCTTTTCCTTGTGGAAAGTCAAGAACAGCAGGTCAGATGCCTCAAAATGTCTTCAAACTGAACTATGTAATCTCCTTCTTCTGGTAGCTTTATTGTACATATGATAGTGAAACTTTTGAAGCTTAGGGCCTTCACTTCGGGCTTCAACTTCAAGAAGTCACCATCCAATCAAAACTGCATTAGAAAAGGATATATTATGTACAAGTTAGAAAAATCAAAACATCCTAGTAAATAGGATCAAAATAGTGCTTCAGTATTCGACCATTGGCTGGTCCTTCTTCAGCTTCTAAATTGTCCAAATCCTTCAAAAAGTATGTGTTTTTTCCCTGCAAGGCATGAATGATATAAGGCCCTTTCCACAAGAAATCAAATTTCCCATGTTTCCCTTTTTCTTCTCTTCTAGAATCCCATCTTAGGACTTTGTCTCCTAGTTGAAAATCCTCTGCCTTAGTTCTTCTGTCAAACATTTTCTTCAATTTTTCCTGCAAGACTTGAGATCGTTGATATACTTCTTCTCTGGTTTGCTGCAAGTGGATTGTTTGATTAATTCTTCTCTGAATGTCATTTGGTTCCACTTGAGCTTCCTGAAGTAATTTCATAACAGGAATTCCTAAAGATGATGGGAATCTTGCTTCAAGACCATAAACTAACTCATATGGACTAGTCCCAATTGATTTCTTAGTTGTAAGTCTGTCTGCCCACAATGCATTAGTAAGTTTCTTATGCCAGTTCTTTTTATTTTCTTCCAATAATTTTTTAATGATATTAATAAGGCTTTTATTGGAGGATTCTGCCAGTCCATTACCCTGAGGGTAATAAGTTGTTGAATGGCCTAAAGTAATATGATATTTACTACAGAAACTAATCATTTTCTTTGACTTAAATGCAGCAGCATTATCTGTTATAATCTTTTCTGGACAGCCAAATCTTGAAAGTATATTGGTTTCTAAAAACCCTATAATCACAGAATCATTGGCCTGTCTGCATGGGATAGCTTCAATCCACTTAGTGAAGTAGTCTGTGGTAGTAAGAATCCATCTGTGTTGCCCGGAAGAAGGGGGATGGATTTCTCCAATAAAATCTAATCCCCATTGTTGAAAAGGTCTTTCTGTGGAAATTGGTTTTAATGGCAAAGGTAACAACTTTCTTTTTCCCTCAAAGATTTGACACTTATGACAAGTTGTTACAAATTTCTTAACATCAGAAAATAAGGTTGGCCAGTAAAAACCAGCCCTTAAGATTTTGTCCGCAGTTGATTTCCAGTAGAGATGTCCTCCACAATCCCCTGCATGAAATTCATTAAGAACTTTATCAGTTTCATCTTTTAATAGACAATTCAATAAGATTCCTTCATGATTTTTCCAAAATAGAGTGCCATCTAAAATACAATATTTCAAAGATGTCATTTTCAAAAACCTTCATTTGGTTCTGGACAACCCTGGAGGAGCTTGCAGGTTTAATAAAACATGAATGATATCAGTGTACCATGGAGAATCTAAGAAAGCTTGACTGATCTGTGGAGTCGCCATCTCCTATTCGTCATCCAGTTCATTGATGTCTAAGGCTTGGCAATTAGTTTCAGTCATGAGTTGAGCCAAACCTTGACCTTTTATGAGTTTTGTTGGTTTAATTTCAATATCATATTCTAAAATGGTAGCTATCCACTTACCTCTTTTGCCTTCAATGCCATCTTGAGTCAAAATGTCTTTAACTACAGCATTAGGCACATAAGCTATCACATGAGAATATAATATGTAAACTCTGAAATCTTTAATTGCTTTTACCAATGCAAAAGCCTGTTTCTCCATGATATTGTATTTCAAAGATGCATCTCTAAGTGCTTTACTAAAAAATGCAATTGGTTTTTCACATCCCTGGTCATCTTTTTGTAGTAAAACAACTGCAATTGTATGTTCAGAAGCAAATGAAAAAATAATGAAATCTCTGTCAAATTTGGGACTGGTAAGAACTGGTGTTCTTGTTAAAGCCATTTTGATTTCTTCAAATGATTTCTTGGCTTCTATAGTCCAGTCAATGCTTGAATCTTTCCTCAACATGTTAGTAAGCAATCTAAGTAATTCAGCTAAACTAGAAATGAATCTTCTCAAGAAATTAATTTTTCCTATGAATGCTTGCAACTCTTTTATGTTTCTAGGATGAGGTATCTGCAAAATTGCTTGTATTCTTTCTGGATCAATCCTAATGCCATCTTTAGAAATGATATGACCTAAAAGCTTTCCTTCTTCCAAACCAAACAATGACTTTTTAGGGTTTAAAGAAATCCCATATTTTCTGCATTTTATAAATACTTGCCTTAAATGATCTAAATGTTCTTGATCTGTTTTAGAAAAAACAGTCAAATCATCCAGATAAATAACCATAAAATCATGTATTTCTTTAGCAAAAGAAATGTCCATTGCTCTTTGAAAGGTAGCTCCTGCATTCTTGAGCCCAAATGGCATTTTGACATATTTAAACGTACCCCATGGTGTTGTAAATGCTGTTTTATCTTGATCATCAGGATGAACTAGAATCTGGTTATACCCTGAAAATCCATCCAGTAGAGATATCCGAGAAGATCCTACTACCCTCTGTAGAATATGGTCCATTTTTGGTAAAGGATAGTTATCTTTTAAAGAAACTTTATTCAAATTTCTTAGATCGACACACAGTCTAATTTCCCCTGTCTTCTTCCTTGTTGGTACCAGGTTAGAAACCCATTCTGAGAATCTGATAGGAGCTATAATCCCTGCTTCAAACATTCTTTTAATTTCCTTTTCAATTGAGGGTAATAAAACAGGATTTATTCTTCTAAGCTTTTGTTTGAAAGGTTTCTGATCTGGCTTCAAAGGTATAGTGTGTTGAATTATGGATGTATCATATGCTTTAAGGTCTTCATAACTCCAGGCAAAAACATCCTGGAATTCCTTTAATAGTTCAACATATTTAACCTTTTGATCTTTTGGAAGAGATTTGGACAACTTAACCATTTTGGGATTTTCTGGGGTTCCTAAGTTGCATTCTTCCATATCATCCTTAACAGGTTCCATTTTAGGTCTAAATGGAATATCATTTGAGTCAAAAAGATCTTCCAAAGGAGTTAATCCTTTGGGCAAATGATTATCTTTTAAATTGATTATTTCTGTCTCATCTTCTATGATCTCATCAGATTCCATGTGTTTCAAATTCTGCATGTCTTTTTCTATGAATGTGGTTGGGTGCAGCATATGAATTGAATTTTCTCTTGAAATTTCTATTTTTTGTTCTTTTTCTTGATCAAATTCATCAATAGTTATGTCTTCATCTATATTACAGTTAGAAAACTCATTTTGAAGTGTCAAAAAACTATTGATTTGATTGTTATTAACAAATACTTGCCAATTCAAGAGATTGTCTGGTATGGCAGGCCTATGTCTAATCTCAGCTGAAAACTGATGATTAGGATCAAAAGGTAATTTACATGTACTAGCAAACATTGCGAGACTGTGAGCATGCAAATTTTGTTTCCTGGGAATCTTGGCAAGTTGAGCTTGTAGAAAGGTGTTGAGAATTTCTACAACTGTCTCTCTGTATTGTTTCAATCTTATGTCTTTTGTTGAACATTCTCCTTTAATCTGTTGAATGATTAGTTCAGAATCTCCTATGATTGATACCCTAATAGCTCCTAACTTCTTGACATGTTTAAGCCCTAATAAAAGAGCTTCATACTCTGCCATGTTGTTAGTGCATTTGAAATTCAACCTATAAGCATGACCCTCTGCATAATTGTTCTCAACATTATGTAACCAAATCCTAGCTCTTGCCCCTAATCTATTTACTGAGCCATCAAAATCTAAATGCCATAGAATTTCATGTTCATAATATTCATCAATTGTTTTAAAGTGTTTCTTGACAGGAGCTAGTTGTTTAGTTTCTTCACGTATTTTTTGATCATCTGGTGTTTCTTTGTTTTCAGAGATTTCTTCAATTTTAACAGTGGTTTTGTTTATGATTTCCAATTCTGGAGCTTCTATTTCAGTAGGGAGATCTAACTTAGCATTGTATAAAATAAAAGAATCCATATCAGAATGTACAGAGTAAACAGGGAAGTTTTCAGGCTTCTCATGGCTACTGACTAAGTACTTCATTAAGGTTTCTCTATATAACCTTTTAGGCTGACCAAATACTGAAATAGTTGCATATGACATGTCTAGTTGAATAGACCCTCCAAGTTTAGCACCCCAAGATCTAGACAATAACATTCCACATTTAGGAGGGATATCAGCCACTACTATATCCATCAAAACAGACTTCGCAGGGTATTGTACCAAAGTAACACACAAGTCTTTAATCAAACCTAGACATTTTACCTGACTGGAATCAAAAGAAAACAAATCTTTGTATGGTCTGGTAATGTCTAAATTTAATCTTTCCATCACTGCTTTAGGCATCAAATTGTGAGATGCTCCAGAATCAAGCATTGCATTATGGAGTATCTTTTCATGAACATTCAGGCTTACATAAAATGGAGGAGTTCCTCCACTTTCTGGTTTGCCATTTACCTCGGGGCCAAAAAGAAGTTTGGGTTGATCATCAAGAATATTTACTGAATCATCCAATCCAGTAATGTTAATGTTTAGGGACTTGGTAATTTGACTTCTATAGACATCATGTTTAGCCAATTCTGATAAAGGAACGACTATCTTTAGTTTGCCTATTTCAGCCTCTAGATTGAAAGGTTTTTCTGTTTGAGTTTTGGTATTTTGCACAGTTGGGTTTTCTCTATTTTTTGGGTCTTCAATGTTTTTCTCTTTTTCATGAATGAAATTTTGTTTTGAAGGGGTATCTGAACTAACTTCTACTGTTTCTTCTACATTTCCCACAGGAGGAAAAGTATTAGATTGCTGTTTATTGTTTGTTTGGTTGTCAGAGACATCTTCAATTATTGGATTTGAAGGGTTGGGAGTTATCCTAGACAAAATTTGTACTTGGGGAATGTTTTGTACAGGGGGAATGTTAACTTTACCTTTGACATTTTGTTTTGCATTTTTCTGTTTGCTATTCTCTGGCACATCAATCCGTCTACTTCTCAAATTATACTGTTTATGGACCTCATAAATTGCTGTGTCATAGCCTTCCTTAAAATCAAAAGTCTCACCTGAATGAGTTTGGAATGTTTCAAGGATATGATTCTCTTGATCATCTTGGGATAGGAAGACTTCTGGTTCATTTTTGTCATCAGTTACATTGTTTATTTCTACATCTTCTATAGGTTCTTCAGAAGTTGAACCTTCAACAAAGTTTTCTTGGAAAGGTGGCCTAATATTTTGGTCAGGGACATTCTTTCCAATATTCTGATTCAGATTTCTCCTAAAGTTTGGGTTTCTGGCAACATTCTGATTATCACTAGAAGATTTTCTTTCAATGGTCTCCACTCTGTCTCCAAATCTTTCCATACCTTTAATGATTGCATCCAGCTTCTTTTCAAAAGCTGAAGGTTCTTCATTTATAGGCAGTCTTCTTTCTGCTCTTGCTCTGGCTCGTTTTTCAATCAGATTTGCTTTTACACTTACCACTATGCTCTGCATTTCCTCTAAGGTTTGAGGGGCTCTTTCCCTGAGTGAATAAGCTATGTCGGAGTCAAAACCGTCTGGAAATTTAACCAATACAGAGTCAGGTGGGGGTCTAAGGTTCTGGGGAACAACGTTATATGCTTCATTGAATCTAATGATGTAATCTTGTACTGTTTCGTTAGGTCTTCTTCTTAATTTTTCGAATTCTGACAGGATCTGAAGAGGATCTTTCTTCTTCTCCCATCTATTCAAAAATGCCCTATACAAAGCTGGTAAATCAGCAATACTATTTGGAGCAAGGGCCCTAAACCATGTCCTAACTTCTCCAGTAAGACTCTGAACAAAAATTCTCATTCGGACATCATCAGTGTCAATTTCATAGAACTCAAAGTAATCAGTCATCCTTTTGGTATGTTGTTGAGCTGTATAAGTACCGATCCATCAAAAGGTGTGATCTTACTCTGATAATCCCGAGGCAAGGCAACAGGGTTGTTAGGCAACCTTGAAGGGGCATATCTATTGGCCATTGGAAGATATAGTGGGGTAACAGGAGTTGATGGTCTGGCAGGAGGAGATGGAGGAGTAGAAGGGGTGACAGGTGTTTGAAAAGCTTGAGAAAAAGTAACTAAACTTGGAGAAGCTTCGGTAATTACAGAGATGTTTGTGCTTTCTTCAAAGGTTTGTTCAGATTGAATGGAGTCTTGTAACTGTCTGTCAAGGTGATATGAAACAAATCTAAATTGCAAATCTTCGAAAAAAAATGGATATGGAACTAATCTGGATAATTCAGTTTCAGAAAAATTCACAAATAAGGATGTTTCAAATCGTTCATCAAAAGGAATTTCATCAAAATATATTATCTTGACAGGGCAAGACTGTGATCTAGAAAGAGGTCTGGAACTTCCAGAACTCTCTTGACTTCCTCTTTCAGAACTTTCTTGACTTCCTTGTCTTCTAAGAATCCTAGGAATCAGATTTGGATTTTCAAATATTGGTGGTGGATTAGGGTCAGGGTTTGACCTAGTATGTCGAATCCTTTCTGAAGCCAGTTTTCCTAGACTATGTGTTTTTGGATTTTTGGTTTTAATTGAAAGAATAAATACAACTTCTACAAATTCTTCAAGAAATAATGATGTATGATTAAAATTTTCTCAAAGATCTGTTAAACTAGAGAGTCTGATTAAACATTTTGAAACTAAGGTTCAGTAATAAGCTAAATCAGAGATAGACTGAAGCAACATTTATTTACTTTTGCAATTGCAGAGCAAAAGCAATTTCAAAGGCTACCTGGCTGATCTTCAGACTTTGTCTATAGCTTATAAGTGAACAATATTAACAAATAAAGATGATTCAGGTCCCCAGTATGGTCGCCACTATGTTATCACTTAGGTTTTCCTAGAAGTTGTGTAAGAGGAAAGTATACCCGAGGTAACCACAAACCAACCTTCAGATGCAGAATCTAGCCAATCTGCATCCAGAGAGGGCTCTCTCTTTATGATTTATCTTTGTTCTTAGAAGGTTTTAGGCTAGGTATAGATCCAAGAGTTTGTTTTGAAAAATGGTGGAATTCACAAAATAAGGGCACGGTTGAAAGTTTTCAGTCCATTGGGCTATGGAGTCAAAGGATGGCTTTAATGGATTTCTATTCTACACACAAGATGGCTTTACAGGGCAAGATAGCTAGACAGAGAACAATCCTTAAAATTTAAAGTGGATGGGATGATCTTGAAGAGATGAAAGGCAGCTAAGAATCTTTCACCATGTTCAAAAGAAAGAAATGAGATGACTACAAACAAAGAGCAATGAAGAATTATTTATTATAGTAATCAACAATGTTTAAATTAGCAAAGCAAGAGCATTTAAGAATTCATGCTTATAACCAATTTAGAGGAAAACATTAAGAACAATCACATCCGAAATCAGAGTACAATTAAGTAAATTCTGATTCAATCCTTTATGTAAATTATTCAGAAATGGACATAATGATATTATAAACTGATATAAAACTTAAGACATAGAGTAGAAAGACTTATTGAACTGCAGTCCGACACATGAATCCTGCAAAAAGTCCTGAGCTTCAAATTGTCATCCAGTAAGCCACAAATAAATTTATCCAAAATTCTTTTATTCCAAAAACTTCAATGTCACGGAAAAGTAATAGAATCCACCCTCAATACTCTCTTTGAGGGTTTATTTATACAAAAAATAATTGAAAAAATCTCACACTAACCTAGCCAATAATTGTAGGTGACTAATGATTAAGTTACAATAAAAAGGAGACAAATGGTCTCATAAATAGGACAAAAAAGTAATTGATGGTGTGTTGTTTCCCGCTTTTGAGGACGTGCTGGAGGCAGGTGCTATAATAGGGCTCGATGCTGTCCCTTTGAGTAATTCTTTAGCTTGTTTGACACTCTTTGTTTCTACGGATACTCTTTAACCTGTGTAATTGATGCTCTTTCATCTGTGCTCATTTTTATCCTTTACGTAATAGTAAAAAGATAAAATTCTCATCTTGAAGATAATTTTCATAGAATTTCCAATAAGTCGTTCCACCATTGATCTTCTGCTATTATGGTTCTTTTAAGTTTTCTCAACGTTTCATCAGCCTCTGTGAGTTTGTAAAAAGTGGGTTGATCAGGGAATAAATACTTTATTTCATGTTCAAGATGAAATAAATTCTTCAACCTGTCATAGAGATTTCTCCCTGTTGGCAACGTTGCTTCTGGCAAACTGATAGAACAAGCAGTTGTATTTTGAGCATGGATATCTATTTTCTTAACATAGGTTTCCAGGTCCATTATCTGATCCTCTGAGAGCATAGGACTAGGTAACCCACTGTCCAACAAAACCTGAAATTTTCCTCTGAAAGTATTAATATCAGCCAAAATATCTGAGCACTTCCTTTCCAAATTCTGCATAAAAGTTCTTTTGATGAAAACTCTTTTTATCTCCAAAATAGTGTCGGTCCTGTCCTCAATTCCTAATACTGCAAGTTGTTGCTTAGTCTGGGTGTTCAAAAATTGAATAAGTTGATTGGCCTGCTCAGGTCTGCCTCTTAATTCATCTCTTGTTCTGTTTATTTCTTCCTGAGCTACTTTAATCAAGTCATTTTGTTCAAAAATTGCTTGAACAGAGGGCCAAATACTTTTTATTAACTCAATTATATTTCCCCAAAGAATTTTATTTATTTCCCTCAAAGGCTTTTCTAATGAAAGATCTTTTTCTAAAGCCTTAACTAATCTTTCCAACCTTTTAATTTCCCTGGTATTATCAGCAACTGTTTTCTTAGATGTATCATATTTCTGCTCCAAGTTTTCTAACTACAATTTCGTGGTTTGAAGTTCTGTGACTCTTAGTTTTAACCTTTCCATTTGCTTTGCCAACTCATCAGAACTTAAACCAGAAGTGTTTACCTGCACTGGCTCTGTTTGTTGCTTTGTTGTTGTAGTACCTGTGGTTGTAGTAGCTTCTGTGGTGGATGCCTGCAGGATAACTTCCTTTTCCTGTAAAGCTTGTTCCAATCCTTTCTCTGTTTCACACAGTCGCTCAGTCATCTTTAAGAGCAACTCCATTATCTCTTCTTGTGAATTCCCCTTCAAAACTTCTTGGGTCTGGGGATGCCTTGAGGGTGGCAATTTCAGCTGCTTTCTCAGTGCAGCTATGTCATCATCTTTCTTCTTAATCAATGCCTCAATACTTTTAATATCTTTGCAGTTGTGACCCAAGCTGATGATTATGTCTTCCAGAGACTTTATTCTGTTATCTTTGGCCTGAGAAGAGGCCTTTTCAATTTTCAATTGGGTGCTTGTGTTATTTAAAGAATCTTGCAGCCTTAGGGCTGCCATGGCCTTATCAGTAAGAGTGGAATACACCATTTCCCCAGTTTGTTTATGCAGCTCTATCTGGTCCAAAGGATGAATGTCTTTTGCCAGGACCTCAAAATTTGTTCTAATATAATCAGCTGCTGTCATGGGTTTGGGCACCTTGGATTTGAAATGGCTCATCACCATTTTGCCTTGTTGAATGTCAAATGTTGACATTAACCTTTCCTGATTATGTGGATCCATTTTCAGATATTGATCATATACCTTCATTCTCAATGGATCATTCTTTGCCTTTATATTAATGAAAGTTCTTTTTATATCACCTGTATCTGTTTTTGGTGGCTTAAAAGAAGATACTTCAGTACTCAACTGCTTTTGCAATGCTTTTCCTTTGTGGCCTGGGTTTGTTTCACTAACTGTGCCAGTTAGTTGACTGTCTTCCCTTCCATCATCAAACATTTCATCAATGATTTCCACATCTGGAAGTGGATCTGGTTTCTGTTTTTTGGCTTGATGTATCTCTGAGGACTCTTTGGGAGGAGTAGTATCTGGAACATGCCTTTTCTTGCTCATTTCTACATTGGATGGAGTTTTCAATCCTGAAACTTCAGGATGTTTTACCTGAGTGGGAGAAACTTGTGTTTGATCAGGTGCTCTGGAGGTTTGAGTTTTCTCTGCCATGACTAAAGTTTCAATCACCTGTATTTCAGGTTCCTTTCCTTTGCCTTTTGACTCTGTTGCAACTGATGAACTGCCTTCCTGTAATCTCTGCTGTAAATTTGCTGCTGAAGAAGTGCCAATGTGAGGTACCTGCACTTGACCACAAGATTCTAGGTCATACTTCTTCTCAAGATCTTTCATAATTTTGTTCATTTTGTCTTCTTCACTTTCTTCTTCAACTAGTGTTTCTTCCACCCATTCATCTTGGTTGGCATATTGTTCTATTTCAGGAATCTTGTGGTGTATGTAAGGGGATGATTTATTCTTTATTCTCTTTTCACAGATAAAACCAAATGGATCATAAGGAACCCAACGGAAAGTTCTTTGGAACTTGCAATGGCTTTGTAGTATATTTTCTGCTTCTCGCTCGACCTCCCTAGAGTTGCAGATGAAAGGACCTAATTGACTTTTGATCCTTAGTTGGGCTTTCTTCTTCACACTACAAAAATGAATCACATCTGAATTATTCATTTTCCTGAAATATTCCAAGGCAAAAATTCTCATGGGCACCTATCTTGGCAACTTGAATGGATGTAATTCACATCCATAGATTCTGATGACTGAATGGTTTTGATATAAATACCAATCTCCAACTTTATAAGTCCTTGAAAGTTGCAAGGTCTTCTTGATTTCATTACTGAGTCTTGGAGGAGGGATTCCTGTCAACAAGGTAGTTGCAGGATATACAAAAATATCGATGAACTCAGTATAGGAATATGGAGATTCATAGGAAGAATGAATTATGGGAGACCAAAATATAACTGACCTAGGGTTTCCCTTGGCATCAAGCTTTTTAACAGGGAAAGGGAACTTCTCTGATTGATAAAAGATAATGAGATGATAAATAACTGAGGAATATTTAAAAAATTTCTCATCATCTAGCCTCATGAACTGGTCATGGATCTTATTGGCTATGAAAGAGGAAAAGTCATATTTAATTTCAGGAGGTTGCCCAGGAGTAAAAATAGACAGCAAAACCAAGGTTATTTCATCAACATATTCACTTGTATTGAAACCTAAGGCAAAAGATATCATATTTAGGATGAGCCTTCCCAACTTAGTGAAATAATAAAAACCATAGGGAGGAGGTCCCTTAGGTTGATGTTCAGGCAACATAAAATTCTGGCAAATGGACTCCAATTTTTATGGGGTCAATTGATTAGACTTTTCAATCAGTTCTTCCATAGACAAAGGTGCTAATTCTTGATCTGGTTCAAAATGTAGCATTGCATTGATAGCCTGGGGAGTAATGGGGAAAAGAACACTCTGGTCAGGGGATATTACAGCTCTTTGAGTGGGATCATAGTTAGAATGGCAATAGTGGATAATTTATGGGAAAAAAATGACTGAAGGGATGAGATATCTCGGGAGATTGGATTCCCACAACCCAATGACATCTTGCCCCTTCGAATAATCGTCTCTGCAGCGACAATAACTCAGAAGGGGGCTTTCATCAAAATGCAAGTCTTTAATCTGAAAATCTTTATCCACTAAGGGAAAATCTTCTAACTCTCTGTGGGGGGCATTCAATGGAGTTACATTCAAGGCTGTCGGGGCTTCCATTTTGGTTCTTGTGGGTTCAAAATGGAAGTTTCTGGGTTTTCTTCACAGGTTGGGCATGATTTCAGTTTTAATGAGGGAAATTGGCACAATTGCAAGTTCGGGGGAACAATTCACAGTTTTAAACCTCAGGGAATGATCTTAGCGATAAGATTTAATCACTAATCCAGTGGAAAACAAGGAAAACGGAGTTTCTTTTGAAGTTCGGAGCGCAATAGAATAAATACCTGTTTTTTGGAGGAAAACTGGGTTTTAACAGGTATCAGGAAGTGGCAAGAAGATGCTCCAACACTGGTCCGGTAGAATTCTGGAGCGAAATCGGATAGAACAAGGGATTTCAATGAAAATTTGAATTTCGTAGCGGAAGGCGCAGTCGCTTTCGAATAACGAAAATGACATAAAAAACACGAAAATTTGTTTTATTTCCAAGTTAAAAGGGATTTTTTATTTTTTCGAGGACTGACGTCATCGATGTACGGGCTGACGTGTGGCAGGGGTCAGGCGGTAAGCGGTAATCCCGCACCGCTTATGGACAAGAGTGGTATTAAATGAGTGGGCAACGATTCCATTGGAGCATTGACACGTGGACGGAGAACTAGTCCAATACCACCAAGCCCCCGCGCGTTAATGCTCTGACAAGGGACGGCTGGCGGAATTGATGTGGAGCGTTGATCTTTGCAGGGGGAGATCGAATGGTGTAAGGGACGGGGAGATGGTGGGGGTTTATCGTGCGGGCCCGGCGGGGTTTTAAACACATTTAACTTTATTAAGTATCCCGGGGGGCGTCTAATAGGCAAAAAAGTTTGGTTATTAACTAATTCTAATAATTAATTAATCCCATGGTATAATGGAAATAGGGGTCGCGGTGGGGTTTCGATTGTGTTTGAAACATCGGGTGGGATGCCAAGTGGATGGGCCACAGTGGCATGGGGGCTTTTCCGAAGTTTTGGCTTTAAAAATAAAACTTCGGGTTTGTTCTTTTTGTGTTAAACATATATATCATATGTTTAAAGCTTTTTTTCATATATGTTTTTTATTATATGATAAATTAACCAATGTAATTAACTTATCATAGGGGCGGGAGTACTATATAATGATATATTTTAATCAAAGGGCGCATATAATGTGGGTTTTTAATGATTAATTGGGAAATAAATACTTTGGCTAAACTTTATAATAAAATGGGTTTTTTGGATATTTATATAAAACGAGTTATATACTTAGGATAAAGGATTTTCACTAGAGATTTAATAACTAGAGTTAACCATTAATATGATAAAGGGAAAAGGGAACTCAAAATACTTTGCACATCTAAGAAAGTGACAATTTTTGAAGTAAATTACAATATATCATCTTCAACACTTAAACTTAGAATAGTAAGTTATTTTGAGGGATTTTTATGGAAGTTTGCATGATTTTCCTAAGTAAAATGGGATTTTACTTAGGAAAATATTGAAAGTGAATGATAATGGATAACTTCAAGTACTTAGGTCTTTTTGATCATCAGGCTGAGGGTCCGGTCCCTCCAAAAGTCAAGGAAATGCCTTGAGCCCTTTTGATCTCCAAATACCTTAGCACTTTGGGGAAATTAGTAAAAACTTAGGGAAAAAGTGATGTGGGAAGTTAATGATTTTGAATTTGCTTTCTGTGAATTATTCAGTGCATTTTCTACTTGAATACTTGTGATGAAGGTAAAATATTAAACATATTCAGCACCATCATTCATCATATGAAACTTTGCAACACCATCTACCTACCCTATCTACTTGACACTACCATTTCCTTTTCTTTATTAGGGTGCATTTGGACTTGCAAAACCCTTATCAATCTTCTTTTCTTTTACATGAATAATCTATCTAATTCTACCCTTATTACATCCAAGGGCTCAGATTAAACTGTTGAGCACCTTTTATTAACTCTACCTATCTACTTATCTGCCAAGATTAAACTGTTTGGTCAGATATTTATTCTCTATTCAACAACATGAAATTGAAAAATGAACTAGCCAAGCTTAAACAGTTTGACTATTCATGAATTGTGGCATAAAATACAAGTTGCACACAATTTGTTTATTACATCAGAGTAAAAGGTAGTGGCATTTAGACTTGCACACTTTCCTTGGCCTTTCTTTTTGATGGGGTTCATTTCTTTTACTTTTTGGCCATTTTTATTCTTTTTACCCTTTGATTTTTCTTTTAGGGTATACCCTCTTTACATTTTTTAAATTATTTGATTTTTGGTTTTTCAAGAATATGGAACACCTTTGCTCAAGAAAAAGGTTTGAACATATTCCATAGTTCAATCAAGACAATCATGAAAAATGACACCTATTGGTATAGGAGACTAACACTTGCTCCACTTGGGGATGGCTTTTCCTTGTGGAAAGTCAAGAACAGCAGGTCAGATGCCTCAACATGTCTTCAAACTGAACTATGTAAACTCCTTCTTCTGGTAGTTTTATTGTACATATGATAGTGAAACTTTTGAAGCTTAGGGCCTTCACTTCGGGCTTCAACTCCAAGAAGTCACCATCCAATCAAAACTGCATTAGAAAAGGATATATTATGTACAAGTTAGAAAAATCAAAACATCCTAGTAAATAGGATCAAAATAATGCTTCAGCATTCGACCATTGACTGGTCCTTCCTCAGCTTCTGAATTGTCCAAATTATTCAAAAAGTATGTGTTGTTTCCCTACAAGGCATGAATGATATAAGGCCCTTTCCAGAAGAAATCAAATTTCCCATGTTTCCCTTTTTCTTCTCTTCTAGAATCCCATCTTAGGACTTTGTCTCCTAGTTGAAAATCCTCTGCCTTAGTTCTTCTGTCAAACATTTTCTTCAATTTTTCCTACAAGACTTGAGATCGTTGGTATACTTCTTCTCTGGTTTGCTGCAAGTGGATTGTTTGATTAATTCTTCTCTGAATGTCATTTGGTTCCACTTGAGCCTCCTGAAGTAATTTCATAACAGGAATTCCTAAAGAGGATGGGAATCTTGCTTCAAGACCATAAACTAACTCATATGGACTAGTCCCAATTGATTTCTTAGTTGTAAGTCTGTCTGCCCACAATGCATTAGTAAGTTTCTTATGCCAGTTCTTTTTATTTTCTTCCAATAATTTTTTAATGATATTAATAAGGCTTTTATTAAGGGATTCTGCCAATCCATTAACATGAGGGTAATAAGCTGTTGAATGGCCTAAAGTAATATGATATTTACTACAGAAACTAATCATTTTCTTTGACTTAAATGCAGCAGCATTATCTGTTATAATCTTTTCTAGACAGCCAAATCTTGAAAGTATATTGGTTTCTAAAAACCCTATAATCACAGAATCATTGGCCTGCCTGCATGGGATAGCTTCAATCCACTTAGTGAAGTAGTCTGTAGCAATAAGAATCCATCTGTGTTGCTCGGAAGAAGGGGGATGGATTTCTCCAATAAATTCTAATCCCCATTGTTGAAAAGGTCTTTCTGTGGAAATTGGTTTTAATGGCAAAGGTAACAACTTTCTTTTACCCTCAAAGATCTGACACTTATGACAAGTTGTTACAAATTTCTTAACATCAGAAAATAAGGTTGGCCAGTAAAAAACAGCCCTTAAGATTTTGTCCGCAGTTAATTTCCAGTAGAGATGTCCTCCACAATCCCCTGCATGAAATTCATTAAGAACTTTATCAATTTCATCTTTTAATAGACAATTCAATAAGTTTCCTTCATGATTTTTCCAAAATAGAGTGCCATCTAAAATACAATATTTTAAAGATGTCATTTTCAAAAATCTTCGTTTGGTTCTGGACAACCCTGGAGGAGCTTGCAGGTTTAATAAAACATGAATGATATCAGTGTACCAGGGTGAATCTAAGAAAGCTTGACTGATCTGTGGAGTCGCCATCTCCTGTTCGCCATCCAGTTCGTTGATGTCTAAGGCTTGGCAATTAGTTTCATTCATAAGTTGAGCTAAACCTTGACCCTTTATGAGTTTTGTTGGTTTAATTTCAATATCATATTCTAAAATGGTAGCTATCCACTTACCTCTTTTGCCTTCAATGCCATCTTGAGTCAATATGTCTTTAACTACAGCATTAGGCACATAAGCTATCACATGAGAATATAATATGTAAACTCTGAAATCTTTAATTGCTTTTACCAATGCAAAAGCCTGTTTCTCCATGATATTGTATTTCAAAGATGCATCCCTA
This sequence comes from Pinus albicaulis, assembly GCA_034641835.2. NCBI lineage: Eukaryota > Viridiplantae > Streptophyta > Pinopsida > Pinales > Pinaceae > Pinus > Pinus albicaulis. Next base: position 439,086,586 of record CM076579.1, read on the forward strand.
AGTGCTTTACTAAAAAATGCAATTGGTTTTTCACATCCCTGGTCATCTTTTTGTAGTAAAACAACTGCAATTGTATGTTCAGAAGCAAATGAAAAAATAATGAAATCTCTGTCAAATTTGGGACTGGTAAGAACTGGTGTTCTTGTTAAAGCCATTTTAATTTCCTCAAATGATTGCTTGGCTTCTATAGTCCAGTCAATGCTTGAATATTTCCTCAACATGTTAGTAAGCAATCTAAGTAATTCAGCTAAACTAGAAATAAATCTTCTCAAGAAATTAATTTTTCCTATGAATGCTTGCAACTCTTTTATGTTTCTGGGGTGGGGTATTTGCAAAATTGCTTGAATTCTTTCTGGATCAATCCTAATGCCATATTTAGAAATAATGTGTCCTAAGAGCTTCCCTTCTTCCAAACCAAACAATGATTTTTTAGGGTTTAAAGAAATCCCATATTTTCTGCATTTTATAAATACTTGCCTCAAATGATCTAAATGATCTAGATCTGTTTTAGAAAAAACAGTTAAATCATCTAAATAAATAACCAGAAAATCATGTATCTCTTTAGCAAAAGCAATATCCATTGCTCTTTGAAATGTAGCTCCTGCATTCTTGAGCCCAAATGGCATTTTGACATATTTAAACGTACCCCATGGTGTTGTAAATGTTGTTTTGTCCTGATCATCAGGATGAACCAGAATCTGGTTATACCCTGAAAATCCATCCAGTAGAGATATCCTAGAAGATCCTACTACCCTCCGTGATCCTACTACCCTTTGTAGAATATGATCCATTTTAGGTAAAGGATAGTTATCTTTTAAAGAAACTTTATTCAAATTTCTTAGATCGACACACAGTCTAATTTCTCCAGTTTTCTTTCTTGTTGGTACTAAATTGGAAACCCATTCTGAGAACCTAGTAGGAGCTATAATCCCTGCTTCAAACATTCTTTTAATTTCCTTTTCAATTGAGGGTAATAAAACAGGATTTATTCTTCTAAGCTTTTGTTTGAAAGGTTTCTGATCTGGTTTCAAAGGTATAGTGTGTTGAATGATGGATGTATCATATGATTTAAGGTCTTCATAACTCCAGGCAAAAACATCCTGGAATTCTTTTAATAGTTCAACATATTTAACCTTTTGATCTTTTGGAAGAGATTTGGACAACTTAACTATTTTGGGATGTTCTGGGGTTCCTAAGTTGCATTCTTCCATATCAGCCTTAACAGGTTCCATTTTAGGTCTGAATGGAATATCATTTGAGTCAAACAGATCTTCCAAAGGTGTTAATCCTTTGGGTAATTGATTATCTTTTAAATTAATGATTTCTGTGTCATCATCTATGATCTCATCAGATTCCATGTGTTTCAAATTTTGCATGTCTTTTTCAGTGAATGTGGTTGGATGCAGCATATGAATTGCATTTTCTCTTGAAATTTCCATTTTTTGTTCTTTTTCTTGATCAAATTTATCAGCAGTCATGTCTTCATCTATATTACAGTTAGAAAACTCATTCTGAAGTGTCAAAAAACTATTGATTTGATTGTTATTCACAAATACTTGCCAATTCAAAAGATTGTCTGGTATAGCAGGCCTATGTCTAATCTCAGCTGAAAACTGATGATTAGGGTCAAAAGGTAACTTGCATGTACTAGCAAACATTGCTAAACTGTGAGCATGCAAATTTTGTTTCCTGGGAATCTTCGCAAGTTGAGCTTGTAAAAATGTGTTGAGAATCTCTACAACTGTCTCTCTGTATTGTTTCAATCTCATGTCTTTTGTTGAACATTCTCCTTTAATCTGTTGAATGATTAGTTCGGAGTCTCCTATGATTGATACCCTAATAGCTCCTAACTTCTTGACATGTTTAAGCCCTAACAAGAGAGCTTCATACTCTGCCATGTTATTAGTGCATTTGAAATTCAACCTATAAGCATGACCCTCAGCATGATTATTTTCAACATTATGTAACCAAATCCCAGCTCCTGCTCCTAATTTGTTTACCGAGCCATCAAATTCCAAATGCCACAAAATTTCATGTTCATAATCCTCATCAATCTTTTTAAAATGTTTCTTGACAGGAGCTAATTGTTTAGTTTCTTCTGGTATTTCTTGATCATCTGGTGTTTCTTTGTTTTCAGAGATTTCTTCAATTTTAACAGTAGTTTTGTTTGTGGTTTCTAATTCCGGAGCTTCTATTTCAGTAGGGAGATCTAACTCAGCATTGTATAAAATAAAAGAGTCCATATCAGAATGTATAGAGTAAACAGGGAAGTTTTCAGGCTTCTCATGGCTACTGACTAAATATTTCATCAATGTCTCTCTGTAAAGTCTTTTAGGTTGACCAAATACTGAAATAGTTGCATATGACATGTCTAGTTGGATAGACCCTCCAAGTTTAGCACCCCAAGATCTAGACAATAACATTCCATATTTAGGAGGGATATCAGCCACTACTATATCCATCAAAACAGACTTCGCAGGGTATTGTAGCAAAGTAACACACAAGTCTTTAATCAAACCTAGACATTTTACCTGACTGGAATCAAAAGAAAACAAATCTTTGTATGGTCTGGTAATGTCTAAATTTAATCTTTCCATCACTGCTTTTGGCATCAAATTGTGAGATGCTCCAGAATCAAGCATTGCATTATCGAGTATCTTGTCATGAACATTCAGGCTTACATAAAATGGAGGAGTTCCTCCACTTTCTGGTTTGCCATTTACCTCAGGGCCAAAAAGAAGTTTGGGTTGATCATCAAGAATATTTACTGAATCATCCAATCCAGTAATGTTAATGTTTAGGGACTTGGTAATTTGACTTCTATAGACATCATGTTTAGCCAATTCTGATAAAGGAACGACTATCTTTAGTTTGCCTATTTCAGCCTCTAGATTGAAAGGTTTTTCTGTTTGAGTTTTGGTATTTTGCACAGTTGGGTTTTCTTTATTTTTTGGGTCTTCAACGTTTTTCTCTTTTTCATGAGTGAAATTTTGATTTGAAGGTGTTTTTGAGTTAACTTCTACTGTTTCTTCTACATTTCCCGCAGGAGGAAAAGTATTAGATTGTTGTTTATTGTTTGGTTGGTTGTCAGAGACATCTTCAATTAATGGATTTGAAGGGTTGGGAGTTATCCTAGACAGAATTTGTACTTTGGGAATGTTTTGTACAGGGGGAATGTTAACTTTACCTTTGACATTTTGTTTTGCATTTTTCTGTTTGCTATTCTCTGGCACATCAATCCGTCTGCTTCTCAAATTGTACTCTTTATGAACCTCATAAATTGCTGTGTCATAGCCTTCCTTAAAATCAAAAGTCTCACCTGAATGAGTTTGGAATGTTTCAAGGATGTGATTCTCTTGATCATCCTGGGATAGGAAAACTTCTGGTTCATTTTTGTCATCAGTTACATTGTTTATTTCTACATCTTCTATAGGTTCTTCAGAAGTTGAACCTTCAACAAAGTTTTCTTGAAAAGGTGGCCTAATATTTTGGTCAAGGACATTCTTCCCAATGTTTTGGTTCTGATTTCTCCTAAAGTTTGGGTTTCTCACAACATTTTGATTATCACTAGTAGACTTTCTTTCAATTGTCTCCACTCTGTCTCCTAATCTTTCCATACCTTTAATGATTGCATCCAGCTTCTTTTCAAAAGCTGAAGGTTCTTCATTCAAAGGCATTCTTCTTTCTGCCCTAGCTCTGGCTCGTTTTTTTATCATATTTGCTTCTACACTCACCACTATGCTTTGCATTTCCTCTAGTGTCTGGGGAGCTCTTTCCCTGAGTGAATAAGCTATATCAGAGTCAAAACCATCTGGAAATTTAACCAATACAGAGTCAGGTGGGGGTCTGAGGTTCTGGGGAACAGCGTTATATGCTTCATTGAATCTAATGATGTAATCTTGTACTGTTTCATTAGGTCTTCTTCTTAATTTTTCGAATTCTGACAGGATTTGAAGAGGATCTTTCTTCTTCTCCCATCTGTTTAGAAATGCCCTATATAAAGCTGATAAATCAGCAATACTGTTTGGAGTAAGAGCTCTAAACCATGTCCTAACTTCTCCAGTAAGACTCTGAACAAAAATTCTCATTCGAACATCATCAATGTCAATTTCATAGAACTCAAAGTAATCGGTCATCCTTTTGGTATGTTGGTGAGCTGTATAAGTACCTGATCCATCAAAAGGTGTGATTTTACTCTAATAATCTTGAGGCAAGGCAACAGTGTTGTTAGTCAACCTTAAAGGGGCATATCTATTGGCCATTGGAAGATATAGTGGGGTAACCGGAGTGGATGGTCTGGCAGGAGGAGATGGAGGAGTAGAAGGGGTGACAGGTGTTTGAAAACCTTGAGAAAAAGTAACTGAACTTGGAGAGGCTTCGGTAATTACAGAGATGTTTGAACTTTCTTCAAAGGTTTGTTCAGATTGAATGGAGTCTTGTAACTGTCTGTCAAGGTGATATGAAACAAATCTGAATTGCAAATATTTGAAAAACAATGGATCTGGAACTAATCTGGATAATTCAGTTTCAGAAAAATTCACAAATAAGGATGTTTCAAATCGTTCATCAAAAGGAATTTCGTCAAAATATATTATCTTGACAGGGCAAGACTGTGATCTAGAAAGAGGTCTGGAACTTCCAGAACTCTCTTGACTTCCTCTTTCAGAACTTTCTTGACTTCCTTGTCTTCTAAGAATCCTAGGAATCAGATTTGGATTTTCAAATATTGGTGGTGGATTAGGGTCAGGATTTGACCTAGTATGACGAATCCTTTCTGAAGCCAGTTTTCTTAGACTATGTGTTTTTGGATTTTTGGTTTTAATTGAAAAATAAATACAACTTCTATAAATACTTCAAGAAATAATGATTTGTGATTAAAGCTTTCTCAAAGATTTATTAAACTAGAGAGTCTGATTAAACATTTTGAAACTAAGTTTCAGAATATAAGCTAAATCAGAGATAGACTGAAGCAACATTTATTTACTTTTGAAATTGCAGAGCAAAAGCAATTTCAAAGGCTACCTGGCTGATCTTCAGACTCTGTCTATAGCTTATAAGTGAACAATATTAACAAATAAAATGATTCAGATCCCCAGTATGGTCGCCACTATGTTATCACTCAGGTTTTCCTTGAAGTTGTGGAAAAGGAAAGTATACCCGAGGTAACCACAAACCAACCTTCAGATGCAGAATCTAGCCAATATGCATCCAGAGAGGGCTCTCTCTTTATGATTTATCTTTGTTCTTAGAAGGTTTTAGGCTAGTTATAGATCCAAGAGTTTGTTTGAAAATGGTGGAATCCACAAACTAAGGGCAAGGTTGGAATTTTTCAGTCCATTGGGCTATGGAGTCAAAGGATGGCTTTACTGGATTTCTATTCTACACACAAGATGGCTTTACAGGGCAAGATAGCTAGACAGAGAACAATCCTTAAAATTTAAAGTGGATGGGATGATTTTGAAGGGATGAAAGGCAGCTAAGAATCTTTCACCATGTTCAAAAAGAAAGAAATGAAATGATTACAAACAAAGAGCAGTGAAGAATTCTTTATTATAGTAATCAAGAATGTTTTAAATTAGCAAAGCAAGAGCATTTAAGAATTCGTGCTTATAACCAATTTAGAGGAAAACATTAAGAATAATCACATCTGAAATCAGAGTACAATTAAGTAAATTCTGATTCAATCCTTTATGTTAACTATTCAGAAATGGACACAATGATATTATAAATGGATATAAAACTTAAGACATAGGGTAGAAAGACTTATTGAACTGCAGTCCGACACATGAATCCTGCAAAAAGTCCTGAGCTTCAAATTGTCATCCAGTAAGCCACAAATAAATTTCTCCAAAACACTTTTTATTCCAAAAACTTCAATGTCACAGCAAAGTAATATAATCCACCCTCAATACTCTTTTCGAGGGTTTATTTATACAAAAAATAATTGAAAAAAACTCACACTAACCTAGCCAATAATTGTGGGTGACTAACGAGTAAGTTACAATAAAAGGAGACAAATGGTCTCATAAATAGGACAACAAGTAATTACTGGTGTGCTATTTCCTGCTTTTGAGGACGTGCTGGAGGCAGGTGCTATAATAGGGCTCGATGCTGTGCCTTTGAGTAATTCTTTAGCTTGTTTGACACTCTTTGTTTCTACGGATACTCTTTAACCTGTGTAACTGATACTCTTTCATCCGTGCTCATTTTTATCCTTTACATAATAGTAAAAAGGTAAAATTCTCATCCTGAAGATAATTTTCATAGAATTTCCAATAAGTCGTTCCACCATTGATATTCTGGTATTATGGTTCTTTTAAGTTTTCTCAACGTTTCATCAGCCTCTGTGAGTTTGTAAAAATTGGGCTGATCGGGGAACAAATACTTTATTTCATGTTCAAGATGAAATAAATTCTTCAACCTATCATAGAGATTTCTCCCTGTTGGCAACGTTGCTTCTGGCAAACTGATAGAACAAGCAGTTGTATTTTGAGCATGGATATCTATTTTCTTAACATAGGTTTCCAGGTCCATTATCTGGTCCTCTGAGAGCATAGGACTGGGTAACCCACTGTCCAACAAAACCTGAAATTTTCCTATGAAAGTATTAATATCAGCCAAAATATCTGAGCACTTCCTTTCTAAATTCTGCATAAAAGTTCCTTTGATGAAAACTCTTTTTATCTCCAAAATGGTGCCGGTCCTGTCCTCAATTCCTAATACTGCAAGCTGTTGCTTAGTTCGGGTGTTCAAAAATTGAATAAGTTGATTGGCCTGCTCAGGTCTACCTCTTAATTCATCTCTTGTTCTGTTTATTTCTTCCTGAGCTACTTTAATCAAGTCATTTTGTTCAAAAATTTCTTGAACAGAGGGCCAAATACTTTTTATTAACTCAATTATATTACCCCAAAGAATTTCATTTATTTCCTTCAAAGGCTTTTCTAATGAAAGATATTTTTCTAAAGCCTTAAATAATCTTTCCAACCTTTTAATTTCCCTGGTATTATCAGCAACTGTCTTCTTAGATGTATCATATTTCTGCTCCAAATTTTCTAACTGCAATTTCGTGGTTTGAAGTTCTGTGACTCTTAGTTTTAAACTTTCCATTTGCTTTGTCAACTCATCAGAACTTAAACCAGAAGTGTTTACCTGCGCTGGCTCTGTTTGTTGCTTTGCTGTTGTAGTACCTGTGGTTGTAGTAGCTTCTGTGGTGGATGCCTGCATGATAGCTTCCTTTTCCTGTAAATCTTGTTCCAATTCCTTCTCCGTTTCACTTAGTTGCTCAGTCACCTTTAAGAGCAACTCCATTATCTCTTCCTGTGAATTTCCCTTTAAAACTTCTTGGGTCTGGGGATGTCTTGAGGCTGGCAATTTCAGCTGCTTTCTCAGTGCAGCTATGTCATCATCTTTCTTCTTAATTAGTGCCTCAATACTTTTAATATCTTTGGGGTTGTGACCCAAGCTGATGATTATGTCTTCCAGAGACTTTATTCTGTTATCTTTGGCCTGAGAAGAGGCCTTTTCAATTTGCAATTGGGTGCTTGTGTTATTTAAAGAATCTTGCAGCCTTAGGGCTGCCATGGCCTTATCAGTAAGAGTGGAATAGACCATTTCCCCAGTTTTTTTATGTAGCTCTATCTGGTCCAAAGGATGAATGTCCTTTGCCAGGACCTCAAAATTTGTTCTAATATAATCAGCTGCTGTCATGGGTTTTGACACCTTGGACTTGAAGTGACTCATCATCATTTTGCCTTGTGAAATGTCAAATGCTGACATTAACCTTTCCTGATTATGTGGAGCCATTTTTAAATATTGATCATATACTTTCATTCTCAATGGATCATTCTTTGCCTTTATATTAATGAAGGTTCTTTTTATATCCCCTGTATCTGTTTTTGGTGGTCTAAGAGAAGATACTTCAGTACTCAATTGCTTTTGCAAAGCTTTTCCTTTCTGATCTGTGTGTGTCATACTAACAGAGCCAGTTAGTTGACTATCTTCTCTTCCATCATCAAACATCTCATCTATGATTTCCACATCTGGAAGTGGATCTAGTTTCTGTTTTTTGGCTTGATGTATCTTTGAGGACTCTTTGGGAGGAGTAGTATCTGGAACCTGCCTTTTCTTTCCTATTTCTATGTTGGATGGAGTTTGTAATTCTGAAACTTCAGGATGTTTTACCTGAGTGGGAGAAACTTGTGTTTGATCAGGTGCTCTGGAGGTTTGAGGTTTCTCTGCCATGATTAAAGTTTCAATGACCTGTATTTCAGGTTCCTTTCCTTTACCTTTTGACTCTACTGCAATTGATGAACTGCCTTCCTGTAATCTCTGCTGTAGATTTGCTGCTGAAGAAGTGCCAATGTGAGGTACCTGCACTTGACCACAAGATTCTAGGTCATACTTCTTCTCAAGATCTTTCATAATTTTATTCATTTTGTCTTCTTCACTTTCTTCCTCAACTAGTGTTCCTTCAACCCATTCATCTTGGTTAGCATATTGTTCTATATCAGGAATCTTGTGGTGCATGTAAGGGGATGATTTGTTCTTTATTCTCTTTTCACAGATAAAACCAAATGGATCATAAGGAACCCAACGAAAACTTCTTTGGAACTTGCAATGGCTTTGTAGTATATTTTCTGCTTCTCACTCAGCCTCCCTAGAGTTGCAGATGAAAGGACCTAATTGAATTTTAATCCTGAGTTGGGCTTTCTTTTTCACGCTACAAAAATGAATCACATCTGAATTATTCATTTGCCTGAAATATTCCAAGGCAAAAAGTATCATGGGCACATATCTTGGAAACTTGAATGGATGCAATTCACATCCATAGATTCTGATGACTGAATGGTTTTGATATAAATACCAATCTCCAACTTTATATGTTCTTGAAAGCTGCAAGGTCTTCTTGATTTCATTACTGAGCCTTGGAGGAGGGATTCCTATCAACAAGGTAGTTGCAGGATATACAAAAAGATCGATGAACTCAGTATAGGAATAGGGAGAATCATAGGAAGAATGAATTATGGGATACCAAAATATAACTGACCTAGGGTTTCCTTTGGCATCAAGCTTTTTAACAGGGAAATGGAACTTCTCTGATTGATAAAAGATAATGAGATGATAAATAATTGAGGAATATTTAAAAACTTTCTCATCATCTAGCCTCATGAACTGGTCATGGATCTTATTGGCTATGAAAGAGGCAAAGTCATATTTAATTTCAGGAGGTTTCCCAGGAGTAAAAATAGACAGCAAAACCAAGGTTATTTCATCAACATATTCACTTGTATTGAAACCCAAGACAAAAGATATCATATTTAGGATGAGCCTTCCCAACTTAGTGAAATAATAAAAACCATAGGGAGGAGGTCCCTTAGGTTGATGTTCAGGTAACATGAAATTTTGGCAAATGGACTTCAATTTTTCTGGGGTCAATTGATTAGACTTTTCAATCAGTTCTTCCATAGACAAAGGTGCTAGTTCTTGATCTGGTTCAAAATGTAGCATTGCATTGATAGCTTGGGGAGTAATGGGGAAAAGAACACTCTGGTCAGGGGATATTACAGCTCTTTGAGTGGGATCATAGTTAGAATGGCAATAGTGGATAATTTCTGGGAAAGTAATGACTGAGGGGATGAGATATCTCGGGAGATTGGATTCCTACAATCCAATGACATCTTGCCCCTTCGAATACTCGTCTCTGCAATGAGAATAACTCAGAAGGGGGCTTTCATCAAAATGCAAATCTTTAATCTGAAAATCTTTATCCACTAAGGGCAAATATTCTAACTCTCTGTGGGGGGCATTCAATGGAGTTACATTCAAGGCTGCCGCGGCTTCCATTTTGGTTCTTGTGGGTTCAAAATGGAAGTTTCTGGGTTTTCTTCACAGGCCGGGCGTGATTTCAGTTTTAATGAGGGAAATTGGCACAATTGAAGGTTCGGGGGAACAATTCACAGTTTTAAACCTCAGGGAATGATATTAGCGATAAGATTTAATCACTAATCTAGTGGAAAACAAGGAAAACAAAGTTTCTTTTGAAGTTCGGAGCGCAATAGAATAAATGCCTGTTTTTTGGAGGCAAACTGGGTTTTAACAGGTATCAGGCAGTGGCAAGAAGACGCTCCAACACTGGTTCGGTAGAATTCTGGAGCGAAATCGGATAGAACAGTGGATTTCAATTAAAATTTGAATTTCATAGCGGAAGACGCAGTCGCTTTCGAATAACGAAAATGACATAAAAAACACGAAAATTTGTTTTATTTCCAAGTTAAAAGGGATTTTTTATTTTTTCGAGCACTAACGTCATCGATGTACGGGCTGACGTGTGGCAGGGGTCAGGCGGTAAGCGGTAATCCCGCACCGCTTATGGACAAGAGTGGTATTAAACGAGTGGGCAGCGATTCCATTGGAGCATTGCCACGTGGACGGAGGACTAGTCCAATACCACCAAGCCCCCGCGCGTTAATGCTCTGACAAGGGACGGCTGGCAGAATTGATGTGGAGCGTTGATCTTTGGAGGGGGAGATCGAATGGTGGAAGGGACGGGGAGATGGTGGGGGTTTATCGTGCGGGCCCGGTGGGGTTTTAAATGCGTTTAACTTTATTAAGTATCCAGGGGGCGTCTAATAGGCAGAAAAATTTGGTTATTAACTAAGTCTGATAATTAATTAATCCCATGGTATAATGAAAATAGGGGTCGCGGTGGGGTTTCGATTGTGTTTGAAATGTCGGGTGGGATGCCAAGTGGATGGGCCACAGTGGCATGGGGGCTTTTCCGAAGTTTTGGTTTTAAAAATAAAACTTCGGGTTTGTTCTTTTTGTGTTAAACATATATATCATATGTTTAAAGATTTTTTTCATATCTGTTTTTTATTATATGATAAATTAACCAATGTCATTAACTTATTATAGGGGCGGGAGTACTATATAATGATATATTTTAATCAAAGGGCGCATATAATGTGGGTTTTTAATGATTAATTGGGAAATAAATACTTTGGCTAAACTTTATAATAAAATGGGTTTTTTGGATATTTATATAAAAGGAGTTATATACTTAGGATAAAGGATTTTCACTAGGGATTTAATAACTAGAGTTAAACATTAATATGACAAAGGAACAAGGGAACTCAAAATACTTTGCACATCTAAGAAAGTGACAATTTCTGAAGTAAATTACAATATATCATCTTCAACACTTAAACTTAGAATAGTAAGTTATTTTGAGGGATTTTTATGGAATTTTGTATGATTTTCCTAAGCAAAATGGGATTTTACTTAGGAAAAGATTGAAAGTGAATGATAATGGATGATTTCAAGTACTTAGGTCTTTTTGATCATCAGGCTGAGGGTTCGGTCCCTCCAAAAGTCAAGGAAATGCCTTGAGCCCCTTTGATCTCCAAATACCTTAGCACTTTGGGGAAATTAGTAAAAACTTAGGGAAAAAGTGATGTGGGAAGTTAATGATTTTGATTTTGCTTTCTGTGAATTATTCAGTGCATTTTCTGCTTGAGTACTTGTGATGAAGGTAAAGGAATAAACATATTCAGCACCATCATTCATCATATGAAACTTTGCAACACCATCTACCTACCCTATCTACTTGACACTACCATTTCCTTTTCTTTATTAGGGTGCATTTGGACTTGCAAAACCCTTATCAATCTTCTTTTCTTTTACATGACTAATCTATCTAATTCTACCCTTATTACATCCAAGGGCTCAGATTAAACTGTTGAGCACCTTTTATTAACTCTACCTATCTACTTATCTGCCAAGATTAAACTGTTTGGCCATATATTTATTCTCTATTCTACAACATGAAATTGAAAAATGAATGAGTCAAGTTTAAACAGTTTGACTCTTCATAAATTGTGGCAAAAGTTTGACAAGCTGCACACAATTGTTTTATTACAAAAATGAAATAGTAGTGGCATTTGGATTTGCACACTTTCCTTGGTCTATTTTTTGCTTGGGGTTCATTTCTTTCATTTTCTTGACCAATTTATTTTTCTTACCCTTTGATCTTTCTTTTAGGGTATACCCTCTTTACATTTTTTAAATTTTTTGATTTTTTGGTTTTTCAATAATATGGAACACCTTTGCTTAAGAAAAAAGGTTTGAACATATTCCATAGTTCAATCAAGACAATCATGAAAAATGACACCTATTGGTATAGGAGACTAACACACACAAAACACATAAAACCAGAGAGACACAGATATACGTGGTTCACCCAGTTTTGGCTACGTCCACCCCGAACAACCAGTCCTTCCTTTCTATTATCCATCAAAAATGAAGAGACAAAACCTACATCAGATCCGCTGTAATATCCTTTGTTCTCTCTCACAGTATCCCTCTCTGTTTCTCGCTCTGAATATACACACACTATACACAGCCGCAATACAATGCCCTCATAAAAAGCGAGGAGTTGCCTTCTAGGGAAAAAAACCCTAATCTAAACATAACTTCTACCGTCAGATCATTTACCTAATGAACAGCCCAGATTGACTAGAAATTACTATACTTTTACAAGTCAATTTTATATTTTTTTTTAGCTTCGGGGGCGCTTCCCCCAAAATCCCCCACCAGGGGGGGGCTCCGAAAAGCGCTGCTGCCCCCCCTGGACCCCCCACGGCAGCGATTAATTACGGGCAGTGTTGCCGCCCCTTTTAAGGTACAGGGGTCGAATGTTGTGATACAAAGTAAACAAGATAATCAGGCTCCACACCCAACAATCTCCCACTTGGAGATTTATTGTAGCAACTCCACCGCTGCTTCATTTGTTGGACAATGACTCCTCTTTGGACCTGGCTATTTCTCATCTTCATCGTCATCCTTGAAGACCAATTGAAACTGAGCATGTTCTCAGTTTCTCCCTAGTTACAACTTTTGTTAGCATATCTGCAGTATTCTAGCTAGTGTGTATCTTTTCCAACTTCAACTCTCCATCTTCCAATAATGACCGTATGAAATGGTACTTGAGATGTATGTGTTTAGTCCTGGAATGAAATGTTGAGTTCTTTTCAAGATGAATATCACTTTGGCTTTCACTGTATAGTGTTCCCATATCATGCTTCTTACCCAATTCACCCATAAACCTTTGTAACCAAATCATTTCTTTACTAGCCTTTGTAGCAGCAACATACTCGGCTTCTGTTGTTGAAAGTGCAACAACACTTTGGATTTTTGAAACCCAACTGACAGCTATTCCACCTACAGTAAATACATATCCTGTAGTGCTCCTCCTTTTATCTCTGTCACCTTCCATATCTGCATCAACATATCCTTGTAGAGCAATGTTTGAACCACCAAAGGATAATGCTTGATTTGTGGTACCTCTTAAATATCTGAGAATCCATTTTACTGCCATCCAATGTTCTTTTCCTGGATTTTTCATGTACCTGCTTACAACTCCCACTGCATGTGCAATATCAGGCCTTGTGCAGACCATTGCATACATTAAGCTTCCAACTGCAGATGCATATGGAACTTTAGACATATAATCCATGTCTTCTTGGGTCTTTGGGCACATCTCCTTACTAAGTTTGAAATGGCTAGCAAAAGGTGTACTAATTGGTTTTGCATTCTGCATATTAAATCTTTTCAACACCTTCTCTATGTACTCATTCCGAGACAGTGTTAATTTGCGATTTTTCCTGTCTCTAGTTATCCTCATACCAAGGATTTGTTTTGCAGCTCCCAAATCCTTCATTGCAAATGAATTTGCCAATTTTCTTTTGAGCACATTTATTTCCTGCATGTTAGATCCTACAATAAGCATGTCATCTACATACAATAACAATATAATATAGCTGCCATCATTTTGCCTTTTTAGATAAACACAATGATTAGAGTGACATCTAGTATAACCTTGTTCAGACATAAACTTGTCAAATTTTAGATCACACTGCCTTGGAGCCTGTTTTAAGCCATACAAGCTCTTCTTTAACCTTCACACCAATTTTTCTTTCCCTTTTACCTCATATCCTTCTGGTTGCTGCATGTATATCTCTTCCTCCAAATCTCCATGGAGAAATGATGTCTTTACATCTAAATGTTCAAGATGTAAATCTTCCGCTGCTACAAGACTTAAAATAGTTCTGATTGAATTCATTTTAACAACAGGAGAAAATATTTCATCAAAATCAATACCTTTCTTCTGTGCAAACCCCTTCACCACAAGTCTAGCTTTGTACCTCTTTTTTCCTCCATCTTCTTCCTTCAGCCTGTAAACCCATTTATTCTGCAATGTAGTTTTACCTGTAGGCAACCTGACTAAGTCCCAAGTCTGGTTATGCATTAAGGAGTCCATCTCTTCTTCCATGGCTAGCTCCCACTTCTTCTTGCTTTCAACCTGCATTTCTTCTTCATAACATTCAGGTTCACCAGAATCAATCAACAATAAATAATATAATGAAGAAGAGTATCATTCAGGGGGTCTACTTATCCTGGTAGATCTTCTAACACCACTTTCAGGTGTTTGAGGTGCCTGTTGCTTTTGTGGTAGTGGTTGTTGCTGCTGTGTTTGTTGATTATTATTATTTTTAGGCACCTTTGCTTTTTCAGATATCTCATCAAGAACCACATATTCCTTGCTTTCTTTTTCCTATTTCTTTTCCTGCAAATGATTCTTATACAAGACCTTTTCATTGAATATTACATCTTTGCTCCTAATGATTTTGTGATTTTCATAATCATATAAGCGATATCCAAAATCATTAACACCATATCCAATAAAGGTACATTTCTTTGATTTTGCCTCAAGCTTTGTTCTATTTTCTTTATTAATATGGACAAAGGCCTCACAACCAAAAGGCTTTAAAAAAAGTAGTTTACCTTTTTACCTGTCCATGCTTCCTCTGGAATACCACCATCCAAGGAACTTGAAGGCCCTCTGTTTATTAGATAAACAACAGTATCTACAGCATCTGCCCAAAATTGTAAAGGCAATCCTGCATGCAATCTCATGCACCTTGTACGCTCCATGATTGTTCTGTTCATCCTTTCTGACACCATTTTCTTGTGGTGTTCTTGGAACTGTCCTCTCTCTCCGAATTCCATGCTCTGAACAGTACCTATCAAACTCTTTGCTGCAATATTCACCTCCATTGTCTGATCTGATACGCTTCAACTTCTTTCCCGTCTCAATCTCAACCAAAGCTTTCCATTTCTTGAAAGTATCAAATACATCAGATTTATTTTGAATACAATAAATCCATGTTTTTCTAGTTGCATCATCAATAAAAGTAACATAATAACGAGAGCCATCGAGAGATGATACCTGAGCAGGTCCCCATACATCTGTATGCACAAGCTCCAATTTTTTGCTCTTCTTTTCTTTCCCAACTCTGAGAAATCTGACTCTCTTCTGTTTTCCATAAATGCAATTCTCACAGAAATCCAAATCAACATTCTTCAAACCTGGCAGCAAATTTCTTGAGTGAAGAATTTTCATCCCCTTCTCACTCATGTGTCCAAGCCTATGATGCCATAATACTATATCTTCTCCTTTGGAAGTTAAAGCATTAACAGAGTTAGAAATACCATTGCATAAATACAATGTACCAACCTTTTCACCTTTTGCTATTACCAGTGCTCCTTTGGTGACCTTCCAAGTTTTATCTGTGAAAGTTGTCACACAACCTTCACTGCCTAGCTACCCTGTTGAAATCAGATTTTTCTTTAGATCTGGAACATGTCTTACCTCCTTTAGTAGCCATTGGTTTCCATTCTGTTGTTTTACAATAACTTTACGCATTCCAACAATTTTACAGGGTTTATCATCACCCAAACGAACTTGTCCAAAATATCCTTGAACATAGTCATGAAAATATTTCTTATCAGGTGTGGCATGGAATGAAGCCCCTTAATATACAACCCAAGAATCAGTAACATTTTTGAAAGAAAGAATCAAATAATCTTGTAACACATCACCTGTCACATTTTGTTCATGATTGTTTTCTTGCTATGTATCTCCTTCTTTTCCCTTCCGAGATCTACAGTCTTTCTTTAGGTGTCCTTTCTTTCCGCAATTCCAGCACACTATCCCCGATCTAGACTTGGATCTGCCTTTCCTTGATTTACTGCGATATCCCGAGCTCTTTCCTCTTTCCATTCTTCTTCCCCTAGACTCTGCACTCAAATCATTACCCGATGTTTCACCGAAGCTTTTCCATCGCATTTCCTCGCTAAGGATAGCACCCACAACATCATCAAACTTTAAAGTACTAGATCCAGAGACAGAGTTACTAATGGCAATTACTAAACCATTCCAACTCTCTGGAAATGAGCACAAGAATAACAGAGCTCTAATTTCATCATCAAATTTTACCCCTACAGAACTTAACTGACTGGTAACTATATTAAAATCATTTAAATGGTCTGCAACAGATCCACCTTCCAACATCTTCATATTAAATAGTCATTTCATAAGAAATACCTTGTTTGAGGCCGAGGGTTTTTCTTATAGTTTCGCCAACGTCTACATCAAACCCTCTATTGTTGTTTCCTTCGAAATATTGAAGGTGATTGACACCGCAAGACACAACCGTATTTTTCCAAGTGCCTTTCTATCGAGAATGTTCCATTCCACATCTGTCATGGCCGTCGGCTTCTTTGTTTTTCCGCTCAACGGTAGGTATAGATATTTCTGATACAAATAATCTTCCATCTGCATCTTCCACAATGGGAATTTTTGGCCGTTAAATTTCTCAACCCTAAACTTACCATCTTCCACCATTGCTCCCACTCAAACCAGGAATCCTTCTTTCCTGCGAGTTTATCAGCCAAATATACCTTCAGCTCTGATACCAGTTGTTAGAAAATTATATATTATGGAGAAATGCAACACATAAAATATGCGGAAGAATACAAGCACACAAAACACATAAAACCAGAGAGACACAGATATACGTGGTTCACCCAGTTTGGGCTATGTCCACCACGAACAGCCAGTCCTTCCTTTCTATTATCCAGCAAAAATAAAGAGACAAAACCTACAGCATATCCACTGTAATATCCTCTGTTCTCTCTCACAGTCTCCCTCTCTGTTTCTCGCTCCACGAATATACACACTATACACAGCCACAATACAATGCCGTCATAAAAAGCGAGGAGTTTCCTTCTAGGGAAAAAGGCCCTAATCTAAAAAGAACTTCTACCGTCAGATCATTTGCCTAATGAACGGCCCAGATTGACTAGAAATTACTATACTTTTACAAGGAAATTTTACATCTGTTTTTAGCTTCGGGGGCACTGCTCCTAAAATCCCCCGCCAGGGGGGGCTCCGAAAAGTGCTGCCACCCCCCCTGGACCCCCCACGACAGCGATTAATTACGGGCGGCGTTGCCGCCCCTTTTAAGGTACAGGGGTCGAATGCTGTGATACAAAGTAAACAAGATAATCAAGCTCCACACCCAACACCTTGACCAAACCCTTAACCTTAACCTTCCCCTAACCTTAACCTTAACCTTAACCTAACATTGACCATAACCTTAACCTTAAGCTTACCCTTAACCGTAACCTTTACCTTAACTTTACCCTTAACCTTGACCTTAACCTTAACTTTAACCTTAACCTTACCCTAACCTTAACCTTAACCTTACTCTTAACCTTAACCTTGAATTTACCCTTAATGTTACCATTAGCCTAACCTTACCCTTAACCTTGACTTTAACGTTAACCTAAACCTAACCTTAAACTTAACTATAACCTAACCCTAGCCTTGACCAAACCTTAACCATAATATTAACCTTAACCTTACCCTTAACCTTAACCTTAACTATAAAATAACCCTAACCTTACCCTAACATTAACCCTAACCTTAACCTTTAACTAACCTTAACCTTAACGTTTAACCTTAACGTTGACCTTACCCTTAATTATACCTTAACCTTAACTTAACCTTAACCTTGACTTTACCCTTAACCATAACTTTAACCTTAACTTAACCTAACATTAACCTTAACTATAACATAGCCCTATCCTAATCTTAGATATAGCCTTAAGGTTAATGTTAAGGGTTTGGTCAAGGTTAGGGTTAGGTTATAGTTAAGGTCAAGGTTAAGGTTATCAGAAGGTTAAGGTTAAGGTTAAGGTTAAGTTAAGGTTAAGGTTTGGTCAAGATTAGGGTTAGGTTATAGTTAAGGTAAAGGTTAAGGTTAGGTTAAGGTTAAGGTTATGGGTTTAGTCAGGTTAAGGTTAAGGTTAAGGTTAAGGTTAGGTTAAGGATAGGTTAAGGGTAAAGTTAATATTAAGACCTATAACCTTAACCTTTACCCTTAACCTTAACCTTAACCTGACTAAACCCGTAACCTTAACCTTAACCTAACCTTAAATTGAACTTAACTATAACCTAGCCCTAACCTTAACCTTGACTTTACCCTTAACCTTAACCTAAATTTAACTTTAACATTCCCATAACCTTAACCTTTACCTAACCTTAACCTTAACCTTAACCTTAACTTGACTAAACCTGTAACCTTAACCTTAACCTGACTAAATCCGTAACCTTAACCTTAACCTTTAACCTTACCCTAACCTTAACCTTAACCTTAACCTTAACTTTATTCTTAACATAACCTAACTATAACTTAACCTTAACCTTAACCATAACCTTAACCTTAACCTAACCTTAACCTTAACGCTAACCTTAATCTTAACTTTACCCTTAACCTAACCTTAACCTTGACTTTAACCTTAACTTAAGCTAACGTTAACCTTAACCTAACCGTAGCCTTAACCTTACCTTAACCTAACTTAACCTTAAGCTTCCCCTAACCTCAAAATTAACCTTAACCCTAACCTTAACCTTAACCTAATCTTAACCTTGACTTTACCCTTAACCTTAACCTTAACCTGACTAAACTTGTAACCTTAACTATAACCTAACCCTAACCTTACCCTAACCAAACCCTTAATGTAACCTTAACCTTAACTTTAACCTTACCCTTATCTTAACCTTAACCTTGACCTTAACCTTAACCTTAACCTTGACCAAATCCTGAACCTTCACCTTAGCCTGACTAAACCTATAACCTTAACATTAACTATAACCTAACCCTAAGGTTAAAGTTAAGGTTAAGGTTAAGGTTAGGGTTAAGATTAAGGTTAGGGTTAACTATAAACTAACCCTAACCTTGACCAAACCTTAACCTTAACCTAACCTTGACCTTAACTATTACCTTAACCTTAACCTTAACTTTACCCTTAACCTTAACCTTACGTTTAACCTTAACCTTCCCCTAACCTTAACCCTATTCTTAACCTTAACCTTAACCTTAACCTTAACCTTAGCTATAACCTAACCTTAACCAAACCCTTAACATTAACCTTAGCCTGACTAAACCTGTAGCCTTAACCTTAACCTTACCCTTAACCTTCACCCTTAACCTTAACCTAACCTTAAACTTAACCTTCACCCTTAACCTTAACTAAACCTTAAACTTAACCTTAAGGTTAAGGTTAGTTTAAGGGTAAGGTTAAGGTTAAGGTTAATATTAAGGTCAAGGTCAAGGTTAACCTTAACCTAACCTTAACCTCACCTTAACCTTCACCTAACCTTAACCTTAACCTTACCCATAACCTTAACCTTAGCCTTAACCTTAACCTTAACCTTGACCTTCACTATAACCTAACCCTAACCTTGACCAAACCCTTAACCTTAACCTTAACCTGACTAAACCCATAATCTTATCCTTAACCTTAACTTATCATTAACCTTAACCTTAACCATAATCTTAACCTCACGTTAAGGTTAAGGCTAAGGGTAAGGTTAGGTTTAAGGGTAACGGTTAATGTTAATGTTAAAGGTTTAGTCATGTTAACGTTTGTTGTCCAGGTAAATCCCCTCTATGGACAGAGGTGATCCCTCTAGCCCTAGGGTGGGTCTAGCAACTACAAGAACATACTAACATCTACCTTCCTAGATTTTAAATTAAATTCAGAGCAAGGAAGATTACCTACCTCGTTTTGATGCTATGTTGTCGTCTTTTGTCGAAGCTACTTGATCTATCGCTCTTCTCCACTTGATACACACTGCGATCAATGTTCGATTACCTGTACAGATAGTCAAGAAAACATGACAAGCGTAACACCATGAAAAAAATAGAACAATTACAACCTATCTAACTGATCAAGGAATGCTAGAAATCTCATTATAGATGTAAACAAGAATGGAAGATAAACATCAAATGCATTTTATTATGATAAAGACAAGGGGAGTTTACAACCAAACCTTGATGTTGAGGCTCTCCTTTGGTAGGTCTATATCCAAGCATGTTTGTCACACCCTCATGAACAAAGGTCCAAGATCTCAGTATGTTCTCAACACACAAAAACAATCACACTCTGCACTGTTCTCTCGAAGCTATGATTGCTTCTTCTCTATGCTAACTTTTTCAGCTATCTATTCAACTAGCACATTAATGCAAAATGGCCATATTTATAGAGGAGAGGAGGAGGTTGGGATCCTACAATAGTGGAAGGGAGACCTTATCCCTTCGGAGGTTTCCCCATCAGGTGTAAACAAGAGGTCAAAGGAGGGAGGCCGTGGTTATTCAGTCAAACCATTGCCTATGACTCATCCACGAAGTTGTTGTGATAAAAAATTTGCCTCTATTTTAAAAAAAAATTCCATAAACAGATTGGTGCAGGTGCTTAACTGGGACAGAGCGCAAATTGGCACGGGCTCAATGTTAATTTTCCAGCTCGACACGGGAGTGTAACTGGCTACTCGCGCCAAGGAAAAAACAGGTATTTTTAGTGGTCTGCTCAGGAAATGGTCAACATAGGGAATGTTGTCCTCATGGCAAGGGATGTAATGATGGTATTTGCAAGGCATGACACTTTTAATTAGTCACAGAAATGACCCTCCAATGTGTGAGATGGGGATTGCAGGGATAGTGACAAATTACTGTGTAACAGATGCCCCCTAAAGTATGAAGTCCGAACATGAGTGAGGGGTGAAATACTTTACAAGTACATGCAAGGAACTAGACATTGTTGCTGGGAGACCTACAAATCAAGCATAGATACATATACACAACTGAAATCTCTGTTGAAAATACATGAATCCATGGTATAGGTGCAACTATCCATCAAGAAAAGGATCATGTGAATGGATCCTCGGCATGGACGCAACCATCCAAATAAAGGGATCATATGAAATAGATCCACGGTATGGGTGTAGCCATCCATATAGAGAGGATCAAAACAAGAGAACCCACGGTATGGTCGTAGCCATCCGTCTAAAGAATCATGTATATAATCATGAATGACTCATCACTCCTCGCAACCTAGACTTTTGTGATCGAAGCCCAAGGTCTTGTGCTCCAACACCACCCGATCAAAGTACAAATTCCAACATGTGAATAGACGTGTTGAAGTTGAACATGCTAGAAAATCACTTGATTACCGGTCAATGATGTGAACCGTTAACAAGTGCGAGAGAAACCACCCATAATGTCAATGGCTCTCAAGGTACTACTAGTAAAATCCATGGAATGTGAACAGTGATCTGAAGTCGAACACCCATGAAATCACCCTATCTAAGGCCAATGATGTGAACCTATTGTCGAATGTGAAGAAATTTCTATTAGGGCATGCAGCTCTAAGGTACCAAAAAGGAGTCTCTAGATCAACTTCCTGGATAATGAGCTGAAGTCGACAGGAAGCGATCCGTCGAAGGAGGGTCATAATGAATCCCACATCATCGACACGAAACAGAGGATGTAATATGAGTGTGAATCAAGACTGAAACATAGGATCAAGGAATGTACAAACTGCAGAAGGATTTTCTCTTGAACATATCAGCGACACAACTCTGGAATTTGGCAGCATTTGACTCAAATAGGATCAGAGGTAATGTTGAAAAAATCAGTAATCGAATGAGAGGCAAACATATTTCCCAAATCCATGGAGGCGAAGTGACAGAACGAAGATATCCCAACCCGACACGAACTGCGGACAAGTGTGATGTTCAAAAGTGACATACTAACGACACAACTGATGAAAAAATTCCATTTTCCCCCACCATTTCTGGTGGGTACCTCTTTATTTTTACACAAGCTTGAAGAGGATACCATATGCTTGTCATATAAGTTTGTCCTTCAGACAAATCCACCCTAGTACATTTTACAAGCCCTAGGAAGGAGGAACTCGAATAACGTCGTAACGACGGATTCTGATGTCATCATTTTTTAACAAGTCTAACAAAGGAAGAAATCGACATATTTTCAAATTTAGAGAGTTTGAAAAGAAAGCGAAAAAGAAAAATCTAGTAGTCCCTTTTCATAGATAGTCTCACAGATCCAAAAAGGTAGAAAATTGTGCCTGAGAGAACCTCTTAGTTGTGATAGGCTAAGGTATTCCTTTTTCGTAAATAATCTATCCCAGCCCGAAAAATGGGTAAACGTATACTGGGTAGATATAGTTTTGCAGCCGTTTAACGAGTTCAAAACGACAATAATCTTGGCAATATTTTCAATTTTAGAGAGTCAGAAATAAGCTGAAATTTGACTCCTCCTAGAGGAATGAGTGGTATAAAGGGTAACAACTAGTTCCGGTAATGGCAGAATTGCTCAGAACAAGTAAAGGTCAAGAGGATAGCTAACAATACCACTCATCATAGTGGTTCCTCAGGAATGGGTAAAAAAACCAAGTGAAGGCATATGATCGGCCAAGCAGATAATGACGGTGGAATGAGAAAACCATGGCTCATCTGGAAAAACAGGCTGATAAGATGGAAATCATGAGAGGTAAAAAGGGAATGGTTTCATTTTTACACAAGATTGAAATCAGGAAACTTTGCTTGAAGTTGGTTTCATTTTTACACAAGCTTGAAACAAAGATAAACTATGCTTGAAACCGGTTTCATTTTTACACAAGCTTGAAACGGAAACAAACTATGCTTGAAAAAGTAAGCATGCCCCCATCATGGTGACTCAATTTGAGGTACATATCCCCCAAGCTTCAATCCATATGAAAGGCAGATGGAGTGAAGGTTCAAATTACGAGATTAAGGGAAAGACTCGACTGGGATTTTACGATATCTAAACAAAGACTTGAATTGAATGGGAATGTGTTTCATTATTTTAATGAGGTTGACACATTAAAATAACTATCCTCATAAGATCTTGTTTCATTTTTTAAGGAGCTTGACACAAGAAAACGAACTCTGCTCCGACGACCTTGTTTCATTTTTTAAGGAGCTTGCCACAAGAAAATGAACTCCGCTCCGATGACCTTTCAACATGATGAATAAGAAGTCATGGCTTCCAAGAGTTCCAAACCATATGGGAGAACAACATCTCAGAAATCAGGACGCAATGCCCCCAGCACCTGATGCACAACGAGACTATCACTGAATGCGGGCACGGGACAGGTAGCCACATAATTAACTTGCGGCGGGGAAGATACAACTGGTGGATAAAGACCTGAAAGGGATGATGGTGGACCAAATTTCATGTTAGGACCAAAGAATGAAATATGATCAATGGTCATGATCTGACCTTTGTGTGGAAAACACATCACACGAAAGAGGGAAGAGACAAGAGCACCCATGACATAAGTATAGTCACGCCCAAAGAGTAAATTGAAATCCAAGGGGCCTAGAACAACCATCATGTCCATATGGATGGTTTTCCCTCCCAAAGTAATAGGAAACTTCGGAAGGATCCCTAACAGTTGACTGGTTCCTTTGTTAAAAGCCAACAGATTTTGTGTAATAGGCATAAGCGGTGGAGAACCAAAATCCTGCCAAGTAGTGGAAGAAAAAATACTAACAGACGCGCCTTCATCTATAATGGTGTTGGGTATGACTAGATCAAATTTTATTATTGTAATATCAAAAGGCACATAAGATGGAAGGCGGTATCCTGCAAATCAACTCCAATCGAAGGAAGCGAGCAAACTACTTGGAGGGGGTACCATCGAACTGAGATGGTTTTCCCTTGATGTTACCGGAGCAAGAGGAGCATCTTCCTCGATCTACATCTTGGGAGTAGGGGGAGAAAATTATTGAACTACAGGGATAGAAGAAACTTTCTCCAAGTCTGAAGAATCTGATGAAACAAGAAGAACATAAGGGGGATGAGATCCACTCTCGACAAAAAAGACCTGATGAACCATAGATGGGATCAAGTCGACCGATGCCATGTCCAATGATTAGTCAGGAACGGATTCCTATATTTGAATTTCTGGGGGAGCAGGATCGACCAAGGATGACTCTTGACCAATCGTTGAATCAACTGGTGGAAGACTCGAAGAAAGCTTCTGGTAACCAGCCAGAAGGCATGTTGCAGAAATAGTAGGGTTATCCAAAACTCTCTTGGCTTCATCCATGTATGGACAAAGGTGAATGAGATGATGCCCTTCACACAACTTACAGGGATTGGTAACCTTACCTTGTTTATTACGAGTCTTATTAGCACTAGTCCAGGATGTGTTACCAACATGACTTGCGGAAGTCAAAGGCAACGGTGGACGACCGTCAGCCCATACTTAAAGTACCTTGGGAATGCTAGGGCAGTCTCGAAGAAGGTGGTCACCTTTGCACAACATGCAAGGGAATTTGACTTTCCATGG
This sequence comes from Pinus albicaulis, assembly GCA_034641835.2. Classification (NCBI taxonomy): domain Eukaryota; kingdom Viridiplantae; phylum Streptophyta; class Pinopsida; order Pinales; family Pinaceae; genus Pinus; species Pinus albicaulis. The sequence continues at coordinate 439,111,174 of CM076579.1, forward strand.
AAGGTTGGATGGTTTATCAATGGAAGGCTTCTTAGGAGAAGCAGTTGCAGCATTAGCCTCTCGCTTATCTAACTTCTTCTTCATCATCTTCTTCTTCTTCTTCTTAGCCACCTGGTTACTAGAATCCAAACTTTCACCAGGAAAATTAGGAGAAGAGGATGAAGACACAGGTGAAGAAGGGGAGAGGTCCACTTTAGAATCAACATAATGTTGTTCAGGTGGAGGAGATGGTTGTACAGTGGGCGGAACACTCGAGGCCACAAAGGTTGAGAATAAATAAACAGGAAACCCAACAGTTAACCCAGGAAGGGACAATGTTGCCATATAAGGAGCACCAACATTCCCAAAAGCAAGAAAAGGACCAAGACTCCCTTCAAAGGGGATTACTTGGTTCGTAAACTCCAGAAAGGTTTCCATCAGAAACAACGTTAAAACAAAACACCAAGGAAACTAACTTTAACCAGGAATCTTTCGTGGACAGTTAATTTTAAGACACTGAAACCAAACTCTACTGTTTCATCTTTTAAGAGTCGAGAAATAGGAAAAAGGTGACTCTATCACTTTCAAGTTGAAACGAGCATGAAAGGACAAGTGCTCGATGATCTTTTCAAATTTATGGAGTCATTAAATATTGAAAATAACTGCTTAGGTAGTCTAGGCAAAAGGGTGTACTAGGTTCCCGTGAATTTCCATATACACCTTGGTAATCAAATGAAATAAGAATTGACCAAGGACTTGATGTACGTGCAGGTAGTCTCCCTGAATGTTGTGTTTGGTGTATCATGGTTACAAGGTGGAAGACTCAGCTTCCTATGGATAAAAGGATTGCAACCTGGAGGGGTATCCCTTTATATACTCGACGGTACGGAGAGCACAGGGTGCCTTAAGTTAATTGAGTAAATTTCAAAGGTTGATCTTGAATTAGTTTTCAATTTCAAGGCCCTACCGCATGTCATATGAAAATATCCTATATGTAGCTATATGAGAAAAGAAATATTTCAATTCAATGAATGTTATCTAGTTAAGGGAAGAGATTCAAACAATGATGCAACAAACAACAACACTGCAAACAAAAATTTTCCAAACTAGATGACTTTCACTATCCAAAAGTAATCTAAAACGTTCAATGATGCGAATTATGCAATGTAATCTATGCAAAATTATTTTTTTTTTCTGAAAACTATGCAATTGTAATCTATGCACAATTTCCTTTTTCTTTTGAAATGATAAGAATGCACTCAATGCATTTTTCGATGAAATGAAAATCTACTTAATGCATGCTTTTATTGAAATAGAATACACTCAATGCAATTTTTAGCTTTCAATCATTAAACAATGTAATCTAAGTTCAATGATAAATCTCAAAAAAGACTTTTCAACGCAATGTGATCTAATGCACTTTAACTAAAAGAAAAATCTAAGACGAAAGCTAAATGAATGCAAATTTCCTTAATGAAGGATGAATGTAAAATGGATGCAAACAAACACTAAGAATGAAATCATTGTTTTAAACATATTGTAACGAAATTCCTCAAAAGGCTACAAGACATATGAGGTCAAGCACAAAAAGGACTTCCAAAGCATGAGCTCAAAACAAGGCATTCATTCCATTTTACATCAAGCAATCATAGAAAGAAGACTTTTCAGCTGAACAATGAGCAATGTAATCTATACTCACAAGTGAAAAAAAAGGGGGAGAACAAGTAAATCATATAGAGAAAAGGACTAGAAGGGCAAGACACAATGGTGAAGGAATTAGGGAAAAAACCTCAACTTTTAATACAACTTGAAATTGGCACGACTTTTGTGGTTGAAACTAGTGCCAACTGGCACAACTTGCTCACTGACAACTAGCGCCAATGGCCAATTGGCACGGGTTTCTAAGTGAAAACTAGCGCCAATCGGCGCAACTATCAAAAAAATAAAAGCGCCAATGCCTGAACAGGAAAAAACAAAGAATCTCTCCCAACCAAGACCAGACTCACCACTTCAAGCAAAAATAAAAGATTTTAATTGATGAAAAACATAGGAACAAATAGGGAAATGTTCATTCGATTAAATCCGTCAAATGACTAAGACCTCAAAGAGTGAAAAACTCAAAGGAAACTCCCCAGCGGAGTCACCAATTTGTTGTCCAGCTAAATCCCCTTTGCGGATAGAGGCGATCCCTCTAGCCCTAGGGTGCGTCTAGCAACTACGGGAACATACTAACATCTACCTTCCTAGATTGTAAATGAAATTCAAAGCAAGGAATATGATCTACCTCATTCTGATGCTATGTTTTTGTCTTCCGTCGAAGCTACTTGATCTTTTGCTCTTCTCCAGCTCGATACACGCTGTTATCAATGTTCGATTACCTGTACAGACAGTCAAGAAAACACGACAAGCGTAACGCCATGACAAACATATAACAATTACAACCTATCTAACTGATCAAGGAATGCTAGAAATATCATTATAGATGTAAACAAGAATGGAAGATAAACATCAGATGCATTTTATTATGATAAAGAAAAGGGGAGTTTAAAACTAAGCCTTGATGTTGAGGCTCTCCTTTGGCAGGGTTTTATCCAAGCACGTTTGTCAGACCCTCATGAACAAAGGTCCAAAATCTCACTATGTTCTCAACACACAAAAACAATCACACTCTACACTGTTCTCCCAAAGCTATGATTGCTTCTTCTCTATGCTAACTTTTTCAGCTATCTGTTCAACTAGCACATCAATGGAAGATGGCTATATTTATAGAGGAGAGGAGGAGGTTGGGATCCTTACAATAGTGGAAGGGAGGCCTTATCCCTTGGGAGGTTTCCCCATAAGGTGGAAACAAGAGGCCAAATGAGGGAGGCCGTGGTTATTCAGTCGAGCCACTCCCTATGACTCATCCACGAAGTTGTTGTGATCGAAACTTCGCCTCTATTTTAAAAAAAAATCCATAAATAGATTGGCACGGGTACTTTTAACTAGGATAGAGCACCAACTGGCATGGGCTCAGTGTTAATTTTCCAGCTCGGTATGGGAGTGTAACTGGCCACTCGCTCCAAGGAAAAAACAAGTGTTTTTAGTGGTCTTCTCCGGAAATGGTCAACAGAGGGAATGTTGTCCTCATGGAAAGGGATGCAATGATGGTATTTGCAAGGAATGACACTTCTAATTAGTCACAGAAATGACCCTCCAATGTGTGAGATGGGGATTGCAGGGATAGTGAAAAATTATTGTGTAACAACGTTAAGGTTAAGGGTTTGGTCAAGGTTAGTGTTAGGTTATAGTTAAAGTCAAGGTTAAGGTTAGGTTAAGGTTAAGGATAAGGTTATGGTTATGGTTATGGTTAAGGTTAGGTTAAGGTTAAGTTCAAGGTTAAGGTTAAGTTTAGGTTAAGGTTAAGGGTGAAGGTTAAAGTCAAGGTTATGGTTAAGGTTGTGGTTAAGGTTAGGTTAAGGTTAAGGTTAAGGTTAGGTTATAGTGAAGGTTAAGGTTAAGACTCGTAACCTTGACCTTACCCTTAATATTAACCCTAACCTAGCCTTAACCTTTACTTTAACTTTAACTTAACCTTAACCTTCACTATGACCTAATCCTAACCTTGACCAAACCCTTAACCTTATCCTTAATGTTACCCTTACCCTTATCCTTAACATAACCTTACCCTTAACATTAACCTTAACCATAACCTAACCTTAACCTTAACTTTACCCTTAACCTAACCTTAACCTTACCCTTAGCCTTAACCTTATCTTAACCTTAACCTAACCCTAACCTTGAATTTACGCTGAACGTAACCTTAACCTTAATCTTAACCCTTAACCTAACCTTAACCTTAACCTTAACCTAACTTTAACTTTAACCTTAACCATAACCTAACCTTAACCATTGTTACATAGCATTTTGTCACCATCCTACAATCCCTCATCCCGTATGTTGGAGGACTATTCCCGTGACCTGTGAACAGTAAAATGACATGAAACCGCCTTCATGGATCCTCTTGCATAAGGAAAAACATTCTCCTGAAGAAAATTTCCTCTGAAAAACCCTAAAAATAGATGTTTTAGCCTTGGCGTGACTAGTCAGTTCAACCCTTACGCCAATGGGGGAAATCCACACTAGAGGGCGCGCCAATTGGCGCTCTGTCCCTGTGTGTCACTCGCGCCAAGATTATTAAGAGATGTTTTTTAAAAATAAATGGTGGAAGTTTGATTCTAAAAAACTCCTGAATGAATCATCAAAAGGATTTGAGTGTTTTGGCTCCGGATCTCCATGTATAGGAAGTGGTTTTCCACCTATCATGGAATCTTCCTAAGAGATAGGGCCTATCCCATAATTATAGGGATCCCAACTTCCTTTCCTCCATGTATAAAAGCTTGACTTCTCCATTATCAAGCTAGCTGAACTTGTAGGAAGGAAACTATAGCCGGGAAACTATTGAGAGCCAAGCCTAAGAGAGAGAGCTTTGTCCAGATTCCCGACAGGCTTTTTTGAGACACGCTTCGCTGCTAGCCTCGCGGAAGGAAGATCATAGCGTCATAGCATTTGGTTGCAATATCCCTTTTGTCATTTATAATATAAGCAACTCTGATTTTGGTTCCATTCGTGTGTTCATTTATTTATGTAATGCAATGAATTATATCCTCTATAACTGATATATAGTTACACGCTTTAGATTTTACGTTGTATGTCGTTGTGTCCTTGCATGTGTACATGTGTTCAGACGTGTCGAATGGAAGGATCGTGATCTGTAAAGAGAGGGATGAGAAATATCATCTTTTCTTCAATGAAAACTGCGTGGGATTTGAGGTAGGCTACTTATCCCGATCTTTGTATTTTTGTAACTAGGAACCAACGTCATTGCGTGACTTAATTGTTGCTAGACTCGATCTGGGCTGTTGGGATCACCTTTGTCCGCAGAGGGGATTTACCTCTTCAAAAAATTGGTGACTCCACTGGGGAGTTAGTTGGAGTTAGTCTTTCTTCTTTTGGTTTTTTTTGGCTTTTGAGTGATTTATTTGCTCTTTTGGTTTACCTCCTTTAGTGTCAAACCCCTATTCAGCCCCCAGAAGACCTGATCCAGTCTCTGTTTGTCATTTTTCATATTTTTCCCATAGTAAACTTGATTGGTGCGGTTTAGTGCTTGAAAGTCATGCCAACTTGTGCTTGTTGCTAGTTAGTCCCCTGCGCCAACGCTTTTTTGGCGCAGATTACAGCCAAACAGGCGCACCAACTTTGTTTGGTGTTAGGGTTTGCTTGCTTTTGGGCTCTCTGAGCTTGATTTTTGGTCCTTGTGTCATTTTTCTGATTTTTTGAGTGCCTTGAAGTATTTTTTTACTGTGTTTGGCCCTTTTCCTCCGGTTGTTTGCCCTTTACTATCAGTTTTTCATTCTAGCCCTAGGGTTTCTAGGTGCTTCAGTGTGCTGAGCCTCCCATGGGAGTTTTGGGTTCTTGCTTTCCTGGTCAACTTTGTTTTCACTTCTTTGCATTCGTTTTGCTGGATTCCATTGTATCATTACGTTAGTTGAGTGATTGTTCTCTCTTTCATTCAAGTTTTGCTTTGTCTCATTCCAAGCCTAGATTACACAGCTTGTGTGACTCTTTTTTGAGATTCTTCTTCGATTTGAGGGATTTCTTCATTAGTTTGGGTATTGGTTGCGTGCATTTGTATTGAGTGAACTTGTTTGTTTCATCTCTCTCACTGTCATTTCTCGAATTGGTTTCTTCTTTAGTTTTTTCATTCATTTAGTGCATTTGCTCTAAAACATTGAAAAATACAAAAACAAATTTCTTTGCATTTTGATTAGTCTAGGGAAAATTGAAAGCTCTTTCACATTACTAGTGTTATATAACTCTAAGAGGAGAGTTTTCTAGTTTCATTAGTTTTCATTAGAGACAGTAGTGGATTTTTTTGTGCCTTTAGTTTTGTTTCCATTTGAAAAGCTCTCAACCCTCCCGTAGATAGCTCTTCATTGAACAAAGTGATATTTTGTGGCATGTAGTGTGCATTTAGAGGAATTTTGAGATCCAACATTCGATAGGGCCTGAAATTGAAACATAAATTGAAGATCAACTCTAAAATTTACTAAATTAACCTAAGGAAACATTGAAACATTAACGGAATATCTAGAGGTCTAGGCTAGTGACATGTTCCAGCGTCGTTAAACCTAGTACCTGTCGTTCGCCATCTGGCTTTAGACAATGCTAGTACAAACTTGTGCTCCCCATACCGTCGCGTATATAAAGGGAGACCCCATTAGGTTGCTATCCTTTATCCGTAGGAAGCTGAGTCTTCCGCATTTTACCCATGATACACTGGACACAGCAATTGGGGAGATTACCTGTACGTACGTCAAGTCCTTGGTTGATTTATCTTTCATTTTTTAACCAAGGTGTATATGGAAGTTCACGGATATTTGGTACACCCATTTGCCTAGATTACCATAGCAGTCATTTTGATCTTTACTGACTCTTTAAATTATAAAAGATCATCAAGTGCTTGTCCTTTCACGCTTTTTTCCAAATTGAAAGTGATAGTCATATTTTACTTGTTTATAGACTCTTAAAACATGAAACAGTAAAATTTCCAGTTTCAATGTGGTAAAATTAATCACCTACTATCACACTCCCATTTAGAGATTGATCTTTTTTAGCCTGTTGTTGTTTGCCTTGGTTTTTGCCCATGTGTCTTTGTTTTGATCTCTTCCTCTTTTCGTTACAGTCACAGTGGTGGAACCCTCAGTTTTGTCTACTGGTAGTCCTTACACAGATAATTCATCAAAGGTCTCTCAGTCCTCTGTTGAGTATCGACAGCCCATTGTATCTGAGTTTCCCGATGGGGGACCGGTTATATCTGAACTTCCCTTTGGAGGACCAGCTGACTTCAATTGGCCCTTATCCAATGCTTGGTTTGGATTTGGAGTAGGTGAACACTTCCCTCCTCTTACATTTGGATCACCTTTCTTGGCTACTATTATACCTCCTAGTCCCCGTCATCTTTTAGAATATCTTACGGTAGGGTCAGATATGGACTCACCCAGTCCTTCTCCTAGTGAGGGAATTCCTACTTCTGGTGAAGATTACCAGCTTTTTCCTGAAGACATCCCCGAACCTTTTGTTATGTCTTCACCTGGTCCTTCACTCCCAACTGGATATAGGTCTTTAAGTCAGGTCATGGCCATTGTTGTCTCTATGGGAATATTGACTCCATTCACGAGGCCAACTATTTCCTCAGTAGGGATGTCGCCATCGACACCTCTCACGACATGTCCTTTCGTCACTTCAGTACCTGTTAGACCTACTATTTACGTGGCTCGTCTACGCCTGCTATCACTACTCAATCAATTAGGACCTCGTTAGTTCCTGAAGACGTTTATATAGCTTCTGCTATTCCAGAGAATATTTCTCCTGAAGAGTATCGGTTGTCTTTATAGCCGTCAAACTCTGAGGTTGGTTAGTCCTCTCAAGATCTCAACCGGCCTTACTTTTCCCATTATGGACCGGATGGTGCCCTGATTTACGTATTTCCATATAAATATGATGAGCAGGGCAACTCCCTTCGTTTTCCTTCTCCTGAGGCTTATCAGTATATTAACTGTTTTCTATCTGCCTAGGTTGGGAAACCTTCTAATCAATAAGGAAAACCCTTCCAGGGACAACCTTCGGCCCAACCTGGTTATCTATATGACTTGCAAGGACAACCCTTACAGGGACAACCTTCGGGCCAATAGGGATTGTTGTACAGTCTGCAAGGGCAATCTTACAACCCTCAAGGTCAACCTCTGTAGCCTCACCCTGTGGCCCAACCGAGGCAACCTCAAGGACCCACAGGGAAACCGGGGTATCAACCTAGACCATTGTATAGTCTTGGGGGGAAAACCCATCCTTCTCAAACATTGGTGCAACCTCAACAACCTCATCTTCCAATTTGTCAAAATGTTGCACAACCAGGGCCATCTTATGGTCCTGTCATAGGTCAACCTGGTTATCAGGCAGAACATGGCCCTCTCCCGCCATCAGGCCAACCTGCTCAGCTGGGGCAGCCTGGTGTCCTTCATCAGCCGGGTCAACCTGTTCAACTAGGACAACCTGCACAGCCAGGTCAACATGTTCAACCAGGACAACCTCCACAACCTGTTAACCCTGCTCAGTAGCCGATCTATTCTATGCCACATCCGAACTCTCCTATGCGCTCGACTTATCGGGCTTAGCAGGGTCCCACTTACCAGCAGCCCGTTCAACCCCAAGGTGGCTATTACCTTCAAGGCCAGTCTTAGTCGGTTTACAACCCGCCCCAAGGGTCTGGTTATTACCTTCAATAGCCAGGATACACTTATACTCCAAAGTCAAACCTGTACACTGCTCAAATGGGACCCACATATAATCAGAGTCAGTACCCCGGTTATCAACCCCCTATCCTGGTTTTCAGCAACCGTATCAACCCAATTATATGGCTTATACCCCCTATGGTCAGAATCCTCTAGGACAGAACCAATGGGGGTAGCATTATGATCAACCAGGCTGGAGTACAGGTACAGGTCCTTATTGGGGACCTGGCATGCCTTTTAATCCTCAGTTACCTTTTCTCGCCACATTGGAATTACCGGATGTATCCAAATTGACCAATGATCTGATTCTTCATAATCCATATTGGCCTCCGGTTCCGACAAAGGTACCTGGTGACTGTCCCAAATTTGAAGGAAAATCTGGAGAAGACCCCCAAACACATGTCATGACCTACCATTTGTGGTGTTCTTCGAAGTCATGGATAGATGACTTGATCCGTCTACGTCTTTTCCAGCGCACTCTTACCAGCATTGCTGCTAAATGGTACATAGAAATACCCCGTGGTATTTTTCAAGACTTTAATACTCTAGCTATGGCATTCCTGATGCATTTCCAGTTACCAGTTTGTTATGAAGTCGAGACGCATCTCCTCACATCTCTAAAACAGGACAAAGCCACTCATATTTTAGATCATATTCATGAGTGGAGACGTCGTCGTCGTCTAATCAAGTTTAACATTCCTGATCAGCTTCTAACTCACTGGTTCACTACCTCCTTTATCAACAAGATTGCACAGGACATTGCTATGGGGGCATGTGTAACTGAAGAACAAGCCATTTCTGGTGCCCAGTACCTCGATTTAGTGTACTTTCAGTTCGGCACGTTATATGATATCTTGACTGATGCCCCACGGCCTGGGACCTCTAAAGCACCAGCTACGCCATTGTTTGATGGTGTTATTGGTTCTGTCTCTCAGACTTCTCGTAAGTCTTCTAATGGGAAGCAGAAATCGAATTCTTCCAACAATTCTTCTCTTCCCGGTACTCCAGATTCTGGTAAGACTGCGGAGGTCAATGTTGTTCAGGCCAATCCTACGGATAAGGCTTCCAAAGGGAAGAAGAAGGATAAAGGAAAGGCCAAATCTGATGCCTCGAAACCAAAATCCTCCAAACCACGTGCTGATGATGGTCCAAAATGAAAACCGAAGTACCCTTGCCTGATCTGTGATGAAGACCACTACACCAAGGATTGTCCCCGATGATTCAAGGTTAGTGAACTTCTTAAAGGTTCTAAGGGAACTTTGGCAGTTCTTAAGGAACCTTTTCCATCTCAGCAGACCCAGATGGCCGAGCAGCCTTCACCATCTGCACCGTTTGGGTCTCAAGTTTTCATGATGAATGGTGCTGCACCTGTTTCTATTTCCACTCGATTTAAGGATTATGTCGGATCACGCTAGGCAGCTGGGAAGGAAGTCATTGATGGCCCGTCTCCCCCACTTGCCTCTGGTCCTTTAGAAATTGAGAAGCCCCAAGCTTAACCCGTTGTATGGCCACCTTCCAAAGGTGTTCTTTCAAAGTCTTCCTATAATCCAAACGCCCGTGCTGCTCAGTGTTACAGCATTGTTGAGGATTTGGCACAAGCGCCCTCTGCAATGTCTGCGTTGGAAGTGCTTCAAAGTTACCCATCTCAATGAAAAGATCTATTATCTGTAATCGATGGAATTGATCCTGCCAATTCTAGCCTTCTCACCTTCGATCTAGAGAATTTTGTCCCTCGACTTCCGCACCAGATTTCCCTTGTTATACAAGTCGGCATCAACGATCTCAATATTCACAGAGACATTGTGGATGAAGGTGCCTTTACCTGCATTATGTCATCTTCTTGCTAGAAATCCATTGGCTCTCCAACCCTCACTTCATCTTCCAATGCCCTCGAGGCATTCGATGGAAGGGAATCAAAACCGTTGGGTGTTCTCGCAAGTCTACCAATCACATTACAAGGTAAAACAGTCAACGTTGAAGTGGAAGTTGTTGATGCTAAACTCAACTACAATCTTCTACTCGGTCGCAGTTGGACCAACTCCATGTTGTGTGTTCCTTCCACCCTCTTTCGACTTTTGAATTTTCCACATGAGGGCAATATTATTACTGTTGATCAGTTGTCTTTCTTTACCTCATCCTCCAAGAAAAACATGCCATACGTGGATCAAATTCCTAATCCCCCCAATAGTGTAGGACCTGGTCTTTTCAAATACCCGTTCTCATGGGTATTTTTCCCATTCCACCACCGAACACCGTTCAAGTCAACATGATCTCTAGTTCGAATGACCCGTGGATCATCCATCTCTTGAACAGGTTGCCTCTTTTGGAGAATCAATGCCTCTGACCCTAGTTGAAATCAATTATTGTGAGATTGTTGTCGCATCAGATCCTCCTCCTGCTGAAAATGCTCCTTTGAGCATGGCTCTTGATGTTTATTCTCAATCCCCTTGGCTCGGCGATGAAAATTTTCCTGATCCTTTGAGAGAATTTTTTTCGTCTAACGAAGCTATCGTGGAGAATATGTCTCTCAAAGATCTGCCATGGAGCGACGGACATAATTTTTCCTCATTCATGCCCGAGTTGGGGGAAAATTATGTTTGTCTCAAGCATTTTGTATCCTGTTATCCCCCTCCTGAACCTGCTCCTTTGAGCCCGTCGGAGCACAGTTCCTCTTCTTGTGTCAAGCTCCCTAAAAAATGAAACAAGCTGCTTCGAGGACAGTTCTTAAGAGTGTCAACCTTGTTAAAATAATGAAACACGTTCCTGTTCAATTTGATTTTTGTTAGATTTCGATCGAATATCTTGTGTTTTGAACCTTCACTCCATTTCCTATGGACTAAAGCCTGGGGGGCATGTACCTCAAATTGAGACACCATGCCGGGGGCATGCCCGTTTTCCTTGTCATTTCAAGCATAGTTTGCATTTGTGCTTTTAAGCTTGTGAAAAAATAAAATGTGTGGTGTGGTGAGCTTTGTAAGCATTTTCTGTTGATTAGGTCTTCCTGATTGTGCAGATGTCTATTAATCCTTATGTCGGTTTCGCGGATGGTGCGTCCCGTAGTACCAAGAATCTGTCTTCGGCAGCCTAGGTAATCTACAATCCTGCTAGTGAGTTAGTTAATTTACAAGGTGTTTTTCTAGGGCCTGCTACGAATAATGTCGTTGAATATAGTGTCGTTTTGGAGTTATTGAACGAGGCCGTTAACCTCGATATTCGTGCATTGCTTCTATATCTAGACTCACATCTTGTAGTGTTACAGCTCAATGGTCATTATTCACTTAGGAATCCATCCATTTTAAGACTATATCTACGTATTCATTTACTGGAATGAAATTTTGATTACATCACATATCAGCATATACCCAGATGAATGAATACATTAACAGATGTAGTAGCTAACATGGTATTAGATAGACATTTACGCAACTTGTAAAAACATCATCATATGTGAAAATATCCATGCAGAAATATATATATGTGTGTGTGTGTGTGTGTCGAATGTTTGCAGCGTGTGCATCATATAAAATCCCAAAAATATGCATGTTTGTTTTAATTACATCCGGAGACAACATGTCTCTCAAAAATATGCATATGAAAATCCTAGGCGACTAATCAGCATGGTGCTCATGGTAGCATGTTACTTCCCGCACCAATCGCCTCACTAAGCGATGAAGGTGGCTAGGCACCCCTACGGTGTGCCTCTAATAAGCAATAGGAACATCAGCTAGGAAAGCATAATCAGGAATCCCACGGTTGATTCCCTCTAAGTTTTGAACCATCTCGTTCCCCTTTCCCCCCTCACCTTGAGGGTCATAAGCGAGAGGGGTCCTCCGCGCGATCGGTGACATCTCGGCGGGCCTCTCTGGGCTGACATCTGCATACATATAGGATTATTTGTTATAACATGCATGTATAAAAAAAAAGCATAAAATTCATAAAATCAAAAAGAGTCTTACCCAGCTCCTCATCCCAGTCCTCTCCTTCCGGGAGTGGAAGGTCTGGGTCTCCTGTGAAATCAGTACCAGAATAGGGCCAGTCCTCTACGACGATCAACTGTCGCTAGAGCCATCCGAAGAACTCGGGTCGTTCGACATTTGCTGGCCCCCTCCTGCTCTGGGCATTATTGCTACCCATCGAGCCATTTGTGGCTCTCTCAAAGGTGGATTTGTGACTATTGCCCCTTGGCCCTAGAAGATAGGTAGTTGTTCTAGGATGAACGATACCAAGATTGACCCGTACCCAAACTACTTCAGTTTGACCTTTTTACATTTAGTCAATTGCCATTCGATATTCATGGTTATGGCTGTGGCCCAATAAAATACTGTCGGGTTCATACATTCTGACGCGATAAGGAGCTATGTTTTGGTAGCCTCATGTGGTGCTCGCGACACCACGGCCCGCGTAATGGTATGTAGCACCACTCTAAGTGCTAGATCGGGAACAATGTGAATGTCAAATTTTCCACTACCTGATTGTGTTTGTGCCCCTGGGCACACTCTCTCCATAACCATCGACATATTTTTGCCAGAAGGCCTGGTACCTATCATAATCGGAACTGGACCTCTGCAAGATAATCCATTGATGAAGTAGACATCGGACACTTCGAGTTCAAGCACTTGATCTCGAAGCCTAAAATTCTCTTCATTCTCATCCCAGATACTTATCAAATATTGTAACAATTCAGGTTGTGCCCTGAGACATGGTGTCAATAATAATTTCTTTAATCCGCAATTCTGAAGCACATTCATGCATTGCTCATTCCCCATTGCCATTTTTTCCTCTTCACTGTGCTCTATTTCTTTCAATTCAATCACCATTGTGGCTTTATACCTGCATCAAATTGGTCATAAGCACATCATAAGATCCCTTGGGCATTCAAAAATTCAATTGATTGGTTCAAATTTTGTGAAATTTGAGCGGAATATGAGGTTGCGCGGTTAGCGTGACTATTTTTCTAACAGTCGCGCCAACTGGCACGACCCCTTTGCAAAAAGAGCTCGATTGGCATGGGTCCGTGCCTCGTACCCGTGCCAACCATGGAAGCCCTAAATTTGCAAATCCTCCCCTCAGGGATGCCAAATCACAATGGAAAGCTATGAAATATGGCTTAAAACATAGCTATTGGAAGCGGATCTTACCCGAAAAAGGCGGTATCTTGAATGATGCACTGGATCATCCGTAATCATCACTGAAAGATCGTAGGGAAATAACTCACTATCTCTCTACACAAGAGGTAAAAATTAAAAATTAAATATGTTTTTACTATTTGGTCATATTTATAAATTTTCGAAATTAAATTTAGGTTTTGAGACTTTTTTTCCAATATTTCACTATGTTTTGTCGAAAAATGGGTTTTACACTTGCTTTTTGTGTAGCGACAGGTTTTCATGTGACTAGAACAATGACACGAGTTGTATCTTATACTTTTTCAGACTTGGTGAAAACACGAAAAAGTCACTATTGGAGTCATCTTTCAGCTCTTTTCTAACTCTCTAAAATTGAAAATATTGCCGAGTCGCTTGTTGTTTTGAGCTCGTTAAATTGGCTACAAAATGACATCTACCCAGTATACGTTTACCCCTTTTTTGGGCTGGGATAGATTATTTACGAAAAAGGAATACCCTAGCCTATCGCGACTAGGAGGTTCTATCAGATATAGTTTTCTACCTTTTCGGATCTGCGAGACTATCTACGAAAATGGACTGTTGGAGTTTTCTTTTCCGCTGTCTTTTCAAACTCTCTAAACATGAAAATATGTCGAGTTCTTCCTTTGTTAGACTCATTAAAAACTGATGACATCGGACTCTGTCGTAATGACGTTGCTCGAGTTCCTCCTTCCTAGGGCTTGTTAAATGTACTAGGATGGATTTGTCCAAAGGACAAACTTATATCGCAAGCATATGCTATCCCCTTCAAGTTTGTTTCCAAAAATAATTAGGGTACTCACCATAAATGGTGGGGAAAAATGGAACTAGTAACACCGTAGTGTCGACAGTATGTCGTTCTCGAACATGGCACTTGTCAGCATTCGTGTCGGGTTGGGGACATCTCATCTCATTTTCTGCTTGCCTCCATGGGTTTGGGTAATCTCTTTTGACCACTCATCTGCTCTTTGCCATGTCATCATGACCTCAAATCCTTTGATGTCAAATACTGCCAAATCTAGTGTCGTGCCGCCGATATGTTCAAGAGAAGTTGGCCTCTGCAGTTTTCAACCTCCCTCTGATTCTCTACTGATCTTGATTCGCAAACATCATGTTCCTCTGTATCACGTCGATGATGTGGGAAACACTATGGCCCACCTTCGATTAAGTTCACTTCCTGTCGACTTCAGCTCATTATCCAGGAGGCTGATCTAGAGACTCCCTTCAGGTACCTTGGAGCCTGCATGCCTTAATGGCAGGTTCTTTGCATTCGACGAAAGGTTTTCATTATTGACCTTCGATCGTATGATTTTTCGGGTGTTCGACGCTAGCTCACTATTCACATTCCATGGATTGTACCTATAGTACCTTGAGGGCCATCCTCATTATTGGTGGTTCCTCTCGCGTCTGTTAATGGCTTTCATTTTTGGCTAGTAATCAGACAATGTTCTTGCACGTTCAACTTCAGCTCACTTATTCACATGCTCGGACTTGTACTCTATTTAGGTCGAGATGGAGTGCAAGACCCTGGAGTTTGTCTGATGAAATCCAGGCTGCAGGTTTTTTGTGGATTATCATGATTAGTTACATGACTCATTTTATTGGATGGTTGCGACCATACCTGAGTCTACTTGTTGATCCTTCTTTGCTGGATGGCTGCATCCATACCTTGGATCCTAGTTATTGTACACTCTATTATGGATGGTTGTGCCCATACCACATATCATGTATCAAAGATACCAGTTGTACTTGTATTTGTAGGTCTTCCGATGGCAGTGTTTTCATTTAGGCACGTTCTCATAAATCATTTCACCCCTCCCTCTCTCTTGGATTTCATGCTTTAGGGGGCAACTGTTACACAACATTTTGTCACCGTCCCTACAATCCCTTGTCCCGTATGTTGGAGGAATATTTCTGTGACCTGTGAATAGTAAAATGACCTAAAACTACCTTCATGGCATCCTCTTGCACAAGGACAAACATTCTCCTAAAGAACATTTCCTCTAAAAAACCATAAAAATAGATGTTTTAGCCTTGGCGCGACTAGTCAGTTCAGCCCTCGCGCCAATGGGGGAAATCCACACTAGAGGGCATGCCAATTGGCACTCTGTCCCTGTGTGTCACTCACTCCAAGCTTATTAAGGGATGTTTTTTAAAAATAAATGGCTGAAGTTTGATTCTAAAAAACTTCTGAATGAATCATCAAAAGGAGTTGAGAGTTTTGGCTCCGGATCTCCATGTATTGGAAGTGGTTTTCCACCTATCATGGAACCTTCCTAAGAGATAGGGCCTATCCCATAATTATAGGGATCCAAACTTCCTTTCCTCCATCTATAAAAGCTTTCCTTCTCCATTATCAAGATAGCTAAACTTGTAGGAAGGAAACTATAGCCGGGAAACTATTGAGAGCCAAGCCTAAGAGAGAGAGCTTCGTCCAAATTCCCGACAGGCTTTGTTGAGACATGTTCCGCTGCTAGCTCCGTTGAAGGAAGATCATAGCATTAGAGCATTTGGTTGTAATATCCCTTTTTTCATTTATGATATAATCGACTCTAATTTTGGTTCCATTCATGTGTTCATTTCTTTATGTAATGCAATGAATTATATCCTCTCTAATTGATATATAGTTACACACTTTAGATTTTACGTTGTATGCCGCCATTTCCTTGCATGTGTACAGGTGTTCGGATGTGTCAAATGGAAGGATCATGATCTGTCAAGCGAGGGACAGGAAACATCATATTTTCTTCAACGACAACTACGTGGGATTTGAGGTAGGCTACTTATCGTGATATTTGTCTTTTTCTAACTAGGAACCAATGTCATTGTGTGACTTGATTGTTTCTAGACCCGATCTGGGCTAGTGAGATTGCCTTTGTCTGCAGAGGGGATTTACCTTTTCAACAACCATAACCTTGACCTTAACTATGACCTAACCCTAACCTTACCCTTAACCATAACCTTAACCTTAACCTTAACCTAACCTTAACCTTACCCTTACCCTTACCCTTGACCTTAACCTTAACCTTAACCTTACCTTAACCTTAACCTTAACTATAACCTAACCCTAACCTTAACCTTAACCTTAACTATAACCTAACCCTAACCTTAACCTTAACCTAACTTTAACCTTATCTTAACCTTAACTATAACCTAACCCGAACCTTGACCAAATCTTAACCTTAACCTTAAATTTACCTTAACCTAACCTTAACCTTGACCTTAACCTTCCCATAACCATAACCTTAACCTTAACCTTGAGCTTACCCTCAACCTTAACTATAACCTTAACATTAACCTTACGCTTAACATTATCTTAACCTTAACCTAACCCTAACCCTATCCTTTACCTTAACTATAACCTTAAGGTTAGGTTAGGTTAAGCTAAGGTTAAGGTTACGGTTAAGGTTATAGGTTATGCTAGGTTAAAGTCAAGGTTAAGGTTAAGGTTAAGGGTAAAGTTAATTTTAAGGTTAAGGTTAAGGTTACGGGTTTAGTCTGGTTAAAGTTAAGGTTAAGGTTAAGGTTAGGTTAAAGTTAAGGTCAAGGTTAGGTTAAAGTTAAGGTTACGGTTATGGAAAGATTAATGTTAAGGTTAAGGGGTTAAGTTTAGGTTAAGGTAAATTCAAGATTAAGGTTAGGTTACGGGTTTAGGAATGTTAAAGTTAATGTTAAGGGTAAGGTTAAGGTTATAGTTAAGATAAGGTTTGGTCAACGTTAAGGGTAAGGTTAAGGTTAAGGTTAGGGTTAGGTTAAGGTTAAAGTTAAGGTTAAGGTTATGGGTAATTTTAAGGTTTAGGTTAAGGTTAAGGTTAAGGTAAGGTTAAGAGTTAGGTCAAGGTTAAGGATTTAGTCAGTTTAAGTTTAAGGTTAAGGTTATGGTTAAGGTTAATGTTAAAGGTTTGGTCAAGTTTAGGGTTAACCTTAACCTTAACCTTCTCCTTAACCTTACACTTAACCTAACCTTACCCTTAACCTAACCTTAACCTTGACCTTGAATATAACCTAACCCTAACCTTAACCAAACCTTAACCATAATCTTAACCTTAACCTTACCCTTAACCTTAACCTTAACTATAACCTAACCCTAGCCTTACCCTAACCTTAATCTTTACCTAACCTTAACCTTAACCTTAACCTTGACCTGACCCTTAACGTAACCTTAACCTTAACTTAACCTTAACCTTAACCTAACATTAACCTTAACTTTACCTTAACCTTGAATTTACCCTTAACCATAACCATAACCTTAACCTTAACTTAACCTAACATTAAATTTAACTATAACATAACCTTATCCTTATCTTTACTATAACCTTAAGGTTAATTTTAAAGGTTTGGTCAAGGTTAGGGTTAGGTTATAGTTAAGGTCAAGGTTAAGGTTAGGTTATAGTTAAGGTTAAGGTGGGAAGGTGTTAAGTCCCTCTATTAATAGTGTAGTCCCTTATTATGTTAGTGTAGCCGCACTTATTGTTATTTTTGTACCCTTATAACTCCCATATTGTTATTATTGTGCCCTTACATTATTATTTTTAGGTCGGCTAGGACTACATTGTGGCCCCACTAGGATTATATTGTGGCCCCATGGACTCCTATATATAGAAGGAGGTTTTGTTCATTTGCATCATCCAAGAATTGTTAATTTATGTAATGTATTGGAGGTTTCCCCCTAAAATTGGCTTATTTATAAGGCGTTGATATCTCTTTTCTTCTATTTTTGGAGCTGGTTACACAACATTTGGTATCAGAGCTTTGGATTCTAGGGTTTCGCTGCTCTAAACAGGTCATCGTGGCATTTTCGCTATAATTTTTTTTCTACGAAGTTTTAGAAGCTGAAATTTTTAGGGTGCAAAGCCAAAATCCTGAGTAATATTTTCTAAACATTTCATAGCTTGGTGCACAATATTTTTGGAGATATGATCTGTGGAAGTTAGGTCTTTTTTCAGGCTCCTAAAAAGGTCATCGTGGGATTTGCACTATAACTTTTTTTTTACAAAGGTTCAGAATCTAAACTTCGTATGGTGCGAAGCTGAAATACTAAGGAAAGTCGTCAAAAAATTTCAGAGCTTGGTTCGCAAAATTTTTGGAGATATGATCTGTGGAAGGTAGTGATTTTTCAGGCTCCTAAATTTCATCTCAAAGAGGTGATTGTGGGAAAAGTTCAATAACTCTCTCTCTGGGCATTGGATTGGAGTGCCATAAAAATTGGTCACAAGTAAAATGACTGTAGTTTCTTGGCTATCAATTTCAGAGACAAATAATGAAATAATGACACGTGGCAAGTATTACAATTTCGCTCTACTGAACCAGTCCATAATTAGGTCATTGTGGAAGATTGGACACAACTTTATCTTAGAGAATCCAAATCAGGTTAGACCTGTGGCATTCAAAAGAGAATTTAGAGGGCTATTTCATTACTAAATTTCAGACATTGAAGAGTCACAATTATAGAGATAATCCAATTCCAATATTGAGCTCCTCAAAATCAAGTAAAAGGTGTGTATTGTTTTTCCCGAATTGCATAAATATTGTTTGAAAAATTAGTTTGATTCCAAGAGCCTATTGAACATATATTTCAGTATTTTGTTCTAAAATGCCTCCTAAAAATAATTCAACACCCATTAAGCCCTCATAAATCTATACTATGATGCATGAAGCGGAAGAATTGCAGTATGAGATATCAAAATTATGGTACCAAGTGCAACAAATTTCGATCTTACGAAGAGCAACCGAAGATGACATAGATGGTTTAAAAGAAGAAATGGAGGCTAATTTGGATGGTTTGAAGGATAAAATAATAGCTAATATGGATTATAAATTAGTGGAAGATGACATCGAGCATCAACAACAAGTTCTCCAACTCTCAAAGGATAACCTAACTTTGGTGCTGAATCTAATGAAACAACAGGAATATAAACATCACATCGAAAGAAATTCTGAAACAGTAAAAAAAAACAAGAACTCGACAAGTACGATCAATTTTAGAGTATCTCAGCAAGTGGAAGAACTTTCCTATAGAATATTCCACATGGGAGGATGAGAATTTTATACAGAAGCATCAAGAAATAATCAAGCGTTGAG
Organism: Pinus albicaulis; assembly: GCA_034641835.2. Lineage (NCBI taxonomy): Eukaryota > Viridiplantae > Streptophyta > Pinopsida > Pinales > Pinaceae > Pinus > Pinus albicaulis. Next base: position 439,130,708 of record CM076579.1, read on the forward strand.
GACAACACTTGTTTGAAGGAGAGGGGCATGTTAAGTCCCTATATTAATAGTGTAGTCCCTTATTATGTTAGTGTAGCCCCACTTATCGTTATTGTTGTACCCCTGTAACCCCCATTTTTTTATTATTGTGCCCTTAAATTATTATTGTTAGGTCGGCTAGGATTACATTGTGGCCCACTAGGATTACATTATGGCCCCATGGACTCCTATATATAGAAAGGAGGTTTTGTAAATTATATCATCCAAGATTTTTTCATTTATGTAATGTATTGGAGGTTACCCCCTCGAAGTGGCTTATTTATAAGGCTTTGATATCTCTTTTCTTCTATTTTTGGAGCTGGTTACACAACAGAAGGTTAAGGTTAACTTAAGGTTTGCTCAAGGTTAGGGTTAGGTTATAGTTAAGGTCAAGGTTAAAGTTACAGGTTTAGTCAGGTTAAGGTTAAGGTTAGATTAAGGATAGGCTAAGGGTAAAGTTAAGGTTAAGACCTGTAACCTTAACCTTTACCCTTAACCTTAAAATTAACCTGACTAAATCTGTAACCTTAACCTTAACCTAGCCTTAACCTTGACCTTAACTATAACCTAACCCTAACCTTAACATTAACTTTACCCTTAGTGTAACCTTAACCTTAACCTTAATATTAACTTGACTAAACTCGTAACCTTAACCTTAACCTAACTAAACCTGTAACCTTAGCCTTAAACTTTAACCTTACCCTAACCTTAGCCTTAACGTTAACTTTATTCTTAACATAACCTAACTATAACCTAAACTTAACCTTAACCTTAACCTAACCTTAACCTTAATGCTAATATTAATCTTAACTTTACCCTTAACCTAACCTTAACCTTAACTTAACCTAACCTTAACCTTAACCTCACCGTAACCTTAACCTTACCTTATCCTAACTTAACCTTAACCTTCCCCTAACCTTAACCTTCACCTTAACCCTAACCTTAAACTTAACCTAATCTTAACCTTGACTTTACCCTTAACCTGACTAAACTCGTAACATTAACTATAACCTAACCCTAACCTTACCCTAACCAAACCCTTAACTTAACCTTAACCTTAAACTTAACATTACCCTTACCCTTATCTTAACCTTAAGCTTGACCTTAACCTTAACCTTGAACAAACCCTTAAACTTAACCTTAACCTGACTAAACTTGTAACCTGTAACCTTAACTTTAACCTTAACTATAACCTAACCCTAACCTTGACCAAACCCTTAACCTTAACATTAACCTTAAACTTCCCCTAATATTAACTATAACCTTAACCTTAACACTTAACTTTACCGTTAACCTTCACTATAACCTAACCTTACCTTTACCTTAACCTTAATCTTACTCTTAACCTTAACCAAACCCTTAACGTTAACCTTAACCTTAACCTTGACTTTAATATAACCTTAACCTTTACTTTACCCTTAACCTAACCTAAACCTTAACCTTCCACCTTAACCTTAACCTTAACCTTCATTATAACCTATCCCTAACCTGAAGATTAACCTTAACCTTAACCTTAACTATAACCTAACCATAACCTTACCCTAACGATAACCTTAACCTTAACCCTAACCTTAACCTTAACCTTAACCTTAACCTTATCTTAACCTTACCTTAGCCTTTACTTATCTTAACCTTTACTTAACCTAACCTTAACCTTAACCTAACCTTAACCTTATATTACCCTTAACCTAACCTAACCTAAACCTTAACCTAACTTTGATCATAACTATAACCTAACCCTAACCTTGACCAAACCCTTAACATTAACCTTAACCTTGACTTTACCCTTAACTTTACCCTAACCTTTCCCTAACCATAACCTTCACTTAACCTTAACCTAACCTTAACCTTTACCTTAACCTTAACTTAACCTTACCCTTGACCTTAACTATAACCTAACCCTAACCTTGAACAAACGCATAACCTTAACCTAGCCTTAACCTTAACCTTATCCTTAACCTTAACCTTAACCTTACCCTTATCTTAACCTTAACCTTGACCAAACCCTTAACTTTAACCTTAACCTGACTAAACCTGTAACCTTAACCTTAACCGTAACCTTAACTATAACCTAACCCTAACGTTGACCAAACCCTTAACCTTAACCTTAACCTTAATCTTCCCCTAACTTTAACTCTAACCTTAACCTTAACCTTAACCTGACTAAACCCTTAACCTTAACCTTAACCTCAACCAAAGCTTAACCTTAACCTTAAATTTACCCTTAACCTTCACTATAACCTAACCTTACCTTTACCTTAACCTTAACCAAACCCTTAACCTTAACATTAGCCTTAACCTTAAACTTACCCTTAACCTTGACCTTAAGTAAACCTTAATCTAGACTTTACCTAAACATTTACTTTACCGTTAACCTAACTTTAACCTTAACCTTCACTATAACCTATACTTAAACTTAACCTTAACTATAACCTAACCATAACCTTACCCTAACGATAACCTTAACCTGAACCTTAACCCTAACCTTAACCTTAACCTTAACCTTCCCATAACCATAACCTTAACCTTAGCCTTCCCATCACCTTAACTTTAACCTTAGATTATAGTTAAGGTCAAGGTTAGGTTAAGGTCAAGTTTAGGTAAAGGTTAAGGTTAAGGTAAGGTTAAGGTTAAGGTTAAGGTTAAGGTCAATGTTATGGGAAGGTTAAGGTTAAGGTTAAGGTTAAGGTTAATGGGGTAAGGTTAAGGTTAAGGTTAAGGTTAATTTTATGGTTATGGGAAGGTTAAGGTTAAGGTTAATTTTATGGTTATGGGAAGGTTAAGGTTAGGTAGAGGTTACGGGTTTAGTCAGGTTAAGGTTAGCTTTAAGGTTATGGTTAAAGTTAAGGTTATAGTTATTGTTAAGGTTAAGGTTAACTTAACCTTAACCCTTAACCTTACGCTAACCTTAACATATCCATAACCTTAACGTTAACCTAACGTTAACCTTAAATTTACCCTTAACATAACCTTAACCTTAACTTTACCCTTAACCTTAACCTAACCCTAACCTTGACCAAACCCTTAACCTTAACTTTAACATGACTAAACCCGTAAAATTAACCTTAACGTTACCCTTAACCTTCAACTTAACCTTAACCTTAACCTTAACTATAACCTAACCCTAACCTTGACCAAACCCTTAACCTTAACCTTAAATTTAACCTTAACCTTCCCGTAACCTTAACCCTAACCTTAACCTTAAACTTTACCCTTAACCTAACCTTAACCTTAACTATAACCTTAACCTAACCTTAACCTCACCCTTAACCTTGACCTTAACCTTAACTTAACCTAACCTTAACCTTAACCTTAACTATATCATAACCCTAACCTTGACCAATCCCTTTACCTTAACCTTATCTTAACCTTAACTTAACCTTAACCTTAACCTTAACCTAACTATAACCTTACCCTTAACCTTAACCTTGACCTTAACTATAACCTAACCCTAACCTTGACCAAACCCTTAGCATTAACCTTAACCTAACCCTAACCTCGAAAAAACCCTTAACATTAACCTTAACCTTAACCTTAACCTAATCTTAACCTTAATCTAACCGTAACGTTAACCTAACCTTAACCTTAACCTAACCTTGATCATAACTATAACCTAACCCTAACCTTGACCAAACACTTAACATTAACCTTAACCTTAACCTTAACTTTGACTTTACCCTTAACCTTACCCTAACCTTTCCCTAACCATAACCTTCACTTAACCTTAACCTAACCTTAACCTTTACCTTAACCTTAACTTAACCTTACCCTTGACCTTAACTATAACCTAACCCTAACCTTGACCAAACCCTTAACCTTAGCCTAGCCTTAACCTTAACCTTACCCTTATCTTAACCTTAACCTTGACCAAACCCTTAACTTTAACCTTAACCTGACTAAACTTGTAACCTTAACCTTAACCTTAACCTTAACTATAACCTAACCCTAACGTTGACCAAACCCTTAACCTTAACCTTAACCTTAATATTCCCCTAACCTTAACTCTAACCTTAACCTTAACCTTAACCCTTAACCTTAACCTGAATAAACACTTAACCTTAACCTTAACCTCAACCAAAGCTTAACCTTAACCTTAACTTTACCCTTAACCTTCACTATAACCTAACCTTACCTTTACCTTAACCTTAACCAAACGCTTAACCTTAGCCTTAGCCTTAACCTTAAAATTACCCTTATAATTCACCTTAAGCAAACCTTAATATTAACTTTACCTAAACGTTTACTTTACCTTTAACCTAACCTTAACCTTAAGCTTCACTATAACCTATACTTAACCTTAACCTTAACTATAACCTAACCATAACCTTACCCTAACGATAACCTTAACTTTAACCTTAACCCTTACCTTAACCCTTACCTTAACCTTAACCTTAACCTTCCCATAACCATAAGATTAACCTTAACCTTCCCCTAACCATCACCTTAACCTTAACCTTAGATTATAGTAAAGGTCAAGGTTAGGTTAAGGTTAAGTTAGGTAAAGGTTAAGGTTAAGGTAAGGTTAAGGTTAAGGTTAATGTTAAGGTCAATGTTATGGGAAGGTTAAGGTTAAGGTTAAGGTTAAGGTTAAGGTCAAGGTCAAGGTTAATTTTATGGTTATGGGAAGGTTAAGGTTAAGGTTAAGGTTAAGGTTAGGTAGAGGTTACGGGTTTAGTCAAGTTAAGGTTAGCTTTAAGGTTATGGTTAAGGTTAAGGTTAGCTTTAAGGTTATGTTTAAGGTTAAGGTTACAGTTACGGTTAAGGTTAAGATTAACTTAACCTTAACTCTTAACGTTACCGTAACCTTACCCTATCCTTAACCTTAACGTTAACCTTAACTTTACCCTTAACATAACCTTAACCTTAACTTTACCCTTAACCTTAACCTAACCCTAACCTTGACCAAACCCTTAACCTTAACTTTAACATGACTAAACCCGTAAACTTAACGTTAACGTTACCATTAACCTTCAACTTAACCTTAACCTTAACCTTAACTATAACCTAACCCTAACCTTGACCAAACCCTTAACCTTAACCTTAAATTTAACCTTAACCTTCCCCTAACCTTAACCCTAACCTTAACTTTAAAGTTTACTCTTAACCTATCCTTAACCTTAACTATACCCTTATCCTAACCTTAACCTCACCCTTAACCTTGACCTTAACCTTAACTTAACCTAACCTTAACCTTAACCTTTACTATATCATAACACTAACCTTGACCAAACCCTTTACCTTAACCTTATCTTAACCTTAACCTAACCTTAACCTTAACCTTAACCTAACTATAACCTTACCCTTAACCTTAACCTTGACCTTAACTATAACCTAACCCTAACCTTGACCAAACCATTAGCATTAACCTTAACCTAACCCTAACCTTGAAAAAACCCTTAACATTAACCTTAACCTTAACCTTAATCTAATCTTAACCTTAATCTAACCGTAACATTAACCTAACCTTAACCTTACCTTTACCTTAACCTTGACATTACCCTTAACCTTAACCTAACCTTAACCTTGACTTTACCCTTACTGTAACCTTAACGTTGTATTTACCCTTAACCTTGACCTTACCCTAACCTTAACCTTGACTTTACCCTTAACTTAACTTTAACCTTCACTCTAACCTAACCCTAACCATTACCAAACCCTTAAACTTAACCTCACTAAACCTGTAACCTTAACCTTAACCTTACCCTTAACCTTCATCTTAACCTTAAATTTACCCTTAACCTAAACTTAACCGTAACCTTGACCATGACCTTGACTAAACTTAACCTTAACCTTACCCTTACCCTTAACCTTAAATTTACCATTAACCTAACCTTACCCTTAACCTTAACCTTAACCTTAACCTTATCTTCACCTTAACTATAACCTAACCCTAACCTTGACCAAACCTTATCCTGAACCTTAACTTTACCCTTAACCTAACCTTAACCTTAACCTTAACCTTGGTTAGGGTTAGGTTAAGGTTAAGGTGAAGTTTAGGATAAGGGTTTCTTCAAGGTCAAGGTTAAGGTTAGGTTAAGGGTAAGGTTATGGGTAAAGTTAAGGTTAAGGTTAGGGTAAGGTTAAGGTTAAGCTTAGGTTAAGGTTAAGGTTAAGGTTAAGGGAAGGTTAAGGTTAAAGTTAGGTTAATGCAAGTTTAAGGTTACGAGCTTATTCAGGTTAAGGTTAAGGTTAAGGTTAAGGTTAAGGTTAGGGTAAGGTTAAGGTTAAGATAAGGTTAAGGTTAAGGATAGGTTAAGGGTAAAGTTAAGGTTAGGGTTAGGTTAAGGTTAAGGTTAAGGTTATGTTAAGGGTAAAGTTAAGGATACAGTTAGGTTAATGTTATGGTTAGGCTAAGGTTAAGGTTAAGGTTAGGTTAAGTTCACGGTTAGGTTAAGGTTAAGATAAGGTTAAGGTTAAGGTTTGGTCAAGGTTAGGGTTAGGTTACAGTTAAGGTCAAGGTTAAGGTTAGGTTAAGGGTAAAGTAAAGGTTAATGTTAGGTTACGGTTAGGTTATAGTTAAGGTTAAATTTAGGGTTAAGGGTAAAGTTAAGGTCAAGGTTAGGGTTATGTTATAGTTAAGGTTAAGGGTTTGATCAAGGTTAGGGTTAGGCTAAGGTTAAGGTTAAGGTTTGGTTAGGATAAGGTCAAGGTTAAGGTTAGGTTAAGGTTAAGGTTACGAGTTTAGTGAGGTTAAGGTTATCGTTATGGTTAAGGTTAAAGTCAAGGTTAAGGGTTTGTTTAAGGTTAAGGTTAATGGTAAGGTTAATTTAAGGTTAAAGTTAAGGTTAAGGTTAGGTTAAGGGTAAAGTTAAGGTAAAGTTTAGGGTTAAGGTTAGGGGAAGATTAAAGTTAGGTTAAGGTTAAGGTTAAGGTTAAGGTTAAGGTTAGGATAAGGTGAGGGTAGGTGATAGTTAAGGTTAAGGTTAGGTTAAGGGTAAGATAAGGTTAAGGTTAAGGTTAAGGTCGAGGTCTAGTTTAAGGTCAAGGTCAAGGTCAAGGTTAAGGGTAAAGTTAAGGTCAAGGTTTGGGTTAGGTTATATTTAAGGTTAATTTTAGGTTAAGGGTAAATTAAAGGTTAAGTTTAAGGTGAAGGTTAAAGGTAAGGTTAAGGTTAAGGGTTACGGGTTTAGTCAGGTTAAGGTTATGGTGAAGGTTAAGGGTAAGGTTAAGGTTAAGGGTTTGTTTAAGGTTAGGTTAAGGTTAAGTTTAAGGGTTTGGTCAAGGTTAGGGTAGGGGTAAGGTTAGGGTAAGGTTAGGATTAAGGTTAGGGGAAGGTTAACGTTAAAGTTAGGTTAAAGGAAGGCTTAGGTTAAGGTAAGGTTGAGGTTAAGGTTACAGGTTTAGTCAGGTTAATTTTAAGGTTAAGGGTTTGGTACGGGTTAGGGTTAGGTTATAGTTAAGATTAAGGTTAGGTTAAGGGTAAATTTAAGGTTAAGGGTTTGGTCAAGGTTAGGGTTAGGTTATATTTAAGTTTAAGGTTAAGGTTAAGGTTAGGGTAAAGGTTCAAGTTCAAGTTAAGGTTAAGAATTTGGTCAAGGTTAAGGTTATGGTTAACATTAAGGTTAAGGTTAAGGTTAAGGGGGTAAGTTAAGGTTAAGGTTAAGGTTAGGGGAAGGTTAAGGTTAAGGTTAAGGGTTTGGTCAAGGTTTGGGTTAGGTTATATTTAAGGTTAAGGTTAAGGTTACGAGTTTTTTTAGGTTAAGTTTAAGTTTAAGGGTTTGGTCAAGGTTAGGGTTAAGTTATATTTAAGGTTAAGGTTAAGGTTAAGGTTGAGGTTTCGGGTTTAGTAAGGTTAAGGTTAAGCTTCAGGTTAAGGGTAAGGTTAAGGTTAAGGTTAAGGTTTTGGTTAAGGTTAGGGTTAGGTTATAGTGAAGGTTAAGGTTAATTTAAGCATAAAGTGAAGGTTATGGTTAACGTTAAGGGTAAGGTTAAGGTTAAGGTTACAGGTCTTAACCTTAACCTTAACTTTAACTATAACCTAACTGTTACACAGTAATTTTTCACCATCCCTGCAATCCCCCGTCCCACACATTGGAGGGCCTTTTCTATGACCTGTGAGTAGTGACATAACTTGAAACCACTTTCATGGCATCCCCCTTGACAAGGAAAATCATTCCCCTGAAGAAAGTTTCCTTTGGAAAACCCTAAAAACTAACCTTTTGGCCTTGGCGCGACTAACTTGTTCAGCCCTCATGCCAATGGGGAAGATCCACCAAAGAGGGTGCACCAACTGGTGCTCTGTCCCAGTGTATTTTCTGCGCCAAGCTTAATAAGGATTGTTTTTGAAAAATAAACGGTAGAAGTTTGATTCCAAAAAAATCCTAAGCAAGTCTCTAAAATGAGTTGGGAGGTTTGGTTCTGGATCTCCAAGTATGGGAGGTGGTTTTCCACCTATCATGGAAGCTTCCTTGAGGATAGGGCCAATCCCATAATTGTAGGGATCCCAACTTCCCTTCCACCATCTATATAAGCTTGCCATTTTCCCTTAGCAAGCGAGTAGTAGCCTTAATGGTCATAGAACTAAGAGTTGAATCTGTAGCAAGGAGACTATCGCCAGACAACCTTTGAGAGCCAAGCCGAAGAGAGAGATATTTGTCCCATTTCCGATGAGCTTCATTGAGACGTGCTCCACTGTCGACCCCACTGAAGGAAGATCCAGCGTCAGAGCTTAAGGTTGTATTGTTCCTTTGTTTTATTAATAATAAGCGACTTTGATTATGGTTTCATTCGTATATCTTTATCTTTGATGCAATGAATTATATCTTCTCTGATTGATGTATAGTTACAAGGTTTAGATTCTATGTTATGTATCGTCATGTTTCTTCGCATGTGTGCAGGTGTTTGGATGCGCTAAGCGGAAGGATTGTGATCTGCCGAAGTGGAGGACGGGAAGCGTCATCCTTTCCTCAATGACCATTGCATAGGACCTGAGGTAGGCAACTTGTTATATTTTATTGTTTTTGTAACTAGAGACCTATGTCACTGCATGTCTGATTGTTGCTAGACCCAATCTAGGCTAGTAGGGATTGCCTATGTTCGCAGAGGGGATTTACCTCTCCAACAAACTGGCAACTCCACTGGGGAGTTAGTTAGAGTTAGTCTTGTCTCTTTCGGTTGTTTTTGGATTGTGTCGGCTTTATTTTCTCTTCTAGTCTATCTTTTTTTGGTGTAAGACCCTTTTTCATCCCCAGAGGATCAGATCTGACCTCTGCTTTTCCGAAATTTTCATCTTTTAATGGTTGGCTTGATTGGTGCGGTTTCCACCTTGACATTCACGCCAATTAGCACCAGTTGACAGTTCATCACTCGCGCCATCCCCTGTCTAGCGCGGATTACAGCCAGACAGTTGCACCATTTCCTATAGGTGCTAGGGTTTTCCCTTTTTCGAGAGTTTTTTTGGTCAGTAATTTTTCTTCTGGGTTAGTTTTAGATTCTGAAGTTGTGAGTCTGGTCTTGGTTGGGAGAAATTCTTTGTTTTTTCATTTTCAGGCATTGGCGCTTGTTGTCAGTTAGCAACCCGCAGGGTGTGTGAAAATTGATATTTTTTCCCTAAATCCTTCGCCAGTGTGCCCTTCCCTTCCAGTATTTTCTTTGTATGAGAATAGATTACATTGCTCATGGTTCAGCTAAAATGTCTTCTTTCCATGATTGCTTGATGTAAAATGGAATGAATGCCTGAAAATTGAAACATAATTGAAGATCAACTCTAAAATTTATTCAATTTACCTTAAGGCAGCATTGAAACATTAACAAAATATTTAAAGGTCTAGGCTAGTGACGTGTTCCGGCGTCGTTAAACCTAATAGCTGTCGTTCGCCTCTTGGCTTTAGATAGCACTAGTACGGACTTGTACTCCCCGTACCGTCGCGTATATAAAGGGAGACCCTTATCCTAGGTTGCTATCCTTTATCCGTAGGATAGAAACCTAGGATAAGGGTCTATCCTTTATCCGTAGGAAGCTTAGTCTGCCGCCTTATGCCCGTGATACACCGAACACAGCATTTGGGGAGATTTCCTGCACGCGCGTCAAGTCCTTGGTTGATTTCTCTTTCATTTTTTAACCAAGGTGTATATTGCAGTTCATGGATATCTGGCACACATTTTTCCTAGAGTTCCAGAGTAGTCATTTCAATATTTTCCGACTCTTTAAATTTGAAAAGATCATCAAGCACTTATCCTTTCACGCTTGTTTCCAAACTGAAAGAGATAGAGTCATATTTTTCTTGTTTCTTGACTCTTAAAATATGAAACAGTAGAGTTTTGTTTCAATGTTTTAAAAAAAAAATTAACTGCCCATGAAATATTCCTGGTTAAAGTTAGTTTCCTTAGGGTGTTGTTCTGAAGATCGTTTTTGATGGAAACTTTTCCATAGTTCACCAACCAAGGAATCCCCTCCGATGAGAATATTGGTCCTTTTCCTCCTTTTGGAAATGTTGGTGCTCCTTATATGGCAACGTTGTCCCTTCTTGGGTTAACTGTTGGGTTGCCTGTTTGGTTGTTCTCAACCTCTGTGGTCCCGAATGTCCCGGCTACTGGTCAATAAATTCCATCCACCGTACCATCCACTCCACCACCTGAACAATGCCATGTTGATTACAAGGTGGAACTCTCCCCTTCTTCACCTATTTCTTCATCCTCATCTTCTACTTCACCTGGTGAAAGTCTGGATTCGAGTAACCAGGTGGCTAAGAAGAAGAAGAAGAAGAAAAAGAACAAGAAGTCTGGTAAGAGAGAGGCTAAGGCTGCAAATACTGCTTCTAACGCACCATCCATTGATAAACCATCCAAACTTCCACGAAAAGTCAAATTCCCTTGCATGTTGTGCTAGGGAAACCATCTTCTTTGAGACTGCCCTGGTATTTCCAAGGTGCTTGAAGTATGGTCCAACGGTCGTCCGCCGTTGCCTTTGGCTTCCGGAGTCAGGTTGGGGGCACGTCTTAAGCTCGGGCTAGTAAAGCTCCCAAGAAGCAGGGCAAGATTACCCATCCTTGTAAGTTGTGTGAAGGGCACCATGCCATTCACCTTTGTCCATATATGGATGAAGCCAAACGAGTGTTGGACAACCTGAGTGTTTGTACACTGTTGGTGTCCTGTGTTTTGATAGTTTGGCAAATCAAAAGACAAGGCAACATCAAAACCAATCTTTAGAGTTACAGGATCTAGTCCTCCTGTTCTCAGAGAGGGATCTCTCAAAGTTTGTTTGCAAAGGCTTATCTTATGTGCATAGAGTATTGGTTTTAGACTAGTTATTAAGTGCAAGTATTTGTTTGTTTGGTTGGGTTGAATTGATACAACCGAACATAAAAGGTCTAGGAAAGATATATAGGGCAATAAAATATCTGTTTCATTGGGAAATGGAGTCAAAAAGAGGTCATAACATGCTTATCAAAGGATATGGGATATCAAAGGGAAAATCTAACTTGGCCACAGGATCCTTTTGTTTTTGGAATGGAATGAACATTAATGATTTGGAAAGAGAGTTTTAATTCTCAACAAAGGGAATTTGAAAGCATAATTTGAAACAATAAAGAGTTCTTTGATAGACAGGGCTAACCAAAAATTCTACAAATCACACCTTTAAGCAAACAATAATTTCAAAACAACTTTCAAAGTAAAATCTAAGATTCGGGGAACACCCTATTTCCTCAAAGATTTTATTCTAAAGGAATTTATAAAACATATAAGATTTACTGATAATCACAGTCATAGAAGAGGGAACACCTAAAAACATATATGATCATAATTATAATGACCTTTAAGCCAAATTTTTAAGTGAGGACAAAGGGAAGATCAAAACAGACCTCTTTGATTCACTATAAGCAAAGAACTTCGAAGGGAGACTTCAATAACAGTTTTTAAGTGGCAACAGACGAGCAGGGAGAACCATAAATCATGTTGAAACCAACTACTCAAACTTATTAAGGTAATAAACAAGCATGAAGACTAAAGAGAAATATTAAAGCCTTTAAAATACTTCAGCAGAAGAAAACATAAAACAGTGAAGGATGAACAGGTCTAAGGTGCTTCCAGGAGTCATTTCTTAGCCTAATACTTTCTATCCTACTATAGTGAGAAATTATGGGACATAATGAAAATAGGGAAAAAACATGAAACAGTTCAGAATACTTCACCAACAGCCAAGCTCATGAATCCAATGATAGAGCCTTCTTAGGAACAAACATGCGACAACATCATCAAGATCTCCAAGACTTCAATTTGTTCTTCAACTTCAAAGGACTATGTATTGATTTCAGAGAGTTTCAATATTACAGCTTGTGATCAAACAACAACCAAACAACAACTTCTCATCTTCTATGGAAGTATTTATAGAAGGTTGAGGAGGTGAGATCTGTTAAAAGATCTCTTAAGGTAATTAATACAGATTCAAGACTTCTTGGCCTTTTGAGGGGCTCGATGGAGAATTTTACAGGTGGACTACTATATTAACTGTTTTTACAATAAATATCAAAGCTCGGTGGGATATTTTATTGACTTTGAGGCTCTGTGTAATGTTTGGAGTAAATTTGCAGATATTCCTGCATTGATTTCCTTGCGGAAGTAACTCCCTGGCTACGCTGAGGCAAAATTTGATCTTCTTAAATAACTTCGGCCTCTGTTTTAATGGTTTGAGGCAACAGGTGGCTCTGTGGTAGCTAGGAGAAATTGGCTAACCTCATATGTGGTGGTGGAGGTTTCCTGTCTGATAATCCTTTATGCTTTCTTCTTTAACTATGTTTTAAATCGGGGGTTAGGCTTTTGATAACAGTCTTAGCCGTAATCCCCGTAAAAACTATCTTTATTCCTATGTTCTGATATATTGGGGTCTTTGACACTGATACTCCTTAATTGTGCCTGATTCATGGTGTTCTGCTAGAGTGCAGGGTTACGCAGGGACGATATGTCATCAATTCCCCTCAGATCATTGACGAGACGTGAAATTTACACCTTGAAATTGATTTCATCTGATAAATCGAAAGCAAGAGGGTCTTCACCCTCTCTTTCGAATTTTCTTCGAACATAGCAAAAAGATCATTAAACCTTGCAAAATGAAAAAAAAATGTTATAAAATCCTGTGTATTAGGTCAACTGCATCGGAAGGTGTGTGGAGGAAGCGGGGCTGTTGGATGGCATCATCCAACGGTCAGGATTGATTGGAGAGATCATGGAATGGGCAGAAGAAGGTTGAATCTGAACCATCTATTGCACAGAGATCGACGGCAGGGAACAGAAGTTGAAAGTCAAACGGAGAGAAAATGAGCGATAAAATGTGGACCGTCGATCTACAGATCAGATCGACGACAGAGATTGCTTGGACGACGCGTTGTATCCTGGTTATCGCATGGGCACCTCCGTTAATTGTCGGGCATCTTCGGCGAGCGATAGCTGTTGGATGGCCCGCCCCAGATCAGACGGTAGACAGCGATATCGCTGGGCATCCCGGTCCGATCATTAATGCAAGATGGACAGAGGATGGAGGAGGTTTTGCAAATAGTACACGGGATGCATGGTGGACGCTGTATGGAATCAGAGGCGATCAGGGGAAAACAACTTTTCGCCCAATGGTGGTGCAATGGATACCGCCGGTTTTGGGAAACCGTATTTTGAGTGGTGGGGACCACGGAAAGATGCACTCTGCACCGTCGATCTACAGAACAGATCGACGATGGAGATTGTTAAAATTTCGGACTGGCAGAGAACTTTCAAAAAAGCAAAAAACCCAAAGTTTTAAATATAACATAAGGGTTTAATGTTTTGGACGGGATATATAACAGGGTCCATCGCATGTCGCAAGTTCGAACATGGGCTTTTCAATCTACCATTTAAATTTTCTGCGATTTGCGATCTGCGATCTCTATTTTCAATCAACCCATTGATATTAATACGTGACTTTGTTTTTTAGATCAAAACATTGGAAAAGTGGGTTTTTGAGTTTACAAAGGAAAAAGCGGATCGGGGGTTTTTTCAATATCAAGGCTGATCGCATCATAAGTTTGGGAATATGGCACAAAGGCTCGCGCTCTTAGGTTTTTGCAATGTGATAAGCACTGTGAGAGGTTTATCTCTTGGTTCTAGGGTGCGGGTATGTGGGGGAAATGGTTTAAAAACTTAGCCCAAGGGGGCTAAAGCTTGTATATAAAATATGAAGTTTTATTGATTTTTCAATGTTTTCAAAGGGTTTCGGTATAGTTAAAAAATGGGTTTTTAACTATGGAAAAGTGATTTTCATAAATGGCAGAAGAGGATTTATGAAAACAAGGGATTTTTTATGGAGAAAAAGGGGAGAAAATGAAGGTTAGCTTTGGGAAGAGGGGGAAGGGGAAAAGGGTCCTTGCAGCAATATTTTGGCTTTGGAAATCAGCAGGATTTCAGAGCTTTTTGGGATGAAAACAAAAGTATAGGATCTGGACAGAGGCAGGAGGCCTTCAAGAGTCTTCAAGAGCCAAAAATTTTTAGTAATGAAATTTTTTCCTTGAAGGCTCAAACAGTCTTAGCCACCTTTTGGTATAATCAAATGTTATAGGTGGCTAACAGTGGCTCCACTTGGGGATGGTGTCTTCTTGAAGGCATCAAGAAATTCAAACTTGCATTCTCTAGGAGGCTGATATGTGCTTGATCCATTGGGCTGGCTTGCCTTTGCTGGGATGATTTTGCGCTGAAAACTCTTTAGCAGCCATGAAAACAATGGATTTTCATCAAAAAAAAAAATTCTACCTACCCAATCCTATATGATCTAGCATTTTTTCTTTCATTAGAGTGCACTTGGATTGGAAAATTTTTAAAACATTTTATTCTTTTGAAAGCAGTAAATCTAATCTAATTCTACTCCTCATTTCTCCTTGAACTCAAATTTAACAGTTGAGTTCAGATGACTCTCTACCTAATCTACCATCTGTTGGGATTAAACTGTCCAACAGATTTTCATTCTCTAAATTTCTAAAACATAAATTTAAAAACAGTCAAGTCAAGATTAAGTTGTTTGAATTGCTGTGATCTATGGCATAAAGAAAAGCTGCACATAGACATTTATTTTGCAGAAAAATAAATCAAAAAATGGAAGGCTTAAGATCTGAAATTTGAAAACATTTCCTTCCTCTTTTGTACAACTCTGATTTGACTCTTATTGAGTTGTCTTTCCTTTTTCTCTGGTTTAGATTTTGAGCTGATTAGAACCATATTTTTACATCTTTTTGACTCATAAAATAAAACATATTTGATTCATCTCTCTTTGGAAACTGAGGTTCAGGTTTTGAACATGTTTGAACCTTTCATTTCTATCCTAAACTATCTACTGATAAGCCAAGATTAAACAGTTTGGCAAATCGAATTCACCATCCTATCAGCAGAAAATTTAAAGCTATTTAGTCAAGATTAGGCTGTTTGAATAAATACAAGTGTGTTCTTCTAGGAGTGGCATTTAAGCTTGCACACTTTCAGATCTGTTTCTCTTTTTTGGTATGTGGCTATACCTTTCTTGTTTTCAAAATCTGCCCTCTTTTCTCTTTTTCTTTGTTTTTGTATTTTTGTTTCTTCTAACTTTGAATGCAATGGTTTGACTATGATATGTAAAATGAAAAAATAAAATACTTTTAAACTTAATATTCTTGGCAGAAGTAATGCTTGAGTATCCTGCCATTGACAGGACCTCCATATAGGTCTTCTCCATTCAGTTCTTTCAAGAAAAATGCATTGTGACCCCTCTCAGCATGAATAATATAGGGCCCTTTCCACAAGTTCTCAAATTTTCCATGTTTTCCCTTCTCTTATTTTCTTGAATCCCACTTAAGAACAACATTCCCAACTTGGAAATTGTTTGCCTTAGTCCTCTTATCAAATAGCTTCTTCATTTTTTGTTGGACTAGTTGTGTTCTTTCATAGACTTTCTCTCTGGTCTGCTGTAAATGGATTGTTTGGTTGATTCTTCTCTGCATATCATTCTCTTCAATCTGCACTTCTTGAAGAAGCTTCATGACTGACACGCCCAACGAGATGGGAAAGACTGCATCCATGCCATAGACTAGTTGATAGGGGGGCATGTTTATTGATTTCTTTGTAGTTAGCCTATCAGCCCATAAAGCATGAACTAGTTTACTGTACCATGATTTCTGATTTTGTTCCAACAACTTTTTAATGATATTGATGAGGCTTTTGTTGGAAGATTCAGCTAATCCATTCCCTTGGGGATAGTAAGAAGTAGAATGGCCCAAGTTTATGTGGTTTTTGTAGCAGAAATAAACCATCTTCTTAGATTTAAAAGCAACAGCATTGTCTGTTATGATTTTTCTGGGACAACCAAATCTGGATACGATATTTGTTTCAAGGAACTTGATAATGACAGATTCATTGGCATTTCTGGAAGGTATAGCTTCTATCCACTTGGTAAAGAAGTCAGTGGCTATGAGGATCCACTTATGTTGAGCTGAGGAGGATGGGTGAATTTCACCAATGAAGTCCAACCCCCATTGTTGAAAAGGTGCCTCAACTATGATAGGATGTAAAGGTAAGGGAAGGAGTTTCCTTTTTCCATCAAAGATTTACACTTATGGCAAGACATGACCAAATTTTGAGTGTCTGGGAAAATGGTAGGCCAATAGTAACCCGATCTAAGATTTTTTTTTGCGATGGCCTTCCAGTAGAGGTGTCCTCCACATTCTCTGTTATGCATTTCATGCATGATTCTTCCTACATCATCTTCAAGTAAACATTTAAGTAAAATTCCAACAACGTTTTTCCAATATAACACTACATCTAATATGAAAAAACTCAAAGCCTTTTGTTTCAACAATCTCGCTTTAGTTTTAGATAAAGAAGGAGGGGCATTTAGATATAAAAGCACATAAATAATGTCAGCATACCAAGGAGAATTTAGAAATGTTTCTTCAATGAAAGGAGCATCAGATTCTTCTATTTCTTCCAACACATCTACCATATTCATGTCCAGTTCTTGAAAATTAGACTCAGCCATAATTTTTGCTAATCCATGCCCCTTAACTTGTTTGGTGGACCTAATTTCTAAGTCATATTCAAGAATAGTTGCAATCCATTTTCCCCTTTTACCATCGGGGTCTTGACTTAGAATATCCTTGACAACAGTATGCGGAACAAAAGCAATTATGTGAGAGTGTAAAATATAGACCCTAAAGTCTTTTAATGCTTTCACTAATGCTAAGGCTTGCTTCTCCATGATGTTATATTTGAGAGGAGCATCTCTCAAGGCCCTACTGAAGAAAGATATTGGTTTTTCTTGTCCTAAATCATTCTTTTGAAGTAAAACTGTAGCTATTGTATGCTCATATGCAAAGGAAAAGATATAGAAATCTTTGGTAAAAACTGGACTAATCAGGACTGGTGCTTGAGTAAGAGCTTGTTTGACCAGTTCGAATGATTGTTTAGCTGGTAAAGTCCATTTTACACCTACATCTTTCTTAAGAATGTTTGTAATGTTTTTTAATAGCTCAACAAGATTAGAAATAAACCTTCTCAGGAAATTAATCTTTCCGATGAAAGATTACAATTCTTTGCGGCTCCTTGGATAGCTGATTTGCAATATGTCATCTATCCTTGTAGGGTCTATTTTGATTCCCTCTTCCAAAATTATGTGGCCAAGAAGTTTACCTTCTTAGAGACCAAAGAGTGTTTTCTTGGGATTCAATGACAAGCCAAATTTCCTACACTTCTCAAAAAATTTTCTTAGGTGAATCAAATGTTCTTCATCAGTTTTTGAGAAAACCATAATGTCATCAAGGTAAATGATTATGAAATAGCCAATGTATTCAGAAAAGGCTATGTCCATGGCCCTTTGGAAGGTGTCCCCTGCATTCATTAATTCGAGAGGCATTTTGACATACATAAAGGTGCCCCAAGGTGTGGTAAAAGTAGTTTTGATTTGATCACTTGTGAGAACTAACACCTGGTTGTAACCTGAGAACCCATCTAAGAGGGAAATCCTTTTGGACCCAACTACCTTCTAAAGTATATGATCCATTTTGGGCAATGGGTAGTTGTCCTTTAGGGATGCTCTGTTTAAATTTCTGAAGTCAATACAGAGTCTGATCTCTCTTGTCTTTTTCCTAACAGAAACTAAGTTTGATACCCATTCTGAAAATCTAACAGGTACTATAATGCTAGCATCATGCATATTTTCAATCTCAGCTCTAACTAAAGGTAATAAAAGTGGGTTTATCCTCCTCATTTTTTGTTTGAAAGGCTTTTGATTTTCCTTCAAAGGAATCTTGTGCTGAATGATGTTGGCATCGTATGATTTTAGGTCTTTGTATCCCCAAGCAAAAAAATCTTTAAACTCTTTGAAGAGCTCTATATACTACAATTTTATGTGAGCTGGGAGAGTGTTGGACAATTTAATCATCTTGGGTTCTGCTAGGCTGCCTATGTTATGTTATTCTACATCTGTTTCCACAGGCTCCATTCTTGGTTCTTTGGCTACATTGTTAAAATCGAAAAGGTGTTCTAAAGGTGTTAGACCCCTTGGAATTTTATCATTTTTGCAATGTAAGAATTCGAAGTCTTCTTGTTCTGTGTTGTCAATTACCTCTGCTTCAAAATGATTTTTAGAATGATTTATATCAGCAGTATATGTCATTTCAGCTTCTGGGATTTCTTCAATATATGGGCAGTTCTGATTATGGATGGATTCTGATGTTGGTAGGGTGAAATCATTTTCTGAATTTAAAAAATCATCTATGTGTTTGTCAGAATCAAACACTTGCCAGTGATCTTCGTTATCAGGTACGTATGGTCTGTGTTTTACTTTTACACTGAATTGTTGATTTATTTCAGGTGTTTGACAATTGCTGGCTTTGAAAGTGAGTTCATTTTCTAAATGATTCAATTCTCTTGGAATGAAAATAAGTTCATATTTTTCAAAGGTTTTTAATAGATCAAGGGTAGCGTTTCGATATTCCCTGAGCCTTGGATTTTTAGCTGAGTATTCTCCTTTGATTTGTTTTATGATAAGTTCAGAATCTCCTAAGATTGATATCCTCTGGGCTTCTAACTGTTTAAGCAGTTGTAAGCCTAGGAGAAGTGCTTCATACTCAGCAATATTGTTAGTGCATGGGAAATCCAATTTATATGAAAAACTCTGTTTTGTATTTTGAATCCACACACCTGCTCCTGTGCTTGTTTAATTACAAGATCCATCAAAATTTGTTTTCCAAAGTATGCTATCCTTATTTTCATTTTCTTGTTGTTGTTGATTGTCAATGTTTTGAATTTGATTGAAGGGAAGATTGGATTGTTGTGGTGAACTGATTGGGTCTATGTTTTCTTTATATTGTTGGATAATGTCATCTTCGTTATATAAGATAAAGGAATCTAAACTTGATTGAATAGAATAGATTGGAGAATTGTTTGGTCTGTCCATGTTGCTCACCATGTACTTCATGTGAGATTCCCTGTATAGTCTTCTGTTTTGGTTGAAAACAGGGATGGTGGCATAAGACATGTCCATCTCAAGGCTTCACTGAAGTTTGGCTCCCCATGATCTTGATAAGAGAATGCCATACTTAGGGGGAATGCCAGCTACAAATATATCCATAACCAGACTCTTAGCAGGGATATGAGCTAAAGTAACACATAAATCTTTGATTAAACCCAAAAATTTGACTCGGCTTGAGTCAAAAGAATACAAATATTTGTATGGTTTAGTAATCTCTAAGCCTAAGCTCTCCATTACCACCTTGGGCATCAGATTGTGTGAAGCTCTTGAATCTAACATGGCATTGTGTAAAATTTTCTCATGTATGTTCAAGCTAACATAGAAGGGAGGGACAACCCCTTCTTGATATTTTCCTTCAACTTCTGGACCAAACAATAGCTCAGGTTTGTCATCTGTCAAGTTTAAAGTGTCTGTGTCACTTCCTAAGTTCAAAGCTTTCAAAACTTGGTTTTTGTACACTTATTGGGCTACTAGTTCAACTAGGGGGATGGTGACTTTTATCTTGGCAATCTCTCCCTCAAGGCTGAAAGGAATAATTGACTTGTTTGTATTTACATCTGTCTTTTCAATTGAATTCTTTTCAACAACTTTGATTTGCTGAACTTTATTTGGACTGGTAATTGGGATAGTTTTAATAGGACCACTAGCTGAGGTGCTAGGGGTACTCTGTTCAACATTTGGCTGGACACCTTTGTCTTTGTTTAAATCTGGTTTTTTAGTCAAAATGTTGGTTTTCTCTGCTGTCTTTTTGGGCTGATTTTCTACGTTTTTCTTGACAGCAGTGCTAGTGTTCTTATCTTTTGATTTATCTATGTTTCCCTTGCTCTTAAGATCATATTGTTTGTGTATCTCCATGATTGCATTTTCAAAACCTAATCTATAGTCATCAGAATCTTCATAGGTATTTGTGTTTTGATCAGAAGAGAAAAAATCTTATTCTTTCTCAGTGAGGAAAAAATCATCCCCACTATCTGATCCAATCAAGTTTACATGGGATTCTTCCAACCTTCCCAACTCCCTATCTTCCTCATATTGATCTACATAGTTTTGTTGGAAGGGAGGTCTAATTTGTTGGTCATTTTCGTTCTGTTTGTCTTGATTGTTTTTTCTTCTATAATTCTGATTTCTATTTCGAGGAGCAGCTTGGTTTTGATTTGCTTGTGCTTTCTTAATTATACTCATCTATTTCATCATTTCTTCCAACATCCTCTCCATTTTTGAGCTTGAAGTAGAAGGAGTTGACTCTTCTCTGAAAGACACTCTCTTCTCGGTTTTCATTCTTGCTTTCTTCTCCATCAGGTTGACTTCCACAGAAAGAGCACCCTGTTGCATATCTTCCAGAGTTGCAAAATTTATTTCTCTCAACTGATAGGTCATTTCAGAGTCAAATCCTTCCGGAAATTTATTTAAAGTTGAGCCCTGTGGAGGTTTTAGTTCTGGGGAAAGTGCATTATACACACTATTAAACCTAGTGCAGTAAGCTTGCACACTTTCCCCAGGGTTTCTATGGATATTTTTGTAATCAGAAAGGACTTGGAGAGGATTCTTCTTTACTTCCCATTTGTTTAGGAACGTTTGATGGAAGCCTTGGAGATCATTAATACCATGGGGGGCTAGACCTTTGAACCATTTTCTTACTTCCCCCCCTAAACTCTGAGCAAATAACCTAAGCTTGACAGAATCATCATCGATTTCATTTCTGTCAAAGTAGTCATTCATTTTATCTACATGTTGTGATGCGGTTGTAGCATTGTTGGCATCATACAATGGAATTTTGGACTGATAGTCCTGTGGAAGATTAACTAATGGTACAGGAAGGACTAGGGGAGCATACCATGCTGCCATGATAGGTGGTGGGGGCGGATTTATAATAGGAATGGTGGGCTGAGGTGTAATGGTTTGAACAGTGGATGAAGGGTGAGCAGAAGTGGATGGATCAGAAACAGATTGTTGAGCTGACCTTGGATGAGAGACACCTAAGTTGTGAAGGAAATGTAAATCAGGTGGTGTGGTTTCTCTACTACCAGGTTGTTCACTTTGTTCTGGGGATGAAAGTGAGGACTCAGAATCTATCTGAATTATATCATCAAGTGACCTAGTTCTAAAAGGATTTCTTAAGTCGACTTGTGATTGGTGTAGGGCTGCAAAATTTTCAGGGACTGAATTAGATCTCAAGGGTGATTTGAAAACAGTTGAAAATTTTATCTTGGAAGATTTCCTAAGTATACTTTCAGGGTTGTCAACTTCTTCTAGTGGGTTTGGGTCAGGGTAGGCTCTAGTATGAATCTTTCTAGGAGCCACTATGCTATGTTTTTCAGACCTAGTTGAAAAAGAAAAGTTTTAACCAAATATGACAATCTTTAAGAGGCTAACTGATCTTTTCAAAAGAAGGAAAATTTTAATCTTAAAGCCTTCTAGCTGAGTTTGTATGATGCTGTTAATACTTGGGGTCTTCCCAATGGAGTCTTAAGGTCTATTTCTTAGGATCGTGGAGTCACCAGGTGGAAATTTTTAGCTCTTTTGGAGGTAAAGGTTTTATGGTCCACCACCAAGTTATTATGAAGCCAAACTAAAATGTTTTGGGTTTTTCTGAGTTATTTTGGTCTTATAGGTTATGAGAGTGTCCTACTTTTGTCTTAACACTTAGCTAGGGTGTCAAAACGTACAGAGTTCACTCTTATGGCTTGGTAACTGGATCCTTCAAGGTTTGATAAGGCTTTATAAGAATCCTATGGGTTACTTAGTTTGTCACTGATTCAAAAGATCCTATCATGATTACCATTGCTTGGTAGTGCTTGAAAAAGGTTACTTATGTTATACTTAGACAGTGAGTGCTTTGTTTTTCGGATTTTACTCAGATTCCCACCGTGATCGCCATTATGTTGGTGTCCCGCGTTTTGAAAGTTTGGAAAATCAAAAGACAAGGCAACATCAGAACCAATTTTTAGAGTTATAGGATCTAGTCCTCCTATTCTCAAAGAGGGATCTCTCAAAGTTTTTTTGCAAAGGTTTATCTTGTTTGCGTAGAGTATTGGTTTTAGACTAGTTATTAAGTGCAGGTATTTGTTTGTTTTGTTGGGTTGAATTGATACAACCGAACATAAAAGGTCTAGGAAAGATATATAGGACATTAAAATATTTGTTTCATTGGGCAATGGAGTCAAAAAGGGGTCATAACATGCTTATCAAAGGATATGGGATATCAAAGGGCAAATCTAACTTGGCCACAGGATCCTTTTGTTTTTAGAATGGAATGAACATTAATGATTTGGAAAGAAAGTTTTAATTCTCAACAAAGGGAATTTGAAATCATAATTTGAAACAATAAAGAGTTCTTTGATAGACAGGGCTAACCATAAATTCTACAAATCACACCTTTAAGCAAAAAATAATTTCAAAAAAACTTTCAAAGTAAAATCTAAGATTTGGGGAACACCTTATTTCCTCAAAGATTTTATTCTAAAGGAATTTAGAAAACATATAAGATTTACTGATAATCACAGTCATAGAAGAGGGAAAACCTAAAAACATCTATGATCATAATTATAACGACCTTTAAGCCAACTATTTAAGTGAGGACAAAGGGAAAGATCAAAACAGACCTCTCTGATTCACTATAAGAAAAGAACTTCAAAGGGAGAATTCAATAACATTTTTTAAGTGGAAACAGACAAGCAAGGAGAACCATAAATCATGCTGAAACCAATTGTTCAAACTTATTAAGGAAATAAACAAGAATGAAGACTAAAGAGAAAGATTAAAGCCTCTAAAATACTTCAACAGAAGAAAACATAAAACAGTGAAGGATGAACTGGTCTAAGGTGCTTCCAGGAGTCATTTCTTAGCCTAATACTTTCTATCCTACTGTAGTGAGAAATTATGGGACATAATGAAAACAGGGAAAAAACATGAAACAGTTCAGAATACTTCACCAACATCCAAGCTCATGAATCCAATGATAGAGCCTTCTCAGGAACAAACATGCGACAACATCATCAAGATCTCCAAGACTTCAATTTGTTCTTAAACTTCAAAGGACTATGTATTGATTTCAGAGAGTTTCAATATTATAGCTTGTGATCAAACAACAACCAACCAACAACTTCTCATCTTCTACGGAAGTATTTATAGAAGGATGAGGAGGTGAGATCTGATAAAAGATCTCTTAAGGCAATTAATACAGATTCAAGACTTCTTGGCCTTTTGAGGGGCTCGATGGAGAAGTTTATAGGTGGACTACTGTATTAATTGTTTTTACAATAAATATCAAAGCTCGATGGGAGCTTTTATTGACTTTGAGGCTCGGTGTAATGTTTGGAGTAACTCTGTAGATATTCCTGCATTGATTTCCTTGCAGAAGTAACTCCGTGGCTGCGCTGAGCAAAAATATGATCTTCTTCAATAACTTCGGCCTCTGTTTGAATGGTTTGAGGCAATAGGTGGCTCTGTGGTAGCTGGGAGAAATTGGCTAACCTCATATGTGGTGGTGGAGGTTTCCTGTCTGATAATCCTTTATGCTTTCTTCTTTAACTATGTTTTAAACCGGGGGTTAGGCTTTTGATAACAGTATTAGCCGTAATCCCCATAAAAACTGTCTTTATTCCTCTGTTCTGATATATTTGGGTCTTTGACACTGATACTCTTTAATTTTTCTCGATTCATGGTGTTCCGCTGGAGTGCAGGGTTACGCAGGGACGATATGTCATCAATGCCCCTCGGATCATTGACGAGACGTGAAATTTACACCTTTCAATTGATTTCCTCTGATAAATCGATAGCAAGAGGTTCATCACTCTCTCTTTCGAATTTTCTTCGAACATAGCGAAAATATCATTAAACCCTGCAAAATGCAAACAAAATGTTATAAAATCCTGCGTATTACATCAACTGAATCGGAAGGTGTGTGGAGGAAGCGGGGTCATTGGATGGCATCATCCAATGGTCAGGATTGATCAGAGAGATCATGGAATGGGAAAAAGAAGGTTGAATCTGAACTGTCGATTGCACAGAGATCGACGGCCGGGAACGGAAGTTGAAAGTCAAACGGAGAGAAAATGAGCGATAAAATGTGGACCGTCAATCTGTAGATATGATCGACGGTGGAGATTGCTTTGACGACGCGCCATAGCCTAGTTATCACGTGGGCACCTTCGTTAATTATCGGGCATCTTCGGCGAGCGATAGCCATTGGATGGCCCACCCCAGATCGGACGGTAGACAACGATATTGCTGGGCATCCCGGTCTGATCGTTAATGCGCGATGGACAGCGGATGGAGGCGGTTTTGAAAATAGTACACGAGACACGTGGTGGCCACTGTATGGAATCGGAGGTGATCAAGTGAAAAAAACTTTTCGCCCAAGGGTGGTGCGATGGATACTGTCAGTTTTGGGCAACCATATTTCGAGCAATGGGGACCACGGAAAGATGCACTCCGCACCGTCGATCTACAGAACAGATAGACGGTGGAGATTGTTCGAATTCCGGACTGGTGGAGAACTTTCAAAAAATAAAAAAACCCAAAGTTTTAAATATAACATAAGGGTTTAATGTTTTGGACGGGATATATAACAGGCTCCATCGCATGTCGCAAGTTCGGACATAGGCTTTTCAATCTACCATTTACATTTTCTACGATTTGCGATCTGCGATTGCTCTTTTCAATCAACCCATTGATATTAATACGTGACTTTTTTTTTTAGATCAAAACATTGGAAAAGTGGGTTTTTGAGTTTACAAAGGAAAAAGCGGATCGGGGGTTTTTTCAATATCAAGGCTGATCGCATTGCAAGTTTGGGAATACGGCACAAAGGCTTGCACTCTTAGGTTTTTGCGATGTGGGTATGTGGGGGAAATGGTTTAAAAACTTAGCCCAGGGGGGCTAAAGCTTGTATATAAAATATGAATTTTTATTGATTTTTCAATGTTTTCAAAGGGTTTCGGTATAGTTAAAAAATGGGTTTTTAACTATGGAAAAGTGATTTTCATAAATGGAAGAAGAGGATTTATGAAAACAAGGGAGTTTTTATGGAGAAAAAGGGGAGAAAATGAAGGTTAGATTTGGGAAGAGGGGGAAGGGGAAAATGGTCCTTGCAGCAATATTTTGGCTTTGGAAATCGGCAGGATTTCAGAGCTTTTTGGGATGAAAAAAAAAGCATAGGATCTGGACAAAGGCAGGAGGCCTTCAAGAGTCTTCAAGAGCCAACAATTTTTAGTAATGAAATTTGTTCCTTGAAGGCTCAAACAATCTTAGCCACCTTTTGGTATAATAAAATATTATAGGTGGCTAACATACACCATGCCTTCTGGCTGGTTACAAGCAGCTTTCTTTGATTCCTCCACCAGCCGATGCCTCGATCAGTCAAGAGTCATCCTTGGTTGATACTGATCCCCCGAAAATTTAAATTCAGGAATTTGTCCTTGACCAACCATTGGTCATGGGATCGGCTAAGCTGGCCCCGTCTATGGTGCACCAGGTCTTTTCCTTTGAGAGTGGACCTCACATCCCACAGGTTCTTCTTGTTTCTTCAGATTCTTTGGACTTGGAGAAATATTCACCTGTCCCTATACCTCAAGAAGCCGCTCCTCCGCTTCCCGTGATGGAGTTCTCGGAGGATACCCCTCCCGCCTTCAAGATGGAGGTCGTGGAGGATGCTCCTTCTTCTATCGTAACACCAGGGGAAGACCATCTCGGTTCGATGATAGCCCCTCCAAGTAGTTTGGTCGCTTCCTTCGATTGGAGTCAATTTGCAAGATACCACCTTCCGTCTTATGTGCCTTTTGAGATAACGGTACAGAACTTCGATCTGGTCGTACCTAGCACTATTATAGATGAAGGCGTGCCTATTAGTATTATATCCTCAACTACATGGCAAGAATTCAGTTTGCCTCCGCTTGTGCCTGTTACGCAGAATCTGTTGGCTTTTAACAAAGGAACTAATCAACCATCAGGGATCCTTCCAAAGTTGCCTGTTACTTTGGGAGGGAAAACAGTCCATATGGACGTGATGGTTGTTCTAGGCCCCTTGGATTTCAATTTACTCTTGGGCCATGATTATACTTATGCGATGGGAGCGCTTGTCTCCTCCCTCTTTCGTGTGGTGTGTTTTCCACACCAAGGTCGGATCGTGACCATCGATCAACTTTCATTCTTTGGTCCTAACATGACATCTTGTCCACCATCATCCCTTCCGGGTCTTTATCCACCGGTTGTGTCATCCCCACCGCATGTCAATTATGTGGCTACCTGTCCTGTGCCTACATTCAGTGATAGTGCCATTGTGCATCATGTACTGGGGGCATTGGGTCCAGACTTCCAAGACGTTTTCCTTCCATCGGACGGGCAACTCTTTGAAGCGATGACTTCTTATTCATTATAATGAGGTCTTTCGGAGCATAGTTCATTTTCTTGTGTCAAGCTCATTAAAAAATTAAACAAGGTGTTCAGAGCATATTTCATTTTCTTGTGTCAAGCTCGTTAAAAAATGAAACAAGATGTTCGGAGCACAGTTCATTTTCTTGTGTCAAGCTTCTTAAAACATGAAACGAGGTGTCCTGAGGATAGTTCTTTTAATGTGTCAACCTTGTTAAAAGAATGAAACACTTTCCTATTCAATTCGAGTCTTTGATAAGATCTCGTAAAATCCTAGCTGAGTCTATCTCTGGATCTTGTAACTTGAACCTTCACTCCATCTGCCTCTCATATGGACCGAAGCTTGGGGGGCATGTACCTCGAATTGAGTCACCATGCTGGGGGCATGCAAACCTTTTCAAGCATAGTTTGTTTCTATTTCAAGCTTGTGTAAAAATGAAATCGGTTTCAAGCATAGTTTATCTTTATTTCAAGCTTGTGTAAAAATGAAACCAACTTCAAGAAGAGTTTCCTGATTTCAATCTTGTGTAAAAATGAAACCATTCCCATTTTACCTCTCGTGATTGCCATTTTATCAGCCTGTTTTGCCAGATGAGCCTTGGTTTTCTCATTCCACCGTCACTATCTGTTGGGTCGATCATATGCCTTCATTTGGTTGTTTTACACATTCTTGAGGAACTGCTGTAATGAGTGGTCTTGTTAGCAAGCCTCTTAACCTTTACTTGTTCTGAGCAGTTCCACCATTATCAGAACCAGTTACTTCCCTTTATACCACTCTTTCTTCTTGGTGGAGTCATCTTTCAGCTCTTTTCTGACTCTCTAAACATGAAAATATTGTTGAGTCGCTTGTCGTTTTGATCTTGTTAAATTGGCTGTGAAACGACATCTACCTAGTATAATTTTACCCCTTTTTCAGGCTAGGATAGATTATTTACGAAAAAGGAATACCCTAGCCGATTGCGACTAGGAGGTTTTCTTAGACATAGTTTTCTACCTTTTCGGATCTGAGGAACTATCTATGAAAAGGGACTGTTAGATTTTACTTTTCTTCTGTCTTTTCAAACTCTCTAAACATGAAAAGACATCGAGTTCTCCCTTTGTCAGACTCATTAAAACTTGATGACATAGGATTCCTTCATAATGATTATACTCAAGTTCCTCCTTCCTAGGACTCGTTAAATGTACTAGGTTGGATTTGTCCAAAGGAAAAAATTATTTGACAAGAATATGGTATCCTCTTCAAGCTTGTGTAAAAATAAAGAGGTACTCGCTAGAAATGGTGGGGAAAAAATGAAACCAGTATCAACGTCGTATCGACAGTATGTCGCTCTTGAACATGGCACTTGTCTACATTCGTGTTGGATTGGAGACATCTCATCTCATTTTCCGCTTACCTCCATGGGTTTGGGTTATCCTTTTTGACCGCTCATCTTCTCTTTGCCTAGTCATCATGACCTCAGAACTTTTGATGTCAAATACTGTCAAATCCAGTGTCATGCCGCTGATATGTTCAAGAGAAGTTGACCTCTGCAGTTTTCAACCCTCCTCTGATTCTCATCTGATCCTGATTCACAAATATTATATTCCTCTGTCTCGTGTCAATGATGTGGGAAAAATTATGGCCCACCTTTGATCAAGGTCACTTCCTGTTGGCTTCAACTCATTATCCAGAAAGTTGATCTAGAGACTCCCCTCCGGTACCTTGGAGCCTGCATGTCTCAATGGCAGGTTCTTCGCATCCGATGCAAGGTTTTCATCATTGGCCTTTGATCGGATGATTCTGCGAGTGTTAATGAGGCTACGACCATACCCGAGTCTACTTATTGATCCTTTTTTGGATGGCTACGTCCATACCTTGGATCCTAATTATTGTATACTCTATTTTTGATGGCTGCGCCCATACCACATATCATGTATTTGAGATATGAGTTATACTTGTTGTTACACAACAATTTTTCACCGTCCCTACAATTCCCCATCCCGCACAATTGGAGGGTTCATTCTGTGACCTGTGAGCAGTGACATAACTTGAAAACACTTTCATGGCATTCCCCTAAACATATAATTTCATTGCCCTGAAGACAACTCCTTGTGAAGAACCCTAAAAACATCCCTTTTTGCATTGGCGCAAGTAGCCAGTTCAGTACCCGCGCCAATGGGGGAAATCCTTCAAAGAGGGCGCGCCAATTGGCACTCTGTCCCAAAGTCACACTCACGCCAGCCATTTTAAGGAGTATTTTTTAAAAATAAATGGCAGAATTTTCGTCCTAACTGATCCAGAAACTAGTATCTAATTTGAGTTGGGAGGTTTGCCTCTGGATCTCCATGTGGAGGAAGTGGTTTTCCACCTCTCATGGAAGCTTCCTTGAGGATAGGGCCAATCCCATAATTATAGGGATCCCAACTCCCCTTCCTCCATCTATAAAAGCTTGCTCATCCCCTTTGCAAGCTAGTCTCTAAGTTCCCAAGAGCCTAATGTTGCAAGAGCTTTGATCCATTCCCTTAAGGCCAAATCCAAGCAAGGAGATCATTGTCGAGACATTCGAAGAGAGAGGCTTGTCCCATCCCTGATAGGCTTTATCGATACATGTTCTGCTGACGACCCTCCAAAGGATAATTCAGTGTCAGAGCTATGGTTGTATTCTTCTTTTGATTAATTAATGATAAGCGACTATTGGTTATGGTTCCACTCTTGTTCTGGATGATGATCATGAGTTATGTCTTCTCTGACTGACATATAGTTGTATGCACTGGATTTTACGCTTGCATTTGTTTTGTTTCTTGTGTGTGTAGGTGTCCGATCACGGAGATCGTGAGGATTGTGATCTGCCAGAGCTAAGGAACGGGAGCGCTACCTCTACGAGCGAAAGTGTTGGATTCCAGGTAAGCCTTCATCGCTAGTTGGTTTATTTTCAATTAGGAACCTGCACTATAGCGTGAACAATTGTTGCTAGACCCGATCTAGGCTAGTAGGGATCGCCTCTGTCTGCAGAGGGGATTTACCTCCACAACACTTGTCTACGTAGGTTTTCTACCGGGAGTGTTTTCAGTTGGGCACGTTCTCATAAATCATTTCACCCCTCTCTCTCTCTTTCGGGCCTCATGATTTAGGGGGCATCTATGACACAGTAATTTTTCGCCATCCTTGCAATCCCCCATCTCGCACATTGGAGGGCATTTTTTGTGACCTGTGAGTAGTGACATAACCTGAAACCACTTTCATGGCATCCCCCTTGACAAGGACAATCATTCCTCTGAAGAAATTTTCCTTTGGAAAACCCTAAAAACTGACCTTTTGGCCTTGGCGTGACTAGCCAGTTCAGCTCTCGCGCCAATGGGGAAAATCCATCAAAGAGGGCATGCCAAATGGCGCTCTGTCCCAGTGTATTTCCCATGCCAAGCTTAATAAGGATTGTTTTTAAAAAATAAATGGAAAAATTTTGATTCCAACAAACTCCTGAACGAGTCTCTAAAATGAGTTGGGAGGTTTGGCTCTAGATCTCCATGTATGTGAGGTGGTTTTCCACCTATCATGGAAGCTTCCTTGAGGATAGGGACAATCCCACAATTGTAGGGATCCCAACTCCCCTTCCACCATCTATATAAGCTTGCCATTTTCCCTTAGCAAGCTAGTAGTAGCCTTAATGGTCATAGAACTAAGAGCTAAATCTGTAGCAAGGAGACTATCGCCAGACAACCTTTGAGAACCAAGCCGAAGAGAGAGAGCTTTGTCCCATTTCCGACGAGCTTCATTGAGATGTGCTCCACTGTCGACCCCGCCGAAGGAAGATCCAGTGTCAGAGATTAAGGTTGTATTGTTTCTTTGTTTTATTAATAATAAACGACTTTGATTATGGTTTCATTCGTGTATCTTTATCTTTGATGCAATGAATTACATCTTCTCTGACTGATGTATAGTTACAAGATTTATATTATATGTATGTGTGCAGTTATTTGGACATGCTAAGTGGAAGGATTGTGATCTGCAGAAGTGGAGGACGGGAAGCGTCATCATTTCCGAAATGACCATTGCGTAGGACCTGAGGTAGGGAAATTGTTATATTTTGTTGTTTTTGTAACTAGATACCTGCGTCACTTCGTGTCTAATTGTTGCTAGACCTGATTTGGGCTAGTAGGGATCACCTCTGTCCACAGAGGAGATTTAACTCTCCAACACTAACCTAACCTTAACCTTAACTATAACCTAACCCTAACCTTTACCAAAACCTTAACCTTAAAATTACCCTTAACTTTAACCTTAACCTTAACCTAACCTTAACCTTAACCTTAACCTTCCCATAACCATAACCTTAACCTTAACCTTAACCTAACCTAACCTTAACCTTAACATAAACCTTAACATTAACTATAACCTAACCCTAACCTTACATGATCCATAACCTTAACTATAACCTAACCCTAACCCTAACCTTAACCTTACCCTTAACCTAGTCTTAACCTTAACCTTGACATTGACCTTAATGTTAAGGTTAAGGTTAAGGTTAAGGTAAGGTTAAGGTTAAGGTTAACCTTAACCTTAACCTTAAACTAACCTAACCTTAACCTTAACCTTAACCTTACCATAACCTTAACCTTAACCTTAACCTTAACCTTGACCTTGCCCTTAACCTAACCTTAACCTTAACCTAACATTAACCTCATCTTAAACTTAACCTAACCTTAACCTTAACTTTACCCTTAACCTAACCTTAACCTTAACTTTACCCTAACCTTAACCTTAACTTTACCTTAACCTTTACTTTACCCTTAACCTAACCTTAACCTTAATGTTATCTTAACCTTAACCTTAACCTTATCTTAACCTTAACCTAACATTAACCTTAAAATTGACCTAACTATAACCTTAAACTTGACCTTGACCTTAACCGTAACTTTAACTTTACCCTAACCTTAAGGGTTTAGTCACATTAAGGTTAGTCAAGTTAAGGTTAAGGTTAGGTTAAGGTTAAGATAAGGTTAAGGTTAAGGTTAGGTTAAGGGTAAGGTCAAGGTTAAGGTTAAGGTTATGGTTATGGGAAGGTTAAGGTTAAGGTTAAGGTTATGGTTAAGGTTAAGGTTAAGGGTTTGTTCAAGGTTAGGGTTAAGGTATATTTAAGATTAAGGTTAAGGTTATGGAAAGGTTAAGGTTAACCTTAAGGGTAGGGTAGGTTAAGGGTAGGGTTAAGGTTAAAATTAGGTAAAGGTTAAGGTTAGGGTTAAGGGTTAGTTAGGTTAAGGTTAGATTAAGGTAAGGTTATAGTTAGGTTAAGGTTAAGGTTAAGGTTAAGATAAGGTTAAATTTAAGGTTATGTTAAGGTTAAGGTTTAAGGTTACAGGTCTTAACCTTAACCTTCATTATAACCTACCATTAACATTAAACTTTACCTAACCTTAACCTTAACATTAGCCATAAACTTAACCTTAACCTTGACCTTAACTATAACCTTAATCTTAACCTTACACTTAACCTTTCCTTAACCTTAACCTTAACCTGACTAAACCCTTAAGGTTATGTTAAGTTAGGTTAAAGTTAAGGTCAAGGTCAAGGTTATTGTTAGTTTAAGGTAAATTTTAAGATTAGGTTAAGGTTAAGATAAGGTTAAGGTTAAGGTTAAGGTTAGGTTAAGGGTAAATTCAAGGTTAAGGTAAAGTTGAGGTGAAGGTTTGGTTAAGGGTAAAGTCACGGTTAATGTTAGGTTAAGGTTAAGGTTAAGGTTAAGGGTTTGGTCAAGGTTAGGGTTAGGTTATAGTTAAGGTCAAGGTTAAGGTTAGGTAAAGGTTAAGGTTAAGGTTAATGTTAAGGGTTTGGTTAAGGTTAAGGTTAACGTTAAGGGTAAAGTCAAGGTTAAGGTGAAGGTTAAGGTTAAGGGTAAAGTCAAGGTTAAGGTTAGGTTAAGGTTAAGATTAGGGTAAGGTTAAGGTTAAGGGCTTTTTCAAGGTTACGATTAAGTTATAGTTAAGTTCAAGGTTAAGGGTAAGGTTAAAGTTAAGGTTAGGTTCGGTAAAGGTAAGGTTAAGGTTACAGTTAAGGTTAAGGTTAAGGTCAAGGTTAAGTTTAATTAAAGTTTAAGGTTAAGGTTAATGTTAAGGGATTGGTCAAGGTTAGGGTTAGGTTATATTTAAGGTCAAGGTTAAGGTTAAGGGTAAGTTTATAGTTAGGTTAAGGTTAAGGTTAAGGTTAAATTTAGGTTAAGTTAAGGTTAAGGTTACGTGTTTAATGAGGTTAAGTATAAGGTTAAGGTTAAGATTAAGGTTAAGGTTATGGTTAAGGGGGTAAGGTTAAGGTTATGGTTATGGTTATGGTTAAGGTTAGGGTAAGGTTCAAGGTTAAGGTTAGGTTAAGGTTAAGGTTAGGGTTAAGGTTAAAGTCAAAGTTGGGGTTAAGGTTAGGTTATAGTGAAGGTTAAGGGTAAGGTCAAGGTTAAGGGTAAATTTAAGGTTAAGGTTAAGCTTACAAGTTTATTAAGGTTAAGGTTAAGGTTAGGTTATGGTTAATATTAAGGTTAAGGTAATGGGAAGGTTAAGGTTAAGGTTAAGGTTTAGGTTAAGTTTTGGTCAAGGTTAGGGTTAGGTTATAGTTAAGGTCAAGGTTACGGTTACGGGTTTAGTCTAGTTAAGGTTAAGGTTGAGGTTAAGGTTAGGTTACGGGTAAATTAAAGGTTAAGGTTATGGTTATGGGAAGGTTAAGGTTAAGGTTAAGGGGTTAAGGTTAGGTTAAGATAAATTCAAGGTTAAGGTTAGGTTAAGTTTAAGATTAGGTTAAGGGTAAAGTTAAGGTTAAGATTGAGGTTTGGTCGAGGTTAGGGTTAGGTTATAGTTAAGGTCAAGGTTAAGCTTAGGTTAAGGTTAGGTTTAGGGTTAGGCTATAGTTAAGGTTATGGTTTAGTTAAGATTAATATTAAGGTTAGGTTAAAATAAGGTTAAGGGTAACGTTAAAATAAGGTTAAGGTTAAGGTTAAGGTTAGGTTAAGGATAAGGTTAAGGTTAAGGTTAACCTTAAATTTACCCTTAACCTAACCTTAACCTTGAATTTACCTCAACCTAACCTTAACCCCTTAACCTTAACCTTAAATTTACCCTTAACCTTAACCTTAACCATAATAAACTCGTAACCTTAACCTTAACCTTAAATTTACCCTTAACCTTCACCTTACCCTTAAACTTCACCTTAACCTTAACCTTATCTTTACCTTAACCTAAACTCAACCTTAACCTTAAACTTAACCTAACTATAACCTTACCCTTAACCTAACTTAACCTTAACCTTGACCTTGACCTTGACCTTAACCTTAACCTTACCCTTAACCTTCACCTTGACCTTCACCTTAACCTTAACCGCAACCTTAACCTTAACCTAACTAAACATGTAACACTTAACCTTAACCTTAGCCTTAATCTTCACCTTAACCTTAACCTTGACTTTACCCTTAACCTAAACTTAACCATAACTATAACATAACCCTAACCTTGACCTTAAATTTACCCTTTGTTAGCACCTGAATTGAACCCCAGGCTGAAAAGGAAAAACAGGGTAACAACTAAACCACACTCAGCCTTGTAGCTAGCCCTACAAGGACAGGAGAGGGCTCTCTCCATAAAATAATATTCAATGGAACACAATAAATGGACTGATATTAGGCTAGGTAAAATGATAGGGATTAAAGGTTTAATAAAATGAATGAATTTTTCAGGGACGTGTGGGATAAAAAGGGACAGTTGAAACCGGGAATTAAATAAGGACATAGGGTATTTCATGGGGCAAGATAGGCAGGAAAATTAGCAATTAAAATTTAATGAGGATGGGATGGAAAGACTGGTGTGGAGCTGAAAAGGGCAGAATAAATGGATCATTTTCAAACAAAAGAAAAATACAGAGTATGAATGATTTCCCAAGGCAGAGCATATAAAGATGGATTCTACCTTTCTGTCTTGAAAGCATTCAAAAGGAAATGTTTATGGATGAATGGAACACACAACAATTCACATATGAAACAAAGGAGAAAAACAAATGCTAAATTTCATACCACATGGATCCCACAAATCAGAGATACATCTCTTATTAATTCCTGTCAAACTGTACAATGTAGCACAGAGATGTTCTTCCACACTATTCCCCTACTTTCTGAGTTACAGATTTTTCAGACTCTCAGAATTTCAAACTGCTTACAAATGATTTACAATTACAATAAATACACTGAAAGGTGGGAACATAGATCCACAGAAAAGGGAGTTGTTCTAACAGCTGAAAGACAGAAATACAATCATAGAAAGAAATATAACAATCTGCCCCTGAAAATAAGGGACAACATTGCATTTGACCACTTTGGAGATTTCGTTGTTATACTGTATGAACGAAAATAGGTAATCCGATGAACAAATCTCCTATTTTGTTGTTGTTGTAGATATCTTTATTTTATTTTAGGCTCTCGGCCTTTGACTGTTTGCTTTCCATTTGCTCTTTGAATATAAACCAACTTTTTTAATAAACATTCCTTTGAAATGAAACTTTGCCTTTAGTGAAGGGAAAAATTATTTTAAATGGGAAATGGGAAGGGAAATGGGCGGTACCCGCATATAAATCACAATCAGAATGGACAGGCAGAGGGACATAACATATTAAAATACAAGTGTAATCGCAATCAGAATCGGGGATCAGGGAAGGCGGAGTGATATATATGAAACAACATTTCCGATGCGATTGGGGATAACCCTTTGTAATAAACAAAACGGATAACTTTTAACTTTTACAAAGGAAAAAGGGGTTTCATAATGAATGGGCGGAAGGTTTAAGTGGTGGGACCGGGGATTATACATCACAATCGCAATCGGGCTCGGGAGTGGAGCGGAATGTTTTATATGAAATCACCGATGTGATTTGGGAAGGGGGAATGGGGATAACCTTTGTAAAAATGAAAATAATACAAATTTTGAGTTTACAAAGGGGAAAGCCGTTTATATTATAAATGGGCGGAAGGACCGTATGGTGGGCTCGGGGTCAATCGCAATCGGAGATCGGAATCAGGAGAGGGGCGGAGTGATATATATGAAACAACATTTCCGATGCAATTGGGGAGAACCCTTTCTATATAATCAAATTAACCAAGATTCAGGTTAAAAAAGGAAAAACCATTTTATATATGAATGGGCAGATGTATTATGGTGGGCCCAACAGTCAATCGCATCGGAGATCGGAGGGAAGTGGGGGTAATCACATCGGAAGGAAGGGATTTGCAATGCGATCGGAGGAGGGGCACGATCGGGAGATCGGAGAAATACTTGTGATCGGGTCAGGACTTGCGATCGAGTGATGTTGCGATCGGATAATGTTGTGATCGGAAGCGCTCAATCGCATCGTAGCTTGTGATGAGCCCATCAGAACACACGAATAAATGTTGCGATTAGCCGAATATTGCGATTGTGATGAAAGGAGAAGGGACTTGGGTTATGCGGGTTTTACAATATAAAAATTTTGTTATAAATTTTTATCATAAGGTTCCAATGTATGGTGGGGAAGTGGTTGGAAACGGTGGGGAATATATATAATATATTAAACTTTGAAATATAAGGTTGTAACAAGCATGGAGGGGAAGTGGTTAACATATAAATCGCATTTGTGTTAAATGATTTATGATGCGATGTTGTAAATCAGAAATAGGAAAGGGGATTTTAAAGGGAAATATAAAACTTTAAACATAAAGTTAAAGGGGAACATGGGAAATAGGGGGGTTTAGAAGATTTTACTTCACTTAAGCATAAATTTCAATCCAGAAGTCAGTTTTGAGAGTGTAGTAAACTGTTGGAAAGCTCTTTCCGGGCTCTTTCTGATAGATCTGCTTGGAAGATGATTTGGCACTAATCATGCGATGGAAAACTCTTTGAAGGCAGGGACATCACTTTGTGGAGATAACAGCTTCTGAATTGTGACTTATCACACATGATGATATAGAATTACATAATTAATGATAATAAAGGAAAAATATCATGTTTTCACCTTAAAACATGGTTTTGAGGTGAAAATTACATCAAGTTGAATAAAATATCTTTTTGATCTTCTAGGTGCTGTGACTTTGTATTTATTGAATTCGTCACGACCTTGCTGATATTATTGGCATTTGACTCATTAATTTGACCATGGTGAGACCGTAGAAACTAATGAGACCCATCCTATGACCTACTGATATGATTTTGAGAATGAAAGTGACTAATGGCTAAAGATCATAGAAAGGAAAATCAGCAAGTACCTTATGAGGGACAACTGATAAAAATTACTACCATCAATGAATCCATGACCTAGCGGAATGGTGAAATTTATTCGGTATGAGACACCTAATATGAAAATTCAAAAAGAGAAGTTTTTATCACCGATGGCAGTATGACTAGACTGACACTAACACCCTTAACCTTGACCTTAACCTTAACCCTTGACCTTGAACTTAACCTAACCTTAACATTAACCTTAACCTTAACCTAATATTACCCTTAACCTAAACTTAACCTTAACTATAACCTAACCCTCACCTTAGTCTAACCTTAACCTTAAATTTAACCTTACCTTAACCTAACCTTAACCTTAACCTTAACAAAACCCTTAAACTTGACTTTAACCTTAACCTTAACCTAAATAAACCTGTAACCTTAACCTTAACCTAACCTTAACCTTGACCTTATCCTAACCTAACCTTAACCTTAACCTTAACCTTAACCCTAAGCTTGACCAAATCCTTAACCTTAACTATAACCTACACCTAACCTCACCTTAAATTTACCCTTAACCTTGACCTTAACCTTAACCTAGCCTTATCCTTATCTTTACCCTTAACCTAACCATAGCCTTGACCAAACCCTTAACATTAACCTTAACTTGTACCTCTACCTAACCTTAACCTTAACCTAACCTTGACCTTAGCTATAACCTAACCCTAACCTTGACCAAACTTTAACCTTAACCTTAACCTAATCTTAAGCTTAACCATATCCTAACTTTAACCTTGACCTTAACTATAACCTAACCCTAACCTTGAACTTAACTATAACCTAACCCTAACCTTGACCAAACAATTAACCTTAACCTTAATCTTCACATTACCCTAACCTTAACATTGACCTTAACCTAACCTTAACTTAACCTTAACCTTAACCTAACCTTAACCTTAACTTTATCCTTAACCTAAGCTTAACCATAACCATAACCTTAACCTTAACCTAACCTTAACCTTATGCTTAACCTTTAACATAACCTTAACCTTGACTTTACCCTTAACCTTAACTATAACCTAACTTTAACCTTAACCTAACCTTAATCTTAACTTTAACCTAACCCTAACCTTGACCAATCCTTAACCTAAACTTAACCTAACTTAACCTTGACCTTAAGGGTAAGGTTAAGGTTAATGTTTAGGTTAATTTAAGGTTAAGCTAAAGGTTAAGGGTAAGGTTAAGGTTAAGGTTAAGGTTAAGGGTTTGGTTAAGGTTAAGGTTACGTTAAGGGTAAAATCAAGGTTAACATTAGGATAAGGGTAAAGTTAAGGTTAGGGTTAGGTTAAGGTTAAGGTTAAGGCTAGGTTTAATGTTAAGGGTAAGTTTAAGGTAAGGGTAAGGTTAACCTTAACCTTAACCTTAACCTTAAATTTACCCTTAACCTAACATTAACCTAACCTTAAACCCTTAACCTTAACCTTAACTTTACCTAAGGTTAGGGTTAAGGTTAGGGGAAGGTTAGGTTAATGTTAACCTTGACCTTGACCTTAACCTTAACTATAATTTAAACCTAACCTTGAATAAATCCTCAACCTTAACCTGCCCTTAACCAAACCCTTAACCTTAACCTTAACCTTAACCTTAACCTAACCTTAACCTAACTAAACCCTTAAGGTTAGGTTAAGGGTAAATTTAAGGTTAAGGTTAAGGTTAAAGTTAGGTTAAGGTAAGGTTAAGGTCAAGTTTAAGGTTAAAGTTAGGTTAAGGTTAAGGGTAAGGGTAAAGTTAAGGGTAAATTTAAGGTTAAGGTTAACGTTAAGGGTAAGGTTAAGGTCAAGGTTAAGGTTACGTTAAGGGTAAAGTCAAGGTTAAGGTTACGTTAAGGGTTTGTTCAAGGTTAAGGTTAGGTTATAGTTAAGGTCAAGGTTAAGGTTAGCTTAAGGTTAAGGTTAGGGTTAGGTTATAACTAAGGTCAAGGTTAGGTTAAGGTTAAGGTTAGGAAAATGTTAAGGTTAAGGGTTAAGGTCAAGGTTAAGGGTAAGATTAGGTTAAGGATAAGGTCAAGGTAAGGTTAAGGTTAAGGTTAAGGTTAAGGTTAAGGGTTAGGTTAAGATTAGGTTAAGGTTAAGGTTAAGGTTAAGGTTACGTTAAGGGTGTTAGCCATCCATAATTTTGATATATTCTAATGATGGCTAAAACAAGTCTTCCAGCCTTCAAGAAACAAATTTAGATCAAATATGTGAGTTCTTGAAGCCTTGCTGTGTCTCTTGTCCAAAATACCCATCTCACTGATGTTTTCACTTAAAAAATCCTTCAAAGAAGCCTTGTCGATTCAAAAATAAAGCTTCCTTCAAAGCCATAATTCCTAGCATTTCTCCATTTCAAAATATTCCCTTCATTTCACCCATTTTCCTCATTTTACCCTTTATTTCCTTCAAAATCCCCTTAAAACCTTATAAATCCTCTTTATTTGGTTTTAAACCCCTTTTTCTAACTTATTGAAACCCCTCAAAAGGCCTCAAAAAGCCCCATGTCGGCCTATTTTCCGACCTTTTAACTTTGGTTCTTAAGCTCTTTTTGCTTAAGCCCCTAGCCCCTTTCATCATATGACCTGACGATGTGACTGAGCACTAGGCCCATCGGCTTATCGAACTTTGCAACTTGCCATTTCCACTTCCCAAACTCCTCTTCTTGACCACCTCCGCTAATACAATCTGGACCGTAGATCCTCCAGATCTAACGACCTGCGCTCACCTTTGCCTTTCATATAAAATAGGCCCTAAGCCCTTTTTTTGTGCTTAAGCCCTCAACTCCTTTTCTTCATAAAACCTCATCCCCTTCTCTTATTATTTTATCCGCCCTTTTTCTTCCCGATTCAATCTCCATCGTTGATCTTGAAATATCTAACAGTGATCGGGCTTTCTCCTTTGCAAAGCCATATCCCGCATTCCTTTGATTATTTATCTCTCCATTCATCCTCATCATTGATCTTCAAGATCCAACGACTGTCACTTGTCCCGAACTCTTAAACCTGCCCGATGAACTTCCCGCTACACAACAAAATAGTGATGTCACCACTGGTCCCACCCGACCGCGCAACTCTGTCTATCGCCCTCACTTTACATTGTAGATTTGGAACCCCCAGATCAGATGGATCATAACCCGTTTCGCGCCAAAAATGCCAAAAGACCCAAACGCATTATTTGAACGTGAAATAGGTTGTTTTGGTGGGACACATGTCAGCCACCAAGCCGTATCGCGTTCGAAAGAACCAATACCACTAACCGCCCATCTCTCACATGATACCACTTAGTTTCGTTGCCAAAACCACTTTCCTCCTATTTTGTGCCAAATATGCAAAAAAACTCATTGTTCTTCCTAGTTCCATTTTTGGAACCCCCTTCTGCACATATTCCTCCTCTGCATCGCTCCATCACCACTCCTAGCCTTTGTTAGAAGTTAAACCAAAACACAGGGTTTAATAAAGTTTTTGATTGTTTGTTTGCAGATTTTATGGAGTCCAGATACACAGGGCCGAGGGTGATGATCCTCATAGGCCTAATCAAATGCAGAAAGGGGACAAAAGGAGTTAAAATCCAATTTTAACCAATGCCTCATGAACATTGGTTGATTCATAAAACCCTCCAGTGTGCCAAGGCCACCTATAAATGAGAAGAACATTGAAGTTTAAAGATCAGAGAAATTAATGTTTAAAGGTTAAAGTCAAGAGCCTAAAGCTATATCAAAGGCCTAATCAGAGTTTAAAGAGCATAAGAAAACAGATCAACAAAGAAGCCTTGAAATGTTAGATCATCAAGGCAAATAAATCTCCAGAGATCAAGAAAAGGACACATGTAGTCTACTTTACCTTTCAAAGACACCTTGATAGCCATCCTGATGATGGAACCTATTTAAACTATCAGGGCAGTTATTATAAAGGCATGGGTGGCCTTAAAACTAAAATTTTCACCTAACTTTTCCTAGAAGCCAAGACAGAGTTACTGTAGTCAGAGGATATCTCCAAAATCACACACTTCGGAGTTATTAAGAGCCTACAAAAAGCCTCAAAAGTCAACAAAAGTGACTGAAGTAGATGAAATTTAATGTAAAAATCAATTAACAGAATTAAGACATTAGATATCTTCTCCATTAGGCCTCCCAAAGGTCGAGAAGCATTTACTCTGTATTAATTGAATAGTTAGACCTTCCTTTCACTCCACCTCCTCAATTTACCTATATATATCATATGAGGAGCCCAGTATTGTTGTTGGTTGGATACTTATTGAATGTAAATAGTTGCTGAAATTGCTGAAGCTCTGTTGAGTAATTGAAGAATATTAGGCAGAGAAAAGAAGTTGGAGCTGTAAAGACCTATTGGACTTAAATATTGTAACTGGTTTGAACATCAAATATACAAGCTGATTTATGGGATCCTGGTCTATGTCAATGGTGATGTTTTTCTTACTGTAATTTTTGTGTTTCTTATGTTTTCATACTATCCACTTTCTCTGATAAAGAATAGTAAATTTAGATTAGGATTTACTGTAAAAGGTACCCTAATTCTTACTGATAAGCTTTATTTTTATGTTTTCTTCTAATTGTGTGTTTGAGGATAATTCAATAGAGTATAACCAGTCAAGGAATGTTGGTGAGCCCATGTCTTGCTAAGTAAAACTTGAGACATTGTTCTTGAATGATATTTTCACTGCATGCTAAGTAAAGTTAAACTATGGAAGTATATGGTTAGCCCTGTCCTCTAGTGCTTTCTCCAACAGCTGTTTTGAAATTTTTCCTTGAAGAGTATGCCAAAAGCAGGATAGGTTCAAAGTCCTTACCTGATCTTAGGTTGACCTTTTTTTTCTGATATGTTTTCCCTTGAAGAGTATGCAAAAATCAGGATAGGTTCAAAGTCCTTACCTGATCTTAGGTTGCCCTTTTTTTTCTTATATGCTTTCCCTTGAAGAGTATGCCAAAAGCAGGATAGGTTCAAAGTCCTTACCTGATCTTAGGTTTCCCTTTGTTTTCTTATATGTTTTCTTATTTATGAAGGTAATCTATTAGATTGCTGGATTGTCGTCTAAAAAGTGTGCTTTAGTAAAAGTTTGCCCAAATAATTCTATGGTTTGCCCTATCCTTTGGCCTGCTTCAAGCAGTTACTTTGAAAGGCTTTTCTTGTTTAGTGAAGTTAATAGATTCTTAAATGGTTATTAGATTTGATTATTTCACAACACTTTTAATGTTCCATATCAAAAATCAATCTAAATAGATCCTTTGATATAGATGACTTGCCCCATGGACCACTCTTGAAACTTGTTGTGCAATTAAATCCTTTTGTGACTCCACTGCCCAATGGATTGACACTGTCTCTTACCTATCCTATCATTTGAACCATTATTTCAACTTACTCACACCTTTAACCTTCAAAATACTTCCTTTATTTTGATCATATCCTACCCAACCAAAAACAAACAAATCCCTTGTGCTTCATAACTAGTCTAATATCATATCATGAGCCTATAAGCATATCATTCTAAAACACATATAGAGAGATCCCTCTCTGAATCCAGAAGGGATAGATCCTAGGATTCCAAAGTGGTTCTGACATTTCTTTGTCATTTGGTATGCCAATCTGCCAAATCACAGGACCCCAACAAAGGGTAAATTCAAGGTTAAGGTTAGGTTACGGTTAAGATAACGTTAGGGTAAAGTTAGGGTGAAGGTTAAGGTTAAGGTTAAGGTTAAGAGTTTGGTCAAGGGTAGGGTTAGGTTATAGTTAAGGTCAAGGTTAGGTTAAGGTTACGTTTAGGGTAAAGACAAGGTTAAGGTTCAATTAAGGTTAAGATAAGGTCAAGGTTAAGGTTAGGTTAAGGGTAATTTTAAGGTTAGGGTTAGGTTAAGGTTAAGGTTAGGTTATGGTTAGGTTTAGGTTAAGGTTAATGTTAAGGTTATGCTTAGGCTAATGTTAAGCTTAAGGTTAAGGTTAAGGTTAAGGTTAGGTTAAGGTTACAGTTAGGTTAAGGATAAGATTAGATTAAGGTTAAGGGTAAATTTAAGGTTAGGGTTAGGTTAAGGTTAAGGTTAATGTTAAAGGTTAAGGGTAAAGTTAAAGTTAGGGTTAGGTTAAGTTTAAGGTTGTGGTTAGGCTAAGGTTAAGGTTAAGGTTAAGGTTACAGTTAATTTAAGGTTAAGATTAGGTTAAGGTTAAGGTTAATGTTAAGGGTTTTGTCAAGGTTAGGGTTAGGTTAAGGTTAATGTTAAGGGTTTGGTCAAGGTTAGGGCTAGGTTATAGTTAGGGTCAAGGTTAAGGGAAAGTTTATAGTTAGGTTAAGGTTAAGGTTAAGTTTAAGGTTAGGTTAAGATTAAGATAAGGTTAAGGTTAAGGGTTTGGTCAAGGTTAGGGTTAGGTTATACTTAAGGTAAAGGATAAGGTTATGTTAAATTAAGTTTAAGGTTAAGGTTAAGGGTAAGGTTACTGTAAAGGTTAAGGTTGAGGTAAAGGTAAGGTTCAGGTTAAGGTCAAGCTTAGGTTATAGTTAAGGTCAAGGTTAAGGTTTAAGGTTAAGGTTAATGTTAAGGGTTTGGTCAAGGTTAGGGTTAGGTTATTGTTGAGGAGGTAAATCCCCTCTGCGAACAGAGGCGATCCCTACTAGCCCAGCAGGGGTCTAGCAACAATCAAACAATGTTATGACACAAGCTCCTAGTTACGAATGAAAGACTAGAGATAGAAGCCTACCTGGATTCCAACGCTATGATCTGAAGAAGAAGCGTCCCCGTTCCTCAGCCTCGGCAGATCACAATCCCTCCACGATCTCCGTGGATGAACACCTGCACATGGAAGAAACGAACAGATACAAGCATAAAATCCGGCACACGTAACTAAACATCAGTCAGAAAGGATGTTACTCGCATTAACATGATGGAAAATGGAGTGGAACCATAATCATAATCATCTATTAAATAATAA
Organism: Pinus albicaulis; assembly: GCA_034641835.2. Lineage (NCBI taxonomy): Eukaryota > Viridiplantae > Streptophyta > Pinopsida > Pinales > Pinaceae > Pinus > Pinus albicaulis. The sequence continues at coordinate 439,174,714 of CM076579.1, forward strand.
ACGAAGAGAGATTACAACCAAGTTCTGACGTCGCGGTCTCCTTCGGATGGGTCTCCAGTCATCCACGTCTCGCAAAGCTCGCCAAGGAAAGGGAAAACCTCTCCGGAGTCTCTCGACAATGGTCTCCTTACTTGAGTCGGCCTTAAGGGAAAGAGAGGATTCTTTACAGCGCGAAGGCTATTGGGAATATGGAGATTCAAAGCTTAGGCACTTCAAGACTAGCTTGCCATGGGATTGAGCAGGCTTTTATAGATGGGGAAGGAGGGAGTTGGGATCCCTATTATTATGGGATTGGCCCTATCAACAATGAAGGTTCCATGGGAGGTGGCAAAACCACTTCCCCTCCATAGAACTCCCGCAGCCAAACCTCCCAACTCAAGATAGGCAATGGTTTCTGAGTTTGTTGGAACTCAACTTCCGCCATCTTTATTTAAAAAACAGTCCCTAAATTGGATGGCGCGACTACTGCTCTATGACAGAGTGCCAGTTGGCGCGACCACTTTGCAGGATTTTCCCCATTGGCGCGAGTACTGAACTGCCTGCCCGCGCCAATGCAAAAAGGGATGTTTTTCATGATTTTTGCAAGGAGATGTCTCAAGGGAAAATGAAGCTCATGTTTAGAGGAATGCATTGATGATGTTTTCAAGGCATGACAATGTTCACAGGTCACAAAATGGGTCCTCCATTGTGCGGGACGGGGAATGGTAGGGACGGTGACAAATTACTGTGTAACAGATGCCCCCTAAAGTATGAGGCCCGAGAAAGAGAGGGGTGAAATGCTTTACGAGAACATGTTCAACTGAAGGCCCGCCGTCGGAAAACCTGCGCAAAAAGATACAACTGATATCTCAAGTACATGATGTATAAGTGGTATGGACGCAGCCATCCGAAACAGAGTATGCTATAATCCGGATCCAGGGTATGGGCGCAACCATCCAACTAAGATCAAACAAATAGACTCAGGTATGGTCGCAGCCATCCAATCAGTGAGTCATGTACATAATGATAATAATCCACAATCGCAGCCTGGATTACAATAGACACAATCCAGGGTCTTGCGCTCCATCTCGACCCAAACAAAGTACAAGTTCAAGCATGTGAATATGTGAGCTGAAGTCGAACATGCAAGAACATCGTCTGATTACCAGCCAATGATGAAAGCTGTTAACAGACGCGAGAGAAACCACCAATAATGACAATGGTCCTCAAGGTACTAAGGTACAATCTACGGTGTGCGAATAAATGAGTTGACGTCGAACACCCGCAGAATCACTCGATCGGAGGGCAATGATGTAAACCTCACGTCGAATGCGACGAACCTGCCATTCAGGCATGCAGGCTCCAAGGTACCATAAGGAGTCTCTAGACCAACTTCCTGGATAATGAGTTGAAGTCGACAGGAAGTGACCTTGATCGAAGGTGGGCCATAATGTTTCCCACATCATCGACACGAGACAGAGGAACATGATGTTTTTTTTTTTGTGAATCAAGATCGTATGAGAAACAGAGGAAGGTTGATATTTGCAGAGGCCAACTTCTCTTGAACATATAAATGGCACGACAGTGGACTTGGCAGTATTTGACATCAACGGATCAGAGGTCATGGTGACGAGGCAATGAGAAGATGAGAGGTCAAAAGGGATTATCCAAACCCACGGAGGCAAAGTGAAGAAACGAGATGAGATGTCCCCAACCCGACACGAATGCAGACAAGTGCCATGTTCAAGAGCGACATACTGCCGACGACAACGACGATGGTTCCATTTTTCCCCCACCATGCTTGGCGAGTACCTCTTTATTTTTACACAAGCTTGAAGAGGATAGCATATGCTTGTCATATAAATCTGCCCTTCGGGCGAATCCATCCTAGTACATTTAACGAGCCCTAGGAAGGAGCGACTCGAATAACGTCATTTCGACTGGATCCGATGTCATCAGGGTTTAACGAGTCTGACAAAGGAATAACTCGGCGTCTTTTCATGTTTAGAGAGTTTGAAAAGACAGCGGAAAAGAAAACTCCACAGGTCCCTTTTCGTAAATAGTTCCCCAGATCCGAAAAGGTAGAAAACAATATCCGGGAAAACCTCCTAGTCGCGATAGGCTAGGGTATTCCTTTTTCGTAATCAATCCATCCCAGCCCGAAAAAGGGGTAAACGTATACTAGGTAGATGTCGATTCGTGTCCAATTTAACGAGATCGAAACGACAAGGGCCTCGGCAATCTTTTCATGTTTAGAGAGTCAGAAAAGAGCTGAAAGATGACTCCTCCTAGAGGAACGAGTGGTATAAAGGGTAGCAACTGGTTCCGGTAGCGGTGGAACTTATCAGAACATGATAAAATTCAAGAGGCTGGCTAACAAGACCACTCATCGTAGCGGTTCCTCAGGAACGGGTAAAACAACCAAGTGAAGGCATATGATCGGCCAAGCAGATAGTGACGATGGAGTGAGAAAACCAAGGCTCATCTGGCAAAAACAGGCTGATAAAATGGCAATCACAAGAGGTAAATGGGAATGGTTTCATTTTTACACAAGCTTGAAATCAGAAAACTCTGCTTGAAGTTGGTTTCATTTTTTACACAAGCTTGAAACAAAGATAAACTATGCTTGAAACTGGTTTCATTTTTACACAAGCTTGAAACGGAAACAAACTATGCTTGAAATATTTAAGCATGCCCCCAACATGGTGACTCAATTCGAGGTACATGTCCCCCAAGCTTCAATCCATATGAAAGGCAGATGGAGTGAAGGTTCAAATTACGAGATCAAGAGGAAGACTCGACTGGGATTTTACGAGAACTTATCAAAGACTTGAATTGAACAGGAACGTGTTTCATTGTTTTAACGAGGTTGACACATTAAAAGAACTATCCTCAGACACCTTGTTTCATGGTTTAAGGAGATTGGCACAAGACAAGGAACTCTGCTCCGACAACCTTGTTTCATTTTTTAGGGAGCTTGACACAAGAAAAGAACCATGCTCCGACAACCTGGTTTCATTTTTTAAGGAGCTTGACACAGGAAAAGAACCATGCTCCGAGTGACCTCATCATAATGAACAAGAAGTCATCGCCTCCAAGAGTTCCACTCCCGATGGAAGGAAAACATCCTGGAAGTCAGGACCCAATGCCCCCAGCACCTGATGCACGACGGCATCATCACTAAGCACAGGCACGGGGTAGGTAGCCACATAGTTGACCTGTGGTGGGGTAGATACAACAGGTGGATAAAAACCAGGAAGGGATGATGGCGGGCCAGCTGCCACATCAGGACCAAAGAATGAAAGCTGATCAATGGTCACAATCCGTCCTTCATGTGGAAAACAGACCACACGAAAGAGAGAGGAGACAAGTGCTCCCATGGCATAGGTGTAATCACGCCCCAAGAGCAGATTGAAATATAAGGGGCCTGGAACAACCATCACGTCCATATGGATGGTTTTACCTCCCAAAGTAACAGGTAACCTTGGAAGTATCCCTAACGGTTGACTCGTTCTTCTGTTAAATGCCAACAGATTCTGCGTAACAGGCACAAGTGGTGGCGAACCGAAGGCTTGCCAGGTAGTCGAGGATAGAATACTAACATAGGCACCTTCGTCTATAATGGTGCTGGGTACAACCAGACCAAGAGCCTGTACTGTGATCTCGAAAGGCACGTAAGACGAAAGGCGAAATCCTACAAATCGATTCCAATCAAAGGAAGTGACCAAACTACTCGGAGGGGCTACCATCGAACCGAGATGGTCTTCCCCTGGTGTTACGGCAGAAGAAGGAGCATCCTCCACGACCTCCATCTCGAAGGTGGGAGGGGTATCCTCCGGGACTTCCATCACGGGAGGCGGAGGAGCAACTTCTTGAGGTATGGGGACAAGAGAATCTTTCTCTAAGTCCGAGGAATCCGAAGAAACAAGAAGAACCTGAGGGGTATTTGGTCCACTCTCAACAAAAAAGACCTGGTGCACCGCGGACGGGGCTAGTTCAACCGATCCTATGACCAATGGTTGGTCAGGGACGGATTCGTGAATTTGAATTTCTGGGGGAGTGGGATCGACCAAGGATGACTCTTGACCAATCTTAGGATCAGCTGGCGGAGGACTTAAAGAAATCCGATTATAACCAGGTGGAAGGCGTGGTGTAGAACCGATCGGGTTGTCCAAAACTCGCTTGGCTTCATCCATATAAGGACAAAGGTGAATGGCATGGTGCCTTTCACACAACTTACAGGGATTGGTGATCTTACCCTGCTTCTTAGGAGCCTTATCAGCACCAGCTGAAGGCGTGCCCCCAACCTGACTCCCGGAAGCCAAAGGCAACGGTGGGCGGCCGTTGGACCATACTTCGAGCACCTTGGGAATGCCAGGGAAGTCTCGGAGAAGATGGTCTCCCGTGCACAACAAGCAAGGGAACTTGACTTTCCGTGGAGGGTTGGAAGGTTTATCAAGAGGAGATATCTCGGAGACAGTAGCCGTACATTTAGCCTTTCGCTTATCAGACTTCTTCTTCTTTGTCTTCTTCTTCTTCTTCTTAGCCACCTGGTTACTCGAACCCATGCTTTCACCAGGCGAAGTAGAAGATGAGGACGCAGAAATAGGCGAAGAAGGGGAGAGGTCCACCTTGGAATCAACATGATGTTGTTCTGGTGGAGGAACTGATTGAACAATAGTGGAGACATTCGGGACTACAGAGTTTGAGAACAACCAAACAGGCAACCCGACAGTTAACCCAGGAAGGGACAACGTTGCCATGTAAGGAGCACCAACATTTCCAAAAGGAGGAAAATGACCAGGATTCCCTTCTGAGGGGATTCCTTGGTTGGTAAACTCTGAAAAAGTTGCCATCAAAACTCAAAACCACACACAGGCTGAAAACGAGTTAAGACACACGATCAAACAGTCAACAAGCAATGTCTAAACAGGTGTGTAATCGTGGGCGATTAATTTTACCACATTGGAAAGTAAGAAATCCTACCGTTTCATATTTTAAGAGTCGAGAAACGATAAAAAGATGACTCTATCTCTTTCAGAGTTGATACAAGCGTGAAAGGACAAGCGCTTGACGGTCTTTTCAAGTTTAGGGAGTCAAAAAAGACCAAATGACTGCTCAGGAAAAACTAGGCACAAAGGGTGTACCAAATATCTGTGAACTGCAATATACACCTTGGTTTCAATAATGAAGCAGAAATCGACCAAGGACTTTCCGTACGTGTAGGTAGTCTCCCCGAATGCTGTGTTCGGTGTATCACGGGTATAGGGCGGCAGACTCGGCTTCCTGTGGATAAAGGATTTAAAACCTAGAGGGGTCTCCCTTTATATACGCGACGGTACGGGGAGCGCAAGTCCGTACTAGCGCTGTCTAAAGCCAATAGGCGAACGACAGTTGCTAGGTTTAACGACGCCGGAACACGTCTCTAGCCTAGACCTTCTAAATATGTTTCGTTAAGTTCCAATGCTGCCTTAGGTTAATTGAAATAAATTTTACAGTTGATCTTCAATTAAGTTTCAATTTTCAGGCCCTATCGTATGTAGTGTCTCGAAAGACTCCTAAATGCAAAGCTATATGCCACAGTGCAACATTTCGTTCGATGAAAACTAGTTAGATAAGAGTTGAGAGCTTTTATACAAATGAAATGAACGGAAGACAAACAATGAGATCTCTAATGAAACTGGTGAAATTGAAAACTTTTCATTCAAAACACTAATCACTAGCGATATGGAAAAGATCACAATTTGCACTAATTAATAAGAGCAAAAGAGAGATTTTTTTTTTTTTGATTTTCAATGTTTAATAGCTAATATGCACTAAACAAACTAGAAAACAAACGGAACAACTTGAGAAACGATCTTCAAGAGAGCGAAACAAACAAATTTCACTCAACAACACAAACAATCAGATCCCCAAATCGACCGAAGTCTCTCAAAACGAAGAAAAGACTCAAAAGATTCCAATGTACCGTGTGATCTAGGTCCAAGGCAAGACCGAACGAATTTCGAATGAAGGAATGAACAATCACCCAAAAATCGCAACAAAACAAAAAACAACTACTTAGAGGATGTGGAGAATCAATCAGACAGTTGACAGGACAATCAAAACACCGAAACTCCCAAGGAGGGCTCGATACACTAAGCCACTAGATGCCCTAGGGCTTAAAACGTGAAATCGGTAGATAAAAGCAAACAACCAAACGACAGAGGTGAATTCCCAGTCAAACAGGACTCCAACACACTCAGGCAGTCGGAAAATCAAGAAGAAAAACACTGACCAAATCCAGAGAGCTCAAAAATGAGGAAACTCAAAAACCTTACAGGGGTGGCGCGACTGTAAGGGTGAAACTGGCGCAAGAAAGCAATTGGCGCGGGCTGGACAAAGGCAACGTGCACCAATTGGCACGACTGTCGGGTTAAAAACCGCGCCAGTCGAGTTTCTCAGCCAAAATTAAAAACAAGCTACTCCAGAAGCAGACCAATGCAAGCTAAGCAAACCAAGAAGCAAAAACAGTGAAAGAACCCAACCCAGAAGGTTCATCAAGCAAGGAAAAACATAAAACAATCAAGGCGAGACAACACAAACGAGACAATGAAATCCGGACGATCTCCCCAGCGGAGTCGCCAAATTGTTGAGGAGGTAAATCCCCTCTGCGGACAGAGGCGATCCCTACTAGCCCAGCAGGGGTCTAGCAACAATCAAACAATGTTATGATGCAAGCTCCTAGTTACGAATGAAAGACTAGAGATAGAAGCCTACCTGGTTTGAACATCAAATATACAAGCTGATTTATGGGATCCTGGTCTATGTCAATGGTGATGTTTTTCTTACTGTAATTGTTGTTTTTCTTATGTTTTCATACTATCCACTTTCTCTGATAAAGAATAGTAAATTTAGATTAGGATTTACTGTAAAAGGTACCCTAATTCTTACTGATAAGCTTTATTTTTATGTTTTCTTCTAATTGTGTGTTTGAGGATAATTCAATAGAGTATAACCAGTCAAGGAATGTTGGTGAGCCCATGTCTTGCTGAGTAAAACTTGAGATATTGTTCTTGAATGATATTTTCACTGCATGCTAAGTAAAGTTAAACTATGGAAGTATATGGTTAGCCCTGTCCTCTAGTGCTTTCTCCAACAGCTGTTTTGAAAGTTTTCCTTGAAGAGTATGCCAAAAGCAGGATAGGTTCAAAGTCCTTACCTGATCTTAGGTTGCCCTTTTTTTTCTTATATGTTTTCCCTTGAAGAGTATGCCAAAATCAGGATAGGTTCAAAGTCCTTACCTGATCTTAGGTTGCCCTTTTTTCCTTATATGCTTTCCCTTGAAGAGTATGCCAAAAGGAGGATAGGTTCAAAGTCCTTACCTGATCTTAGGTTTCCCTTTGTTTTCTTATATGTTTTCTTATTTATGAAGGTAATCTATTAGATTGCTGGATTGTTGTCTAAAAAGTGTGCTTTAGTAAAAGTTTGCCCAAATAAGTCTATGGTTTGCCCTGTCCTTTGGCCTGCTTCAAGCAGTTACTTTGAAAGGCTTTTCTTGTTTAGTGAAGTTAATAGATTCTTAAATGGTTATTAGATTTTCTTATTTCACAACACTTTTAACGTTCCATATCAAAAATCAATCTAAAGAGATCCTTTGATATAGATGACTTGCCCCATGGACCACTCTTGAAACTTGTTGTGCAATTAAATCCTTTTGTGACTCCACTGCCAAATGGATTGACACTGTCTCTTACCTATCCTATCATTTGAACCATTATTTCAACTTACTCACACCTTTAACCTTCAAAATACTTCCTTTATTTTGATGATATCCTACCCAACCAAAAACAAACAAATCCCTTGTGCTTCATAACTAGTCTAATATCATATCATGAGCCTATAAGCATATCATTCTAAAACACATATAGAGAGATCCCTCTCTAAATCCAGAAGGGCTAGATCCTAGGATTCCAAAGTGGTTCTGACATTGCTTTGTCATTTGGTATGCCAATCTGCCAAATCACAGGACCCCAACAAAGGGTAAATTCAAGGTTAAGGTTAGGTTACGGTTAAGATAACGTTAGGGTAAAGTTAGGGTAAAGGTTAAGGTTAAGGTTAAGGTTAAGAGTTTGGTCAAGGGTAGGGTTAGGTTATAGTTAAGGTCAAGGTAAGGTTAAGGTTATGTTTAGGGTAAAGACAAGGTTAAGGTTCAATTAAGGTTAAGATAAGGTCAAGGTTAAGGTTAGGTTAGGGTTAGGTTAAGGTTAAGGTTAGGTTATGGTTAGGTTTAGGTTAAGGTTAATGTGAAGGTTATGCTTAGGCTAATGTTAAGCTTAAGGTTAAGCTTAAGGTTAAGGTTACAGTTAGGTTAAGGATAAGATTAGATTAAGGTTAAGGGTAAATTTAAGGTTAGGGTTAGGTTAAGGTTAAGGTTAATGTTAAAGGTTAAGGGTAAAGTTAAAGTTAGGGTTAGGTTAAGGTTAAGGTTGTGGTTAGGCTAAGGTTAAGGTTAAGGTTAAGGTTACAGTTAATTTAAGGTTAAGATTAGGTTAAGGTTAAGGTTAATGTTAAGGGTTTTGTCAAGGTTAGGGTTAGGTTAAGGTTAATGTTAAGGGTTTGGTCAAGGTTAGGGCTAGGTTATAGTTAGGGTCAAGGTTAAGGGAAAGTTTATAGTTAGGTTAAGGTTAAGGTTAAGTTTAAGGTTAGGTTAAGATGAAGATAAGGTTAAGGTTAAGGGTTTGGTCAAGGTTGGGGTTAGGTTATACTTAAGGTAAAGGATAAGGTTATGTTAAATTAAGTTTAAGGTTAAGGTTAAGGGTAAGGTTACTGTAAAGGTTAAGGTTGAGGTAAAGGTAAGGTTCAGGTTAAGGTCAAGCTTAGGTTATAGTTAAGGTCAAGGTTAAGGTTTAAGGTTAAGGTTAATGTTAAGGGTTTGGTCAAGGTTAGGGTTAGGTTATTGTTGAGGAGGTAAACCCCCTCTGCGAACAGAGGCGATCCCTACTAGCCCAGCAGGGGTCTAGCAACAATCAAACAATGTTATGACGCAAGCTCCTAGTTACGAATGAAAGACTAGAGATAGAAGCCTACCTGGATTCCAATGCTATGATCTGAAGAAGAAGCGTCCCCGTTCCTCAGCCTCGGCAGATCACAATCCCGCCACGATCTCCGTGGATGAACACCTGCACATGGAAGAAACGAACAGATACAAGCATAAAATCCGACACACGTAACTAAACATCAGTCAGAAAGGATGTTACTCGCATTAACATGATGGAAAACGGAGTGGAACCATAATCATAATCATCTATTAAATAATAAACGAAGAGAGATTACAACCAAGTTCTGACGTCGCAGCCTCCTTCGAACGGGTCTCCGGTCGTCCACGTCTCGCAAAGCTTGCCAAGGAAAGGGAAAACCTCTCCGGAGTCTCTCGAAAATGGTCTCCTTACTTGAGTCGGCCTTAAGGGAAAGAGAGGATTCTTTACAGCACAAAGGCTCTTGGGAATATGGAGATTCAAAGCTTAGGCACTTCAAGACTAGCTTGCCGTGGGATTGAGCAGGCTTTTATAGATGGGGAAGGAGGGAGTTGGGATCCCTATTATTATGGGATTGGCCCTATCAACAAGGAAGGTTCCATGGGAGGTGGCAAAACCACTTCCCCTCCATAGAACTCCTGCAGCCAAACCTCCCAACTCAAGATAGGCAATGGTTTGTGAGTTTGTTGGAACTCAACTTCCGCCATCTTTATTTAAAAAATAGTCCCTAAATTGGGTGGCGCGACTACTGCTCTATGACAGAGCGCCAGTTGGCGCGACCTCTTTGCAGGATTTTCCCCATTGGCGCGAGTACTGAACTGTCCGCCCGCGCCAATGCAAAAAGGGATGTTTTTCATGATTTTTGCAAGGAGATGTCTCAAGGGAAAATAAAGCTCATGCTTAGAGGAATGCATTGATGATGTTTTCAAGGCATGACAATGTTCACAGGTCACAAAATTGGTCCTCCATTGTGCGGGACGGGGAATGGTAGGGACGGTGACAAATTACTGTGTAACAGTTATAGTTAAGGTCAAGGTTAAGGTTAAAGGAAAGGTTATAGTTAGGTTAAGGTTAAGGTTAAGTTTAAGGTTAGGTTAAGATTAAGATAATATTAAAGTTAAGGGTTTGGTCAAGGTTAGGGTTAGGTTATAGTTAAGGTTAAGGATAAGGCCAGGTTAAATTAAGGTTAAAGTTAAGGTTAGGTTAAGGTTAAGGTTAAGCGTAAGGTTAATTTAAAGGTTAAGGTTGAGGTAAAGGTAAGGTTCAGGTTAAGGTCAAGCTTAGGTTATAGTTAAGGTCAAGGTGAAGGTTAGGTTATAGTGAAGGTTAAGGTTAAGGTTAAGGTTATTGGTGAAGGTTATGGTTAAGGTTAAGGTTAAGACCCATAACCTTAACCCTCACCCTTAACCTTAACATAACCTTAACCTTAACCTTAACCTTCCCCAAACCCTAACCTTAACCTTAACCTTAACCCTAACCTTAACCTTAACCTAACCTTAACCTTGACTTTACCCTTAACCTTATCATTAACCTGACTAAACCTGTAACCTTAACCTTAGCCATAACCTAACCTTAAACTTGACCTTAACTATAACCTAAACCTAACCTTAACCAAACCTATAACCTTAAACTTAACCTTAACCATAACCTTAACCTTAACCTTCCCATAACCATAACCTTAACCTTAACCTTGACCTTACCAAGGTTAGGGTTAGGATGTAGTTAAAGTCAAGGTTAGGTTAAGGTTAAGGTTAAGGTTAGGTAAAGGTTAAGGTTTGGTTAAGGTCAAGGTTAAGGTTAAGGGTCAAGGTTAAGTTTAAGGTCAAGGTTAAGGTTAAGGTTAAGGTTAAGGTAAGGTTAAAGTTAAGGTTAATGTTAATGTTATGGGAAGGTTAAGGTTAAGGTTAAGGTTAAGGTTAATGGGGTAAGGTGAAGGTGAAGGTTAAGGATAAGGGTAAGGTAAAGGTTAAGGTGAAGGTTATGGTTATGGGAAGGTTAAGGTTAAGGTTAGGGTTCGATTAAGGTTAAGGTTAGGTAAAGGTTATGGGTTTAGTCAGGTTAAGGTTAAAGTTATGGTTAAGGTTAAGGTTACGGTTAAGGTTAAGGTTATTTTACCCTTAACCCTTAACCTTACCCTAACCTTACCTTTACCTTAACCTTAACCTTAACCTAAATTTAACCTTAACTTTACTCTTAACCTAACCTTAACCTTAACTTTACCCTTGACCTTAACTTAACCCTAACATTGACCAAACCTTTAACATTAACCTTAACCTGACTAAACCCGTAACCTTAACATTAACCTTACCCTTAACCTTCAGCTTAACCTTAACCTTAACCATAACCTAACTCTAACCTTGACCAAACCCTTAATTTTAACCCTAACTTTAACCTTATCCTTAACCTTGACCTTACCCCTAACCTTGACTTTACCCTTAACCTTATCCTTACCCTAACCTTAACCTTCACTTTACCCTTAACTTAACCTTAACCTTCACTATAACCTAACCCTAACCATTAACCTTAACCTTAACCTAACTAAACCTTTAACCTTAACCTTAAACTTACCCTTAACCTTCACTTTAACCTTAACTTTACCCTTAACCTAAACTTAACCTTAACCTTGACCTTGACCTTAACCTTAACCTTAGCCTTACACTTACCCTCAACCTTAAGTTTACTCTTAACCTAACCTTACCCTTAATCTTAACCTTAAGCTTATCTTAACCTTAACTATAACCTAACCCTAACCTTCACCAAAACTTAACCTTAACCTTAAATTTACCCTTAACCTAACCTTCACCTTAACCTTAACCTTGCTTAGAGTTAGGTTAAGGTTAATTTTAAGGTTAAGTTTAAGGTTAGGTTAAGGGTTTGGTCAAGGTCAATGTTAATATTAGGTTAAGGGTAAGGTTATAGGTAAAGTTAAGGTTATGTTTAGGCTAAGGTTATGGTAAGGTTAAGGTTAGGTTAAGGTTAAGGTTAAGGTTAAGATTAATGTTAGGGGAAGGTTAAGGTTAAAGTTAGGTTAATGTAAAGTTAAGGTTATGGGTTTAGTCAGGTTAAGGTTACAGTAAGGTTAAGGTTAAGATAAGGTTAAGCTTAAGGCTAAGGTTAGAATTAAACTTAGGTTAAGGGTAAAGTTAAGGCTAATGTTAGGCTAAGGTTAAGGTTAAGGTTGGTTAAGGGTAAAGTTAAGGTTAGGGTTAGGTTAAGGTTAAGGTTATGGTTAGGCTAAGGATAAGGTTAAGGTTAAGGTTAGGTTAAGGTTAAGGTTAAGATTTGGTGAAGGTTAGCGTTAGGTTATAGTTAAGGTTAGGTTGACGGTGAAGTAAAGGTTAAGGTTAGGTTAATATTAATATTAGGTTAAGGGTAAAGTTAAGGTTAAGGTTAGGTTAAGGTTAAGGTCAAGGTTAAGGGTAAAGTTAAAAATCAAGGTGAGGGTTAGTTTATAGTTAAGATTAAGGGTTTGATCAAGGTTAGGGTTAGGTTAAGGTTAAGGTTAAGGTTAGGTTGGCGGTAAATTAAAGGTTAAGATTAGGCTAAGATTAATATTAGGTTAAGGGTAAAGTTAAGTTTAAGGTTAGGTTAAGGTTAAGGTCAAGGTTAAGGGTAAAGTTAAAAATCAAGGTGAGGGTTAGCTTATAGTTAAGGTTAAGGGTTTGATCAAGGTTAGGGTTAGGTTAAGGTTAAGGTTAAGGTTAGATTAGGATAAGGTCAAGGTTAAATTTTGGTTAAGGTTAAGTTTACAGGTTTAGTAAGGTTAAGGTTAAGGTTACGGTTAAGGTTAATGTCAAGGTTAAGGGTTTGGTTAAGGTTAAGGTTAAGGTTAGGTTCAGTTAAGGTTAAAGTTAAGGTTAAGGTTAGGTTAAGGGTAAAGTTAAGGTTAAGGTTAGGGTTAAGGTTAGGGGAAGGTTAAGGTTAAGGTCAATTTTAAGGTTAGGTTAAGGTGAGGGTTACGTTATAGTTAAAGTTAAGGTTAGGTTAAGTGTAAGACAAAGTTAAGGTTAAGGTTTGGTTAAGGTCAAGGTCAAGGTTAACGTTAAGGTTAAGGTCAAGGTTAAGGGTAAACTTAAGGTCAAGGTTAGGGTTAGGTTATATTTGAGGTTAAGGTTAGGTTAAGGTAAAGTCAAGTTTAAGGTTAAGGTGAAGGTTAAGGGTAAGGTTAAGGTTAAGAGTTACGGGTTTAGTCAGGTTAAGGTTAAGTTTAAGGTGGAGGTTAAGGCTAAGGTTAAGGTTAAGGGTTTGGTTAACGTTAAGGTTAAGGCTAAGGGCTTGGTCAAGGTTAAGGTTAGGGTAAGGTTAGGGGAAGGTTAAGGTTAAAGTTAGGTTAAGGCAAGGTTAAGGTAAGGTTAGGTTTAAGGTTAAGGTTAAGGTTAAGGGTTTGGTCAAGGTTAGGGTTAGGTTATAGTTAAGGTTAAGGTTAGGTTAAGGGTAAAGTTAAGGTTAAGGGTTTGATCAAGGTTAGGGTTAGGTCATAGTGAAGGTTAAGGTTAAGGTTAAGGTTAGGGTTAAGTTTAGGGTAAAGGTTTAAGTTAAGGTTAAGGTTAATAATTTGGTCAAGGTTAGGGTTTAGGTTTTAGTTAAGGTTAAGGTTAAGGTTAAGGATAAGGTTAAGGGGGTAAGGTTAAGGTTAAGGGTTAAGGTTAAGGTTAAGGTTAGGTTTAAGGTTAGGGGAAGGTTAAGGTTAAGGTTAAGGTTAATGTTAAGGGTTTGGTCAAGGTTAGGGTAAAGTTAAGGTTAAGGTTAAGGGTTTGGTTAAGGTTAAGGTTAAGGGTTTGGTCAAGGTTAGCGTTAGGTTGTAGTTAAGTTTAAGGTTAAGGTTAAGGTTAAGATTAAGGTTATAGGTTTAGTAAGGTTAAGGTTAAGGGTAAGGGTAAGGGTAAGGGTAAGGTTAAGGTTAAGGTTAAGGGTTTGGTCAAGGTTAGGGTTAGGTTATAGTGAAGGTTAAGGTTAAGTTAAGGGTAAAGTCAAGTTTAGGGTTAAAGTTAAGGTTAAGGTTAAGGGTAAGGTCAAGGTCAAGGTTAAGGTTAAGGTTAAGGGTTTGTTCAAGGTTAGGGTTAGGTTAGGGTTAGGGTTAGGGTTAGGTGAGGGTTAGGTTAAGGTAAGGGTAAGGTTAGGGTTAGAGAAGGTTAAGGTTAAGGTTAAGGGGTTAAGGTTAGGTTAAGGTAAAGTGAAGGTTAGGGTTAGGTTATAGTTAAGGTTAAGGTTAGGTTAAGGGTAAGATAAGGTTAAGGTTAAGGTTAAGGTTAGGTTAAGGTCAAGGTCAAGGTTAAGGTTAAGGTTAAGGTCAAGGTTAAGGGTAAAGTTAAGGTGAAGTTTCAAGTTAGGTTATAGTTAAGGTTAAGGTTAGGTTAGTGGTAAAGTCAAGGTTAAGGTAAGGTTAAGGTTAAGGTAAAGGTTAAGGGTTTGATTAAAGTTAGGTTAAGGTTATGGGTTTGGTTAAGCTTAGGTTAAGGCTAAAGTTAAGGTTATGGTTAGGGTAAGGTTAGGGTAACGTTAAGGTTATGGTTAGGGTAAGGTTAGAGTTAAGGTTAATTTTAAGTTTAAGGGTTTAGTTAAGGTTAATTTTAGGTTAAGGTTAAGTTTAATTTTAAGTTTAAGGGTTTAGTTAAGGTTAAGTTTAGGTTAAGGTTAAGGTTAATGTTAAGGGTTTCGTAAAGGTTAGGGTTAGGTTATAGTTAAGGTCAAGGTTAAGGTTATGTTTAAGGTAAGGTTAAGATAAGGTTAAGGGTGAGGTTAAGGTTAAGGTCAGGTTAAGGTTATGTTTAAGGTAAGGTTAAGGGTAAAGTTAAGGTTAAGTTTAGGTTAGGTTAAGTTTAAGGTTAGGTTAAGGTTAAGGTTTAAGGTTACGGGTCTTAACCTTTACCTTAACTATAGCCAACCCTTAATATTAACCTTTACCTAACCTTAACCTTAACCAAACCCTTAACATTAACCTTAACTTAAGCTTAACCTTTACATTAACCTTAAACTAACCTTAACCTTGACCTTAACTATAACCTAACCCTAACCTTGACCAAACCCTTAAACTTAACCTAACCTTAACCTTGAATTTACGCTTAACCCTAACCTTAAACATAACCTTTACCTTAATGTAACCTTAACCTAACTAAACCCGTAACATGAACCTTAACCTAAAATTAACCTTGACTTTACCCTTAACCCTAACCTTAACCATAACCTTTACCTTAACGTAACCTTAACCTTACCCTTACCTTAACCCTACCCTTAACCTTAACCTTTACCTTAACCTTGACTTTACCCTTAACCTAACCTTAACCTTAACCTTAACCTAACCATAACATTACCTTAACCTAAATTAACCTTAACCTTGACCTTGACAAGGTTAGGTTAAGGGTAAAGTCAAGGTTAAGGTAAAGTTATGCTTAAGGTTAGGTGAAGTTAAGGTTATGGTTAAGGGTAAAGTCAAGGTTAAGGTTAAGGTTATGGTTAGATTAAGGGTAAAGTTAAGGTTATGGTTAAATTTAAGGTTAGGTTAAGGGTAAGGTTAAGGTTAGGGTTAGGTTATAGTTAAGGTTATGGTTAGGGTAAGGTTAAGGTTAGGTTATAGTTAAGGTTAAGGTTAAGGTTAAGTTCAAGGTTAAGGTTACATTAGGTTAAGGTTAACGTTAGGTTAAGGTTAGGTTAAGGTTAAGGTTAGGGTAAGGTTAAGGTTATGGGTTTAGTTAGGTTAAGGCTAAGGGTAAGGTTAAGGTTAAGGTTAAGGGTTTGATCAAGGTTAGGGTTAGGTTAATTGTAAAGTTAAGGTTAAGATTAGGTTAAGGTTATGGTTATGGTTAAGGTTAGGTTAAGGTTAAGGTTTTGGTTAGGTTAAGATAAGGTTAAGGTTAAGGTCATGGTGAAGGCTAAAGTTAATGTCAAGTTTAGGGTTAGATTATAGCTAAGGTTAAGGTTAGGTTAAGGGTAAAGTCAAGGTTAACCTTAACTTTCCCATAACCTTAACCTTAATCTAACCCTTAAGGTTAAGTAAAGGTTACAGTTAAGGTTAAGATACGGTTAAGGGTACGGGATTAGTAAGGTTAAGATTAAGGTTATGTTAAGGGTAAAGTCAAGGTTAAAGTTAGGTTAAGAGTAAGGTTAAGGTTAGGTTAAGGTTGAGGTTAAGGGATTGGGAAGGTTAAGGTTAAGGTAATGTTAAGGGTAAGGTTAAGGTTAAGGTTAGGTTAAGGTTATGGTTAAGGTTAATATTAGGTTAGGTTAAAGTTAAGATAAGCTTAAGGGTAAGTTTAATGTAACTTTACCCTTAAGGTTAAAGTTACGTTAAGGGTAAAGTCAAGGTTAAGGTTAATGTAAGGTTAAGGTTAGGTTAAGGTTAAGGTTAAGGTTATGGTTATGGGAAGGTTAAGGTTAAGGTTAAGGTTAAAGTTACGTTAAGAGTAAAGTCAAGGTTAACGTTATGCTATGGATGAGTTTAAGGTTAAGGTTATGGGAAGGTTAAGGTTAAGGTAACGTTAAGGTTAAGGTTAAGGTTAGGTTAATGGTTTGGTCAAGATCAAGGTTAATGTTAGGTTAAGGGTAAGGTTAAGGTTATGTGTAAAGTTAAGGTTAAGGTTAGTGTAATGGTAGGGTAAGGTTTAGGATAAGGTTAGGTTAAGGTTAAAGTTAAGGTTAAGGTTAGGGGAATGTTAAGGTTAAAGTTAGGTTAAGGTAAAGCTTATGGGAAGGTTAGGTTAAGGTTAAGGTAAAGGTAAGGTTAAGGTTAAGGTCAAGGTTAGGTTATAGTTAAGGTTAAGGTTAAGGTTAGGTTATAGTGAAGGTTAAGGTTAAGGTTAAGGGTAAGGTTAACGTTAAGACCTGTAAACTTAAACTTCACCCTTAACCTTAACCTAACCTTAACCTTAACCTTAACCTTACTAAACCCATAACCTTAACCTTAACCTTAACCTTGACTTTACCCTTAACCTAACCTTTACCTTAACTATAGCCTAACTCTAATCTTGACCTTAACTTTACCCTTAACCTTAACCTTAATCTTAACTATAACCTAACCCTAACATTACCCTAACCATAACCGTAACCTTAACGTTACCTTAACCTCACTTAACCTTAATCTTAAACTTAACATTAAACTTACCTGTAACCTTAACCTTAACTTTACCCTTAACTTAATGTTAATATAAAACTTACCCTTAACCTTATCTTATCCTTATCCTTAACCTTACCCTTAAGATTCACCTTAACTTTAAATTTACCCTTAACCTTGACTTTACCCATAACCTTAACGTTAACCTTGAGTTTACCATTAACCTAACTTTAACCTTAACCTTAACCTTAACCTTACTCAAAATGTAACCTTAACCTTAAAATTAACCTAACCTTAACCCTAACCATAACCTTCCAATAACCTTAACCTTAACTATAACCTAACCTTAAAATTGACCTTAACTATAACCTAACCCTCACCATGACCAAACACTTAACATTTACCTTAACATTGACCTTCACCTTAACCTTAACCTTAACCTTACCCTTAATCTTAAACTTAAACTTGACCTTAACTATAACCTAACCCTAACCTTAACCTTGACCAAACCCTTAATGTAAACTTAACCTTGAATTTACCCTTAATGTAACCTTAACCTTGACCTTGACCTTACCCTTAACATTAACATTAACCTGACTAAACGTGTTACCTTAACCTTAACCTTAACCTTACACTTAACCTTACACTTAACCTTGAACTTAACCTTAACCTTAACTATAACCTAACCCTAATCTTAACAAAACCTTAACCTTACCTTTAACGTAAAATTAACCTTGACTTTACCCTTAACCTTACCCTTAGCCTAATCTTAACCTTACCCTAACCTTACCCTTACCCTTAACCTTAACCTAACCTCAACCTTAACCTTATTCGTATCTTAACCTTAACCTTAACCTTAACCTTAACCCTAACCTTAAGGTTAAAGTTATGGGTAAGGTTAGGTTAAGGTTAGGGTTAGGTTATAGTTAAGGTTAAGTTAAGGTTAAGGTTAAGTTAAGGTTAATGTTGTTGAGATTCAACAAGATGATGAGCTTAGTGAAAAGAGTCGCCTTCACTAAGTGGGCCCGTGGGATATTTTTGGCGCAAATCTATTTTTCGACTATGTCTATTTTTAGACATGTCGATCATATTTCAGAAGTTGCAGGATGCTCTTTGTGGATGGTTGATCAATTTGGAAAAATAGATGAAATTCTATTTTTATAATATTGGGAAAAGTCTATTTATAGATCATCAATCTAAAAATAGATGCATGTCGATTATTATTAGCTCTTAATAATAATCATACTCTAAACAACAACTTATTCTCTTGGAGCACTTTAGTTCAGTGCATAGATGTGGCACAACAACTAACAGAAGGAATTACACTATTCCTGAGGGTTTACTAGAGCTATTGCATGGAGGACTCAGTTAGAACTGAAGTGGCAAAGTTATGACACAGTTAGAAGAAGTAGCTATGGAGTTGTATTTAGTTTAACTCAGTTAGACTCAGTTGAGCTAGTTGTATCTAGTCTAAATGATTGATACACTAGTGAGAGTGGAGTGAATTAATTAGTTAATTAATTCACAAATAATAAATCATTAATCAACTGAACAATACAATAGTTAACTACAGTGCATGGCAGTTTCAGTGGAGACAAGTGGAGAGATAGGTGAAAGGGCAAGATAGACTATATGTTCTGACTATAGTGATGCATTGATTGCATCAAACACATAGTGGAGATGCCAATGAGGATTGTGCAGTAAATCCAAGAGTAATTCGATTTCATTCAGAGCTATTCTTCAGCAGATATTGTGCAGTGGAGGTAGGCTATCAAGTGGCAAACATCGATGCATGGATTCACAAGATTAGGCCTGTATAGTGTATGACGATTGTACTGTATTGAGAGCTTGTGATAAGCTTTGTATGTTTGTATGAGATTGTCATATGATCTCCATGTTACTTAATATTTAGTTGGGGTTTTCAGCTTCAGGCTTTCCCGGTTAAAAACTGTGTTTTGTGTGATTGATAATTTTTGTTTATGCTACAAATGTGTGTGCAATTATTTTTTCCGCAAAAGATTAACAAGTGGAATAGATTCAGTATCTTGCATAAAGTTAAATAGTGTGAGATCAGGTGGATCTAGGACATATGCATGCTTAGTGCATATAATTTCTACAAATGTTAAGGGTTTGGTTAAGGTTAAGGTTAAGGTTAGGGTTAAGGTTAAGGTTAAGATTAGGTTAGGTTAAGGTTAAGATAAGTGTAAGGGTAAGGTTAAGGTTAAGTTTAAGGTTACGTTAAGGGTAAAGTCAAGGTTAAGGTTAGGTTAAGGTTAAGATAAGGTTAAGGTTAAGGTTAAGGTTAAGGGGTTAAGGTTAGGTTAAGGTTAAGGTCAAAGGTAAGGTTAAGGTTAAGGGTAAAGTTAAGGTTAAGGTTAAGGTTAAGGTTAGGTTAAGGGTAAGATAAGGGTAAGGTTAAGTTTAAGGTTAAGGTTAGGATAAGGTCAAGGTCTAGGTTAAGGTTAAGGTTAAGGTCAAGGTTAAGGGTAAATTTAAGTTCAAGGTTAGGGTTAGGTTATAGTTAAGGTTAAGGTTAGGCTAATGGTAAAATCAAGGTTAAGGTTAGGTTAAGGTTAAGGTAAAGGTAAAGAGTTTGGTTAAGCTTAGGTTAAGGTTAAGGTTAAGGTTATGGGTTTGGTTAGGGTTAGGTTAAGGCTAAAGTTAAGGTTATGGTTAGGGTAAGGTTAGGGTAAGGTTAAGGTCATGGTTAGGGTAAGGTTAGGGTTAAGGTTAATGTTAAGGTTAAGGTTAAGGTTATGGGTTTTGTTAAGGTTAGGTTAAGGTTAAGGTTAATGTTAAGAGTTTGGTCAAGGTTAGGGTTAGGTTATAGTTAAGGTGAAGGTTAAGGTTATGGTTAAGGTAAGGTTAAGATAAGGTTAAGGGTAAGGTTAAGGTTAAGGTCGGGTTAAGGTTATGGTTAAGGTAAGGTTAAGGGTAAAGTTAAGGTTAAGCTTAGGTTAGGTTAAGGTTAAGGTCAAGGTTAAGATAATGTTAAGTGTAAGGTTAGGTTAAAGTTAAGGTTTAATGTTACGGGTCTTAACCTTAAGCTTCACTATAACCTACCCTTAATTTAACCTTTACCTAACCTTAACGTTAACCTTAACCATAACCTTAACCTTAACCAAACCCTTAACATTAACCTTAACTTAACCTTAATCTTCAACTTAACCTTAACCTAACCTTAACCTTGACCTTAAATATAACCTAACCCTAACATTGACCAAACCCTTAACCTTAACCTTAACCTTAACCTTGACCTTAAATATAACCTAACCGTAACCTTGACCAAACCCTTAACCTTAAACTTAACCTTAACCTTGACTTTACCCTTAACCCTAACCTTAACCATAACCTTTACCTCAACGTAACCTTAACCTGACTAAACTCATAATTTGAACCTTAACCTAAAATTAACCTTGACTTTACCCTTAACCCTAACCTTAACCATAACCTTTACCTTAACCTTGACTTTACACTTAACCTAACCTTAACCTTAACCTTAACTTAACCTTAACCTAACCATAACCTTACCTTAACCTAAATTAACCTTAACCTTGACCTTGACAAGGTTAGGTTAAGGGTAAAGTAAAGGTTAAGGTAAAGTTAAGGTTAAGGTTAGGTTAAGGTAAGGTTATGGTTAAGGGTAAAGTCAAGGTTAAGGTTAAGGTTATGGTTAAGGTTACGGTTAGATTAAGGGTAAATTTAAGGTTATGGTTAAATTTAAGGTTAGGTTAAGGTTAAGGTTAGGTTAAGGGTAAGATAAGGTTAGGTTAAGGTCAAGGTCAAGGTTAAGGTTAAGGTTAAGGTTAAGGTCAAGGTTAAGGGTAAATTCAAGGTCAAGGTTAGGGTTAGGTTATAATTAAGGTTAAGGTGAAGGTTAAGGGTAAGGTTAAGGTTTGGGGTTATGGGTTTAGTCAAGTTAAGGTTAAGTTGAAGGGTAAGGGTACGGTTAAGGTTAATGTTAAGGTTAAGGTCAAGGTTAAGGTTAAGTTTGGTTAAGGGTGAGGTTATAGTTAGGTGAAGGTTAAGGTTAATGTTAGGTTAAGGTTAAGGTTAAGGTTACAGATTTATTCAAGTTAAGGTGAAGGTTAAGGTTACGGGTTTAGTCAAGTTAACGTTAAGGATAAGGGTTTGGTCAAGGTTAGGGTTAAGGTTAAGGTTAATGTTAGGTGAAGGTGAGGTTAAGGTTACATGTTTAGTTAGGTTAAGGTTAAGGCTAAGGTTAAGGTTAAGGTTAGAATTAAGGTTAGGTTATAGTGAAGGTTAAGGTCAAGATAAGGTTAAGGGTAAGGTTAAGGTTAGGGTTAGGTTATAGTTAAGGTTATGGTTAGGGTTAGGTAAAGGTTAAGGTTAAGGTTAAGGTAAAGGTTAGGTTAAGGGTAAAGTCAAGGTTAAGGTTAGGTTAAGGTTAATATTAGGATAAGGTTAAGGTTACGGGTTTATTTAGGTAAAGGTTAAGGGTAATGTTAAGGTTAAGGTTAAGGGTTTGCTCAAGTTTAGGGTTAGGTTAATTGTAAAGTTAAGGTTAAGGTTAGGTTAATGTTACGGTTATGGTTAAGGTTAGGTTAAGGTTAAGGTTAAGGTTAATGTTAAGGTCAAGGTTAAGGGTAAAGTTAAATTCAAGTTAAGGGTTAGGTTATAGTTAAGGTTAAGGTTAGGTTAAGGGTAATATCAAGGTTAACCTTAACCTTCCCATAATTTTAACCTTAACCTATCCCTTAAGGTTAATTAAAGGTTAAGGTTAAGGTTAAGATAAGGTTAAGGGTACGAGTTTAGTAATTTTAAAGTTAAGGTTAAGGTTACGTTAAGGGTAAAGTCAAGGTTAATGTTAGGTTAAGAGTAAGGTTAACTTAACTTTACCCTTAAGGTTAAGGTTACATTAAGAGTAAAGTCAAGGTTAAGGTTAGTTTAAGGTTAAGATAAGGTGATCGTTAAGGTTAAAGTTATGGTTATGGGAAGGTTAAGGTTAAGGTTAAGATTACGTTAAGAGTAAATTCAAGGTTAAGGTCAGGTTATGGTTAAGGTTATGGGAAGGTTAAGGTTAAGGTAAGGTTAAGGTTAAGGTTAAGGTTAGGTTAGGCTAAGGTTAAGGTTAGGTTAAGAGTTTGGTCAAGGTCAAGGTTAAGGTTAGGTTAAGCATAAGGTTAAGGTTATGGGTAAAGTTAAGGTTAAGTTTAGGGTAAGGGTAGGGTAAGGTTCTGGTTAAGGTTAGTTAAGGTTAAGGTTAAGGTTAGGGGAAGGTTAAGGTTAAATTTAGGTTAAGGTAAAGGTTATGGGAAGGTTAGGTTAAGGTTAAGGTAAAGTTAAGGTTAAGGTTAAGGTCAAGGTTAGGTTATAGTTAAGGTCAAGGTTAAGGTTAGGTTATAGTGAAGGTTAAGGTTAAGGTTAAGGGTAAGGTTAAGGTTAGGACCCGTAACCTGAAACTTCACCCTTAACCTTAACCTAACCTTAACCTTAAATTTAACCTTACTAAACTCGTAACCTTAACCTTAAGCTTGACTTTACCCTTAACCTAACCTTAACCTTAACTATAACCTAACTCTAACCTTGACCTTAACTTTACCCTTAACCTTAACCTTATCCTTAACTATAACCTAACCCTAACATTAACCTAACCATAACCGTAACCTTAACCTTAACTTAACCTAACTTAACCTTAACCTTGACCTTGACCTTAACCTTAACCTTAGCTTTAAATTGAACCTTAACCTTACCGGTAACATTAACCTTAACTTTACCCTTAACCTTACCTTTACCCTTATCTTAACCTTAACCTTAAACTTAACCTTACCCTTAACCTTATCTTAACCTTAACCTTAACCTTCACCTTAACCTTAACTTTACCCTTAACCTTGACTTTACCCATAACCTTAAAGTTAACCTATAATTTACCCTTAACCTAACCTTAACCTGACTCAACCCATAACCTTAACCTCAACCTTAACCTAACCTTAACCATAACCTTAATCTTAACCTTCCCATAACCGTAACCTTAACCTTCACTATAACCCCACCGCACTCACCAAAAAAAGCGCCATAGCAACATTAATGTTAACATTGACCTTGCTTCTCCTTAACCAAGCACCTTAACCTTGGCCGGCACTTAACCAATTAACTATAACGTAACCTTAACCTTGACTTTACCGTTAACGTAACCTTAACCTTGAACATGACCTTACCCTTAACATTAACCTTAACCTTAACCTTAACCTGACTAACCCTATAACCTTAACCTTGACCTTGACCTTACCCTTAACATTAACATTAACTTTAACCTTAACTTGACTAAACCCATAACCTTAACCTTCCACTTAACCTTAAACTTAACCTTAACCTTAACTATAACCTAACCATAATCTTAACCAAACCTTAGCCTTAACCTTATCCTTAACGTAAACTTATCCTTCAATTTACCCTTAACGTTAATCTTACCCTTAGCCTAATCTTAACTTTACCCTAACCTTAACCCATACCTTACCTTTACCCTTAACCTTAACCTTAACCTAACCTCAACCTTAACCTTATCCTTATCTTAACATTAACCTTAACCCTAACCTTAAGGTTAAAATTATGGGTAAGGTTAGGTTAAGGTTAGGGTTAGGTTATAGTTAAGGTGAAGGTTAAGGTTAAGTTAAGGTTAAGGTTAAGGTTAAGGATAAGTTAAGGTTAATGTTAAGGGTTTGGTTAAGGTTAAGGTTAAGGTTAAGGTTAGGGTTAAGGTTAAGATTAGGTTAGGTTAAGGTTACGTTAAGGGTAAATTCAAGGTTAAGGTTAGGTTAAGGTTAAGATAAGGTTAAGTTTAAGGTTAAGGTTACATTAAGGGTAAAGTCAAGGTTAAGGTTAAGGTTAAGGTAAAGGTTAGGTTAAGGTTAAGATAAGGTTAATGTTAGGGTTAAGTTTAAGGTTGAGGTTAGGTTAAGGTTAAGTTTAAGGTTAAGGTTAAGGTCAAGGTTAGGTCTAGGTTAAGACTAGGTTAATGGTAAAGTTGAGGTTAAGGTTAGGTTAAGGGTAAATTTAATGTTAAGGTTGGGGTTAAGTTTAACATTAAGGTTAATCTAAAGGGTTTGGTCAAGGTTAGGGATAGGTTATAGTTAAGGGTAAGGTTAAGGCTACATTTTTAGTCAGGTTAAGGTTAAGGTTAAGGTTAAGGTCAAGGTTAAGGTTACGTTAAGGGTAAAGTCAAGGTTAAGGTTAAGGTTATGGTTAAGGTTAAGGTTAAGGTGAAGGGTATAGGTTAAGGTTAATTCTAAGGTTAATGGTTATGTTAGGGTTAATGTTAAGGTTAGGGTTAAGGTTAAGGTCAAGGTTAAGGTCAAGGTTAAAGTTAAGGGTAATGTTAGGTTAAGGTTAAGTTTAAGGTTAAGGTTAAGGTCAAGGTCAAGGTCAACCTTAGCTTTACCCTTGAACTTACCTTGACCTTGACCTTAACATTAAATTTAACCTTACTAAACTCGTACCTTACTTTAACCTTGACCTTGAACTTGAACTTAACTATAACCTAACCCTAACCTTGACCAAACCTTTAACTTTAACCTTAACCTTCCAAAAACCTTAACCTTAACCTTAACATTAACCTAAACTTAACCTTAACCTTAACCTTAACATTACCCTTCACCTTCACCTTAACCTTAACCTTAAATGTACCCTTAACCTAACCTTAACCTTAACTATAAACTAACTCTAACCTTAACTTTTGTGTAACCAACTCCAAAAATATAAGAAAAGAGATATCAACGCCTTAGAAATAAGCCACTTTGAGGGTGCAACCTCCAATACATTACATAAATGAACAATTATTGGATGATACAATTTACAAAACCTCCTCTCTATATATAGGAGTCCATGGGACCATAATGTAATCCTAGTGGGCCACAATGTAATCCTAGCCGACCTAACAATAATAATTTAAGGGCACAATAATAACAAAATTGGGGTTAAAAGGGTACAATAATAACAATAAGGGGGTTACACTAACAACAATAAGGGACTATACTAGTAATATAGGGACCTAACATGCCCCTCTCCTTCAAAAAAGTGTTATCGTCAGTGCTTGAGTAGCTCTGGGTGCTTCTGTATAAAATTATCATCCTCCCATGTAGAATCTTCAGTGGGTAAGTTCTTCCACTTGATGAGATATTTTGAAATTGATCGATTCCGTAGTTGTCGAGTTCTTGTTTCTGTGACCGCTTTAGGTTCCAATATGATTTTTCCTTCCTCATCAAGTTCTGGAAATATTGTTTGAACTGGATGATTTTCACTTATAACTTTCTTTAAGCATGAAACATGGAAAACTATAGGCACTCACGAAGAAGCAGGAAGCTCCAATTTGTATGTCATAGTACCAATCTTTTGCAACACCTTGTAAGGACCATAGTACTTTGGAATAATTTATTATCCTTCTTAGCTTGCTTGAGGGACATTTTTTTGTGTGGTTGTAGCCGTAAAAATACCCAATCTCTTACATCAAAACTTCTCTCGCTGTGATGTTGATCTGCCTGTTGTTTCATTCGATTTTGTGCCAAATTCAGGTTATCCTTTAAGAGTTGGAGAACTTCTTGCTGATGCTCGATGTGATCTTCCACTGCTTGAACCTTCGAATTTTACCTTAAATATGATGTGATGGATGGTGGATGATATCCATAAAGTGCCATAAATGGGGTCATTTTTGCTGCAGTATGGAAGGAAGTGTTATACCACCATTCAGTAAGAGGTAACCACTTGACCCATTGTGTTTGTTTATCAGATACAAAACAACGAAGATATCCTTCCAAACATTTATTTACTATCTCAGTTTGACCATTAGATTGAGGATGATAACATGAGCTATGATCTAATTGAGTACCCAAACAAGAAAATAACTCCGTCCAAAAATTTCCAGTAAAAATGGGATCTTTGTCGCTCACAATAACCCTTGGGCTTCCATGTAGCTTTTGAGTTCTGTCCATAAATGTAGTAGCAACTGTACTTGCTTTAAATGGATGAGATAATGCACAAAAGTGTGCATACTTGGTAAGTCTATCAACTACCACCATGATGACACTCTTTCCTTCAGACTTAGGTAATCATGTGATAAAATCCATTGAAATCTCCTCCCAATATTGACTTGGAATGGATAAAGGCTGTAGAAGTCTCGGGGTATTAATTTTCTCAAATTTATTTTGCTAGCAAACCAAACATTCTGCCACAAAATTTTGAATATCAGATTTAAGGCCATCCCAAAAAAAATCTTTCTTCACCCTATGGTAAGATTTTAAAAATCCTGAGTGTCCTTCTAAAGGAGAATTGTGCAATTCCAGAAGAATCTTTTGTTTTAGTTGGGAATTCTTACAAAGATATAAGCGATCTTTGTACCATAAGGAATCATTTTTCCAACTAAATGTATCAAATGTACTAGGATATTGCTGCAACTTTTGAATGAGTGTCCATACACCTTTGTCCTTCTTTCATTTATCTCTTGCTTCGGTTATCCAATCTGGTTGGATAATAGAAATGGCACAAAGCAATGCTTCCACCTCTTCATTCCTTCTTGAGAGTGCATCTGCAACAACATTAAGCTTTCCTTTCTTGTAGATTATTTCAAAGTCATAACCCAACATCTTTGTGACCCATTTTTGCTGCTCTTCTGAAGATAGTCTTTGTTCCAAAAGGTGTTTAAGACTATCATGATCAGTTTTTACCTTGAAGTGTCTTCCCATTAGGTAAGTTCGCCATTTCTTTAGTGTATGCAGTATTGATAACATTTCCTTCTCATAAATAGGTTTCTATAAATACTTTCCTTTGAGTGGACGACTTTCAAAAGCAACGCGTCTTCCTTCCTGCATTAAAACAACACCAATTCCATTTCCTAAGGCATCGCATTCCACAATAAAGGTTTTTGTGAATTCTGGCGTAGCTAAGACCGGTGCTAGCCACATTGCCTCTTTAAGATGTTCAAAGGCCTTGTTTGCTTTAGGAGTCCATGAAAATGCATCTTTCTTCAATAATTTTGTTAGAGGTGATGTTATTCTCCCATAATTCTTAACAAACTTGCGATAATACCTTGTTAACTGAGAAATCCTCGCAACTGCTTTATGGTTGTGGGGAATTTCCATTCATTAATGGCTTTAATTTTGTTAGGGTCTACTTTAACACCCTCGTGAGATACAATATGACCCATATATTCCACCTCTTGTACTCCAAAGAAACATTTGGATGTTTTTGCATATAATTGTTTCTCCTGCAATAGTTTTAGCACCCTGTCAACATGTTCAACATGATCCTTCCACGACCTACTGTAGATTAGTATATCATCAAAAAATACTAGCACAAATTTTCTAAGGAAGGGTTTGAAAATGGAATTCATCAACCCTTGAAATGTATAAGGTGCATTGGTAAGGCCAAAGGGCATGACCAAAAATTCATAATGACCCTCATGAGTTTGAAATTTTGTTTTTGGAATATCTCCAGTCTTCATTCTAATTTGATGATATCTTGAACAAAGATCCAACTTGGTAAAATAAATTGCTCCATGTGATTAATCTAATAATTCATCAATCACAGGAATGGGAAATTTATCTTTAATGGTGAGCTTATTGAGCTCCCTATAATCTGGACACATTCACCATGATCCATCCTTCTTATGTACCAATACTATAAGAGCAGAGAAAGAACTTTGACTAGGTTGAATTATACCCGCCTTTAACATTTCTCCAATCATACGTTCAATTTTGCTCTTTTGTATGTAAGGATATCTATAAGGCTTGATGTTTGGAGGAACACTTCCTAGAATAAAATTAATAGCATGATCATGATCACGAATAGGTGGGAACCCTTTGGGAGTTTCAAACATCTTGGAATGATTGTCCAAGACTTGTTGGAGATCTACAGAAATAAATGATTTTGATGTTGGAACTTCTAATGAGCATAATTGTGCAATTACGCCTCATTTTTCTTTCTTTAGAAGCTTTTTCATGACATTAGAGCTTATTATCCTTCCCGGCTTCCCTGCAATACCCCGTAATTAGACATCCTTTCCTTCTGAAAAAAATTTCAAGAAAAGTTCTTGAAAATTAAAAGCTACCATCCCCAAAGATTGTAACCATTGTAATCCTAGTACAACATCAGCACCTCCCATAAGAATGGAAAGCATTGGACTAGTCAATACAT